>CM056449.1:31332257-31735677 GCA_029783895.1 Triplophysa bombifrons
GATCTCACACTGGATCTAAACACACACATACACACACAGATTGATTTAGTGATTGATGTGTTGTTGTGTTATAAATGTGTGTTCTTGTGTTCAGATGCTGTTGATCTCACACTGGATCTAAACACAACACACACACATACACAGATTGATGTAGTGATTGTTGTGTTGTTGTGTTAAAAATGTGTGTTCTTGTTTTCAGATGCTGTTGATCTCACACTGGATCTAAACACAACACACACACACAGATTGATTTAGTGATTGTTGTGTTGTTGTGTTATAAATGTGTCTTCTTGTGTTCAGATGTGGTTGATCTCACACTGGATCTAAACACAACACACACACACAGATTGATTTAGTGATTGTTGTGTTGTTGTGTTATAAATGTGTCTTCTTGTGTTCAGATGCGGTTGATCTCACACTGGATCTAAACACAACAAACACACACACAGATTGATTTAGTGATTGTTGTGTTGTTGTGTTATAAATGTGTCTTCTTGTGTTCAGATGCGGTTGATCTCACACTGGATCTAAACACAACACACACACACACACAGATTGATTTAGTGATTGTTGTGTTGTTGTGTTATAAATGTGTGTTCTTGTGTTCAGATGCGGTTGATCTCACACTGGATCTAAACACAACACACACACATACACAGATTGATTTAGTGATTGTTGTGTTGTTGTGTTATAAATGTGTCTTCTTGTGTTCAGATGTCTGTGATCTCACACTGGATCTAAACACAACACACACACACAGATTGATTTAGTGATTGTTGTGTTGTTGTGTTATAAATGTGTGTTCTTGTGTTCAGATGCGGTTGATCTCACACTGGATCTAAACACAACACTCACACACACAGATTGATTTAGTGATTGTTGTGTTGTTGTGTTATAAATGTGTGTTCTTGTGTTCAGATGCGGTTGATCTCACACTGGATCTAAACACAACACACACACACACAGATTGATTTAGTGATTGTTGTGTTGTTGTGTTATAAATGTGTGTTCTTGTGTTCAGATGCGGTTGATCTCACACTGGATCTAAACACAACACACAAACACACACACAGATTGATTTAGTGATTGTTGTGTTGTTGTGTTATAAATGTGTCTTCTTGTGTTCAGATGCGGTTGATCTCACACTGGATCTAAACACAACACACAAACACACACACAGATTGATTTAGTGATTGTTGTGTTGTTGTGTTATAAATGTGTCTTCTTGTGTTCAGATGCGGTTGATCTCACACTGGATCTAAACACAACACACACACACAGATTGATTTAGTGATTGTTGTGTTGTTGTGTTATAAATGTGTGTTCTTGTGTTCAGATGCTGTTGATCTCACACTGGATCTAAACACAACACACACACACACACAGATTGATTTAGTGATTGTTGTGTTGTTGTGTTATAAATGTGTCTTCTTGTGTTCAGATGCGGTTGATCTCACACTGGATCTAAACACAACACACACACACAGATTGATTTAGTGATTGTTGTGTTGTTGTGTTATAAATGTGTCTTCTTGTGTTCAGATGCGGTTGATCTCACACTGGATCTAAACACAACACACACACACAGATTGATTTAGTGATTGTTGTGTTGTTGTGTTATAAATGTGTGTTCTTGTGTTCAGATGCTGTTGATCTCACACTGGATCTAAACACAACACACACACACACACAGATTGATTTAGTGATTGTTGTGTTGTTGTGTTATAAATGTGTGTTCTTGTGTTCAGATGCTGTTGATCTCACACTGGATCTAAACACAACACAACACACACACACAGATTGATTTAGTGATTGTTGTGTTGTTGTGTTATAAATGTGTGTTCTTGTGTTCAGATGCTGTTGATCTCACACTGGATCTAAACACAACACACAAACACACACACAGACTGATTTAGTGATTGTTGTGTTGTTGTGTTATAAATGTGTGTTCTTGTGTTCAGATGCGGTTGATCTCACACTGGATCTAAACACAACACACACACATACACAGATTGATGTAGTGATTGTTGTGTTGTTGTGTTATAAATGTGTGTTCTTGTGTTCAGATGCTGTTGATCTCACACTGGATCTAAACACAACACACACACATACACAGATTGATTTAGTGATTGTTGTGTTGTTGTGTTATAAATGTGTGTTCTTGTGTTCAGATGCGGTTGATCTCACACTGGATCTAAACACAACACACACACACAGATTGATTTAGTGATTGTTGTGTTGTTGTGTTATAAATGTGTCTTCTTGTGTTCAGATGCGGTTGATCTCACACTGGATCTAAACACAACACACACACACAGATTGATTTAGTGATTGTTGTGTTGTTGTGTTATAAATGTGTCTTCTTGTGTTCAGATGCGGTTGATCTCACACTGGATCTAAACACAACACACACACACAGATTGATTTAGTGATTGTTGTGTTGTTGTGTTATAAATGTGTCTTCTTGTGTTCAGATGCGGTTGATCTCACACTGGATCTAAACACAACACACACACACAGATTGATTTAGTGATTGTTGTGTTGTTGTGTTATAAATGTGTGTTCTTGTGTTCAGATGCTGTTGATCTCACACTGGATCTAAACACAACACACACACATACACAGATTGATTTAGTGATTGTTGTGTTGTTGTGTTATAAATGTGTGTTCTTGTGTTCAGATGCGGTTGATCTCACACTGGATCTAAACACAACACACACACACACAGATTGATTTAGTGATTGTTGTGTTGTTGTGTTATAAATGTGTCTTCTTGTGTTCAGATGCGGTTGATCTCACACTGGATCTAAACACAACACACACACACAGATTGATTTAGTGATTGTTGTGTTGTTGTGTTATAAATGTGTCTTCTTGTGTTCAGATGCGGTTGATCTCACACTGGATCTAAACACAACACACACACACAGATTGATTTAGTGATTGTTGTGTTGTTGTGTTATAAATGTGTCTTCTTGTGTTCAGATGCGGTTGATCTCACACTGGAACTAAACACAACACACACACACAGATTGATTTAGTGATTGTTGTGTTGTTGTGTTATAAATGTGTCTTCTTGTGTTCAGATGCGGTTGATCTCACACTGGATCTAAACACAACACACACACACACAGATTGATTTAGTGATTGTTGTGTTGTTGTGTTATAAATGTGTCTTCTTGTGTTCAGATGCGGTTGATCTCACACTGGATCTAAACACAACACACACACACAGATTGATTTAGTGATTGTTGTGTTGTTGTGTTATAAATGTGTGTTCTTGTGTTCAGATGCTGTTGATCTCACACTGGATCTAAACACAACACACACACACACAGATTGATTTTGTGATTGTTGTGTTGTTGTGTTATAAATGTGTCTTCTTGTGTTCAGATGCGGTTGATCTCACACTGGATCTAAACACAACACACACACACAGATTGATTTAGTGATTGTTGTGTTGTTGTGTTATAAATGTGTGTTCTTGTGTTCAGATGCTGTTGATCTCACACTGGATCTAAACACAAACACACACACAGATTGATTTAGTGATTGTTGTGTTGTTGTGTTATAAATGTGTCTTCTTGTGTTCAGATGCGGTTGATCTCACACTGGATCTAAACACAACACACACACACACAGATTGATTTAGTGATTGTTGTGTTGTTGTGTTATAAATGTGTCTTCTTGTGTTCAGATGCGGTTGATGGCTGCAACAACGAATCGATTTAATCGATAAAAATCGATACTAAAAGAATTGGCAACGAATTTCATTATCGATTCGTTGTGTCGCGCGACACGGAGACGTTTGATTATAAAATAAAACTTTATTTGAGCGCGGAGCGGAGTGAACACACTCCGTCTCTCTCGCGCACTGATGCTAGCAGAGTTCGGCGCCTCATAGACAGGGCGGAGCGAAAATAAAAAAAACGAGCGGAGGAAATATACATGGCGGAGGCAGAGAAATCCGCGAGACCAAAGTCATCCAATGTGTGGGAGCATTTCACACAAAAATAAACAGAAAAATGTGTTAACTGCTAAATATGCTAAAGCGACATGGCGGGAGCACCACGACAATGATCCAGCACCTGAAACGCAAACATGTTGGAGTCTTTGATGAGGAGGAAGGTACTTCAACAGCAGGTTAAGTCACTACAGAATCGTACTTATGTTCCGTTTTGAAGTGAAGAACGTAATGTCTCTGGTGCGGATGTTTACTCGTTATCCAGCTTGACAAGCATGACAAGTTAGCATTAGCTCGTTAATAACAGAATAAAGCAGGGGTGGTATAGTTACTTTGCACTTTGCATTGCAGGAATAAAGACACGTTTTTATTCACTTGCCTTTTTTGATCCATTCATTTATCAATCTGTTGTCATGTATAGCTACACTGCAAAAACAGCTTTTCTTACTTAGTAATTTATTTCTCGTTTCCAGTCCAAGTATTTAAAAAAAAAAATCAAGATTACTAGACAAGAAAAATGGCATGAGAAAATTAATTGATGCTTAAAACTTCTGTTTGAAATTATATCTCATTAAGATTATTTTTCTTACCCCATTGGCAGATAATTTTGCTTGTTTTAAGCAAACAATCACTTCATTTTGAAGTGTTTTTTCAGAAAACAAGACATCATTTCTTATGTTATTTCATGTGTCTACTAAATGTTTCTTGATTTAAGATTTTTTGATATTTGGACTGACAACAGGACAAAACTACTATAGGTTAGAAAAGCAATTTTTGCAGTGTATATTCTGTGCTTTGTCCCATATAGGTTATTATTGACAAATATATTTGTGTGTGTTGTACTTTTTAATTTAATTTTAAAGTTCTTTTATGGCACTCGGTCATCTTAAGCTGTGTTTAAATAAATGAAGCTTGCACTTACTACAATGATGGTAATAATTTAATGAATAAGCTTCAAGTGAACTTGAGAGAGTGTGTGTGTGTGTCAGTGTGAGAGTTTGTGAGTGTGTGTGTCTGCGTGTGTGTGCATCTGCGAGTGTGTCTGTCTGCAGTGTAGTGTAGAGAACAAGTTCTGACATTCAAACAAATCCTGTCAAATTTTCTGATTTGTATTGTTCTTTATTTTTTATAAATTATTTATTGTTCTGGCAGCTCAGGTGGCACTTTATTTAAAAAAAGTCTATATATTTGGCAGATGTAAAGCATACATGTGTATGGTTTTTGTGTTAGTCCATTTTTATTTTATTATTATTATAACAGCTCAGGGATGTTCAAGGAGCAACATGTTTGTGCACTTTCTAAAGATTTTAGTTCTGATTTTGAATAAAGGGTTGGAAATGACGAGGTAGTTCGGATAAGCGGTAGAAAATGGAATGGAATGGAATGGGTTGGAAATGAATGCTTTTCTTGGTTTATGTTTTTATCCGATTCATCGATTAATCGAAAAAATAATTTATAGATTAATCGATTATTAAAATAATCGTTAGTTGCAGCCCTAGATCTAAACACAACACACACACACACACACACACACACACAGATTGATTTAGTGATTGTTGTGTTATAAATGTGTCTTCTTGTGTTCAGATGCGGTTGATCTCACAGTGGATCTAAACACAACACACACACACACAACACAACACAACACAACACACACACACACACAGATTGATTTAGTGATTGTTGTGTTGTTGTGTTATAAATGTGTGTTCTTGTTTTCAGATGCGGTTGATCTCACACTGGATCTAAACACAACACACATTGAACTCAAAGTGTCTGAAGAGAACAGAAAGATCACATGTGTGGATGAGTCTCAGCCGTATCCTGATCATCCAGACAGATTTGATCATGATGTGTGTCCTCAGGTGTTGTGTAGAGAGAGTCTGACTGGACGCTGTTACTGGGAGACTGAATGGACCGGATCACATGTTTATATATCGGTGTCATATAAAAGCATTGAGAGGAAAGGAGAGAGTGATGAGAGTGTGTTTGGATGGAATGATAAATCATGGAGTCTGATCTGCTATAATAACACATTCACTGCACGTCACAATAATAATGAAACACGCATTAGTGTCTCTCCAGGTGTGTGTAAGAGAGCAGGTGTGTATGTGGACCAGTCGGCCGGCACTCTGTCCTTCTACAGCGTCTCTGACACACACACACTCACACACTTACACACATACTACACAACATTCACTGAGACTCTCTGTGCTGGATTAGGTGTGTATGATGATGATGACTCCTCAGTGTGTGTGTGTGACATAAACAGCCTCTATAGAGCCTCCTGTTAAACACAAGAGTGTGTGTCTGTGTGTGTTTGTGTGTGACATAAACAGCCTCTATAGAGCCTCCTGTTAAACACAAGAGTGTGTGTGTGTGTGTGTGTGTGTGTGTGTGTGTGTGTGTGTGTGACATAAACAGCCTCTATAGAGCCTCCTGTTAAACACAAGAGTGTGTGTGTGTGTGTGTGTGTGTGTGTGTGTGTGACATAAACAGTCTCTATAGAGCCTCCTGTTAAACACAAGAGTGAGTGTGTGTGTGTGTGTGTGTGTGTGTGTGTTTGTGTGTGACATAAACAGCCTCTATAGAGCCTCCTGTTAAACACAAGAGTGTGTGTGTGTGTGTGTGTGTGTGTGAGACATAAACAGTCTCTATAGAGCCTCCTGTTAAACACAAGAGTGTGTGTGTGTGTGTGTGTGTGTGTGTGTGTGTGTGTGTGTGTGTGTGTGTGTGTGTGTGTGTGTGTGTGTGTGTCTGTCTGTGTGTGTCTGGAGCAAATAAATCACAATAAGTGTCAATAATGAGTAAATATATAGATCATAACACACATTATTAATCTGTTTGTGTGTCAATATTTGTCACGTCAGACTCTTAGTCACGAGTTTGTTTCATCAGAGACAAAAGTCTTGTGTGAGTGGAGGAAGATTTTCTTTGTAGTTTCTTGTTTGTGTGTCACTGATGTGAAAGTTCTCATGAACAAGAGCAGATTCATCTTCTTATAATGTGATCATGATGTCATTCACTGGTGCAGATCAAGTCTTTTCAGCTCTTTTACTCTCTTTATCTTTCACTATTTCTTCTTCACACTGTAAACAATCACACAAGTGTTTTCTCTACAAAGATAAAAAGTATCTTGAATATTTAGTTTTTTGTTAAAGGACTCAAGTGATTGTTTTTCATATACTGAAGAAAATGAGCCTAACCGTGTTTCTAATAAAGATTCTTTTGTTGACTGGACTTAGATTTGAAAGTTTTTGGCCAAAATAAAACTTACAAAACGAGGGAATTCTTAACAAACAATATTATAAAAGTTTGAAAGTTCCCAAGATGCATTGCAGCATTTTCAATTTGATGATTCTTGTTTGTTTTTCTTTTAAAGATTAGTGTTTGTGTTCTTGCTGGCTTCATTTATACTTTATTATTACTGTAACTGTTAATTATCTTTTGTGTTTAGAGTTTTTCAATGAATGATGGATTTGATTTGTTATCATGGTAGAGGTTTGTGTGTTCAACACTATGAGTGTATTACACAACATCAAAACAAGTATGAATGGATTCAACACAAACTGTTACACAGATACTCAATCAATGTTTTGGCCTTTTTGAGGCAGAAATCATGTGCGATTATTTTATGTTTTGACATCTTTATTATTAACAAAATATTTTGAGTTTTGGACTTCAGAGAACATTTGTTATGAACCCATAACTTTGCTTGTGATCAGTTGTCTTATTATTTTAAGTGTTCAAGGCCAAACCCACGGAGCACAATATTCCCCCACTGCTGAACGCTCAGTCCTGCATCAGTGTAGTTGATTCACAAGTTGGTTTATGCAGATAATAACATTATCTGAGAGTTCACCAAGCTTTCATATGCAGATTGTGAATATGTTAATTTCTAAAGAAATCACAGCATATCAAAGTTCAGATCCACAGAGCTGCTGACACATTAATAAAACAAACCCAATTATTATAGCAATCCAAAAAACTTCAAAATGTAACATTACCATTCAGAAGTCATTGACTCTTTGCCACAACTAATGTATTTAAACACACAGTTATGGCTGAAGGAAATCTAATTTATCATTAAAATATGAGAGCCAAGAGCTCAACTAAAGCTACAAAAGATCACAATAATGATGATATCTGCAGAACAAAAGTGAAACTGATTCAATGGAATGAAGCTTGACAAATCATCCGTTTTTAACCTTGATTCAATGCTTGCTTGCTTTCTTACTGCATTTAAATCATTCAACTTAGTTTATTTCAAAGAGTCTCAATTCATTTATTTCCACGTGAAATCGAAACTAGTCTGATTAACTCGACATTTCCAACAGTTTTTATACAGACTGGACATCAATATTAGACAATCAGGAGACGCCATTCAAAGCCGTAGAAACAACTTTCATTTTTGGCCCATAAAGAGACGTCTTTTCAATGTATTTAATATTTTTGATGAAGACACAACCTCTATATTAAAATGTGTCTGTATCATATATGTGACGTGCCTGTGATAATATTAAAGTGAGATTAAGGGGAGGACACATTTGCCAAGTGTAAATTTAAAATTGTAGGAATTGTAGTCCCACATTAAGCTCATAAAACTAAAGCCCATTGCTTATGAGCACCAACCAAAGATCTATTGGAAGCACAATGCTTGTGGACCAGTGTTCTACATATTCCAGAATGATCTGTCAATAGTCTAATACAAAAGAACATTACTATAAGAAGACAAACAAACTGTTTTACTGAGGGAAGAAATGCTGAAAATGAAATAAAAATGAAAGATAGTTGTCTGTCATGAGCGGGAATCGAACTCATGTCTCCGTCGTGACGAGTTCCCGACTCCACCACTGAGCCACAGTAGTGGCACTAAAGACAATGCAGGAGAACTGAAATGCAGGCAGGCAGAGACGTAGGGGTAAACAGGGGTATTTATAATATATAACAAACAGGAACAAAAAGGGCAAAACAAAACCCACGAGGGGGAAAACAAGACAGAATAATATATTTAAACAAAACAAGAACAAGGACTAACTAAACTACAAAACAAACACTTGAAACAAACACTAAACTTACTGGAAACTCGAGGACATGGTGGTTCAAGTAACGAGGAACAAGCATAAAGCTGTGAAACAGGAAAACATCAAAGACCATGTTGAACGTAACACGTATAACTATAAACCAGGTAAGACGTACAATGAACAACTTAAACTAACAATGAACGAGCACAGGACAATGAACACTTGGATTTTATAAAGGGGAGCAAATCAAGAGGGAACAGGTGCAAGGGATAAACTAATTAACACAAACTAGGAGACAGGAGGGCAGCAGGAACGATGACACAGACTAGAGAAACAAAGGATCCTGTATGATTCCACCTCAAGACCAAGAATTACCTAACCAGAAGAGGTAGAATCATGACAGTTGTCAGTACAACTTTGACAAACATTGTTAACATTGTCTTCTATAAGATAAACTTATAAACTTGAATAAATGTATTTCTCTATACTTCGATGATTTAATATTTGTATTTTAAATGCCTTTATATAAGTGTCAAAGGAGAAGTGAAGAATCATCCTACAAGTAACTTTAAAGACAGTGTGAAGTAGTAACATGTCATCCACGTGTAGATCTGAAGATATTGTGACATTACTTTTTTAAGAGCAAACACAGTTGTGTAGAGATACGGGACTTTTGCCTGGGAAAGACCATTCACTCTGTTAAGCACTCTCTCTAAACAGAAGAAAGGAACCCAATGCAGATACCAGCATAAGGCACTTCAGCTAACAAAGTGTCTGTCTTAGTAGGTGACTTCTGGGTATATTTTGTTCAGAATAAATGGGCTATTATTTGTTGATTCAGTTTCTTTTTTTTACAGCTACATCCAAAAAGGGTTTTGTCTTTCCACATGTGAGATAAAGGCAGTCATAAGAACCAAGCTTAACAATGAGGTCAAGCTCTTAAAAAAATGAAACCTCTCTGAATGATGCAAGAAAACAAACATGCACAAGTTGTTGATAAACACTGTTATGTAATGCATGTAGTAAGTCATAGTTTGTTATTTAAGGTTTAATAAAATTCACTCACATTTATTGTTGTATTTTCACTTCATTATATACAGTATTGTGTGTGTTTAATAAAACTGCTTCTGCACTCAATGGTTGTGTTTCAATTATAAAGCACTTAACTAACTGTTTACTTCACTAGCAGTGTAATAGCATTGCAGCTGTATTGCAGTAATACTGCACTTGTGTTTTAGTTGTGCTTCAAGTGTATTGTAGTATTACCTGGGAGTGGTGATCGATGATCAGCTCAACTTCACGGATCAAGTTGCCAGCACCGCCCGGTCCTGTAGATTCATCCTCTACAATATAAGGAAAATTAGACCCTTCCTATCAGAGCATGCTACACAAATCCTTGTCCAGGCTCTTGTCCTGGCCAGACTGGACTACTGCAATGCACTACTGGGAGGACTTCCAGCTTGCACAACCAAACCTCTACAGATGATCCAGAATGCTGCGGCAAGAGTTATCTTTAATGAGTCACTCCTCTATTCATTAAGCTACATTGGCTTCCCGTAGTCGCTCGCATCAAATTCAAGACTCTGCTCCTGGCCTACAAGACCACCAATGGTTCGGCACCACCTTATCTTAAATCGCTAATGCAGACATATGTACCCGCCAGATCCCTACACTCTGCAAACGAACGACGTCTTGTGATGCCATCACATAAAGGTAAAAAATCTCTCTCGCGCACCTTCTCCGGATCTGTTCCACCTATGTGGAATGATCTGCCTGCTGCTACAAGATCTGCAGATTCTGTATCCATCTTTAAGAAACGCCTGAAAACACATCTCTTCCGCCAACATCTGACTGATCTGTTGTGACGCTTTTCTTCTCTTCTCTACTCTATAAAAAAAAAAAAAAATTGTATGAATGAATGAATGGTTCCGTATACTGTGTTAGGCTATATAAGACTAGTCTTCTTTTTGATTGCACTTATGCTTTTGTTGTACTTATGCTGTCCTAATTGCTTCCATTACCTACCCCACTTGTAAGTCGCTTTGGATAAAAGCGTCTGCTACATGACTAAATGTAAATGTATTATTGCAGTTGTATTTTAGTAGTACTTTAAACATATTGCAGTGATTAAATTAAAATATTTGACAAATTACAAAACATTGTAGCAATTAAATGCTTATTTATTTAGAAACAAATTTGTTATGCAAGCAAACATTTTTAATTCACACAGCACTCTTGTGAACAAATATGTATGAACACATACATATACATATAATAATACTTAAATATATGTTATATATTATTATCTTTAGCAGCAAATTACTGTTTATAAGCAGTTGAATGTGACAAAAGCAGCATGTATTGCTATCATTCTATATGATGTTGATCGGATTATCAGATATCTTTGATTGCCCAGTGTAAACCCAAATTCATGTGATACGTGTTTCATTGGCTGCTTACAGAGTGTTTAAACCAAACCAAACATGGCAGTGCTTGACATGATCAGTGCATTGCACAAGTACAGATACAAACAGTAGGATTGGATTGGACTATTACTTTGTTTAACTTTTATTTCTTACATGTGTATCTTTATAAACATTGAGCACAGTGCACGATGCAATGATCATTTCAGGCTTTACCATGTGTGGTTGTGCAAGCATTCGGTAAGACGTCAATGAAAGACATATCCCATGAATTTGGGAACACAATGGCCAATCAGTAATAGCATGTAAAATGAAGTCAGTTCTTACTGTCAGATTACTGAACATTTCAGTTATTAAATGCTTAGATTAGTAGATATAAACTTCTTAATGTATGGAAAGTGACACAGTAGAATCTAATTATAGGACTCCATTGCCTTTGGTTATGTAGGTGGATGATCTCCGTAGGAACTTGCATGATGTACATCTGTGATAGTGATCTTTGGGCTGAACATCATTCTGAGTGTTGTGACACTTGGGACACTGTTTTATCAGCTTGATTTTAGCACCTTCTATGGTTGAAGTCATTTCCAGCAGAGAAGTTTCTTGGGTTGTAGTGTTTGGTGCAATGGTGTGAGGTATTGGTGTGTCTTAAGCAGTGACTGTAGTGTAGCGACTTGTGCTCAAGTATTTCTCACCATTAAACATTCTTGTGGCAAGATCTGTGAAATTGTAGGATGTTTTGTTTTGAACTTTATCCATGTAGGACTCCCACAGTACAAGTTGTGTTGTATCTGTTTGGTCATCAACTTCACACTTCTTTATTTGGCAGTCGTTATTGTTGCTTTGGATGATCTCTGTGCAGGTGTTAACATTGCAAACGTGTGCAGATAGCCTTGGTCTCTGTTACGGAGAACAGAAAGTAGGTTTAGTGAGGTATAACAATACTTGTTAAATGTGTTATATGTTGTATTTCTACATTAGATTTAAATAAATTAAAATAAAAAATGAACAGCAAGTAATGTGTTTGAAACTGTAACTGCAGTATGTTCTTTATGTTTGGAGTCTTCTGAGTGTAAGTGAATGTATGTTTGTTCTCTTTACAGTTATAACATTATACAATGGATGTTGCTGAATGCTGTAAATGCACAATTGTGAAGTGTTGGACATGTTCAATCAAGTTTTTGGTAAGTAATCTTAAAAATTAGATTGATTTCATTTCTGAGAGCATTTTTTTGCCACAAAAAAGGTCAGTATTACATTATTAAAGTTATTGACAAAATATGTTTTAAGTAACAGAGCATGTGTAGAAATGCAGATAATTGAAAAAGACACAATTTCTGGTCGTTTCTATGTAATTCAGTATCCTACACTCACCTAAAGGATTATCAGGAACACATGTTCAATTTCTCATTAATGCAATTATGGTGGTGGTGTAATGGTGTGGGGGATGTTTTCTTGGCACACTTTAGGCCCCTTAGTCCCAATTGTGCATCGTTTAAATGGCATGGCCTACATGAGCATTGTTTCTGACCATGTCCATCCCTTTATGACCACCATGTACCCATCCTCTGATGGATACTTCCAGCAGGATAATGCACCATGTCACAAAGCTCCAATCATTTCAAATTGGTTTCTTGAACATGACAATGAGTTCACTGTACTAAAATGGCCCCCACAGTCACCAGATCTCAACCCAATAGAGCATCTTTGGGATGTGGTGGAACGGGAGCTTCGTGCATCCCACAAATCTCCATCAACTGCAAGATGCTATCCTATCAATATGGGCCAACATTTCTAAAGAATGCTTTCAACACCTTGTTGAATCAATGCCACGTAGAATTAAGGCAGTTCTGAAGGCCAAAGGGGGTCAAACACATTATTAGTATGGTGTTCCTAATAATCCTCTAGGTGAGTGTATATAGTCATGTTATTATTTATAACCAATAAATACATGAAACTAGTTTCCAGTTATATTTATCTTGTATCCAGTTATATTTCTTGAATGTGTGAAAGTGCTATAAAAATAAAGTTTTATAAGCATGTTTTGGTCACTTTCTTAAATGTAGATCAATTGTTTCTGTGATTATGAATGTATATGAATACAATGATTAAATTAATAACATTGAGAATAATTCTAGGCATGATGGATCAGTGTTGCTTAACACCACAAAAGCTGAACACTTATATCAAGTAGAGTTAGAGTTTGAAGCTTTGTGATGTGTGTTAGTGTAGCATTGAATGGGCACAATTTTAATATTTGTACTCAGAGTATTAAAATAGCAGCTCTCTCACTTTGTGTGTCATGGTGGTGCATTTAATACAATTTTCTTACCATCTGATATGAATCCATTTCTTATATTTCTGCTATGGTCAGTTGTGTCTTTGTCTTGTTTGTTCTGTATTGGAATGTCAAGTTTGTGACATCAATAGTTGTCTGCCGGTGCACATGATGACGTAGTCTTGTTTATTTAATAACAAGTAAAAATGTGATTACAGAAACTTATAGAGATATATCATGCAATGATCCATATGTTTCATTGTGATGCTGATAAAGATATCAATAACAAACTATGGAGGCAACTGTTAATAATTGGGTTTTGCACAGAACATGTAAGTAAAATTAGTAAATGTATTCACTTGAACAACAAAGATAAATCTAATTTTTGATCATATTTAATTTGTCTCAAATGCTGCACATTTGTTTGTAATATAAAATATATTTCATGTCAAGTAACAAAACTGCAATTTTAAAACAAATTGAAATCACAACTCTCTTTAATATAAACAAAATGTGCTTTTCTAGGATTTTTTCCCTTCTATAAAATAAAAAAATCCACGTTTTCCAAGTATCTACAAGTATTACCTTTATTCAACCAAACAGAAATGTTTTTTTAATCAAATAAAGCTCTTTTATTATTTTCAATTGACTTTTCAGCCCACATTAGCCAAATGAATGAAGCAGTCTTTGTAAATGAGTAAAGCTCCTTCACATCTTTCATTCTCTGTGCTTCACTTTGAATGATTCAATGATCTCTTTTGTTCACTAGTGACTGAAATGTTCAATAGCTTAAATGAATCTGTTGAATTGAGTCATTCATGAGTCGATCTGAACACAATGTGCGTTTATACTGGAGAACTGACTGTGTACAGTAAACACTGATCCATCTGCACAGCTAAACACATTACAATGATCTACGTCATGATCATTTAAGAGAATTAAGAAATTAAATGTACGTTGATGCAAAACAAGCAGCCGTGAAACACAGCCGCCTCCAATTTCTTTATCCGGGAAAACCGCAGTATTGTGATTCATATAACATCTCAACCGGATGGAATCTTCACATTATAATTGATTATCAATCGACTTACTTTGAATCGTTACATCTCTAATGTTACAGTACTGCGACATGTCATTTTAAAAGATTATTACATTTGAATTCACTCAGTTGTCTTTTGACGTTGTTTAGTTTAAGAGCCGTTTCATTTCCTGCAGCTGTAGTGAATGTTTCATGCTTCTCTGAGATGAAGACGATGATGTCGTGGTATTCGTCTCTTCTGTTTTGTAAAACTGCATTAAAATATTTTGTGTTTCGTCTTGAAGTTTTAACATGAGAAGCATCGTGTCCGCTGATACACACCGTGTTGTTCTTGTTGAGCTGATATTCTTTGTTCATGTTCACAGAATGTTCAGTGACGTCAGTAAACACGTGTTGACGCCATGTTTCATGTATTTGGTAAACAGGTGTTCTAAGGCGTATTTTCTGCACCTAGTGGTATGACGTGTGAAGTTCAACACAATATTAAGGTTTATACATTTCTATAATCGTTGATATTAATATATATAGGACATTTAATTATTAATTTCATCAAGATTTGTAAAAATGGAAAAAGTAGTTTTTCATAGTTTTATATATATTTGTTTATATTTATTCAGCTCTATTATTGATTAAAAACTAATATATTGCTGGTTAAAAACAAAGACAAAATGTTAATAATGATAATAAAAATCACAGACTAGTGGCAACAGTAAAAATCAAACGGTGATAATTTATTAATAAGGAATAACATTGAATAGCAAGACAAGGAATTCATATAAACAATAAAAAAATCATAAAACATTTTAATTACATTTCTGTTATATATAAATAAAATTACATTTACATTTAGGCATTTGACAGACGCTTTTATCCAAAGTGACTTACATTGCTTTATCCTATACATTTTACATAGGTATTTGCAATACCCTGAGATCAAACCCACAACCTTGCGTTGTTAACACAATGCTCTTACCACTGAGCTACAGGAAACATGACAATAAATAACATCAGTAAATGAAGTGAAGTCCTTTATCTGAGCTTGACTTGTTTTATCATAACCACGTGATCAGTGACGTTTGAAGCTTCATTTTTACACACACTCACATGACTGCTTAATATTGTGATTCAAGAAATTAGGCTTGTTCGACTTGATGCGCTGCTGCAAGATCCGACAGGTGGATGACGTCAAGGTACAGTTGAGCAAAGCTGAAGTGAAGTGTGAGAAATGAAATAAAGAGTTAAAGGTCTATTCAAGACAAGGTAGAGAGTGAAAGGAGTAAATATTGAACCAGAAGAGATTTACACGTTTATATCTGGGCTATGTATTGGGCACACCAGACTAAACCAACATTTACACATGATAGAAACAGTGAAACAAGCAGTGTGGTGTGACAGAAACAGTGGAGCATGTGTTACTACATCGTGAGTATATATTAGTGAGAGAACTCAACTTATTGAAGATCTTAAAGAACTGAAAGTTCAACTAACAATTAAAGAATTATTTCAGAGTGAATAGAAAGAATCTAAATGATACTCAGACTCACGTTTGTTAAATATACATATTCTTTACGATTATTAAGCCTGCATGGTAGTATTCTCCACTTCCTCCTCCTTGGTCTTCACACTCACTCCCAGTAGGTGGCGGATATGCATCAAAAGCTGCTTTGCCAACCGCCATTAAAGGTTCTGTGTGTAAGTTTCAGAGGCCACTATTGGCGATGTAGGAAATTGGAACCTACAGCTCCTCTACCCCCCTCTCCCTCCCATTAGAGCTACGGTTGCCGTCACAGGACAAAAGGGTTCCGTAAATGATAGCAGCCATTATGGTGGTGTTTATAATTGCAATCTACGTCTCACAGGCGAACAACAGACTGAAGCTATGGACACAGGACAGAGATGTCGTCGTCTGAGACAGCAGAGAGTGACCTTTGCAAGTCAAGTGACGAGGTTTATTTACAAAGAAAAATAAATAAATTAAATTTACTTTATTCATTATTTACTCTAATCGTTATAGTGAATATTATTGTCTTGTTAAGCATTGTGTCAGTGATGTATTCGCTTATTTTGCATAGCATTGTTTGGCACGGTAACTTGGTTCGTAATTTACAGCCTATTGAAACCGCTTGCTAATGCTAAAGGTGTGTAATCTAACCGCGAAAGTCTTAGCAGACGTTTGGCATCACCCCAATTGATCAATTGTATCTTCTCAAATCTTCGTTGACACTGTATTGCTGATAAACTATGCAACTCGGAAGTTTGGATTTTATCCTATCAATTATTAAATTACACATTTGTATGCATAGAAGCTAAGCAGTATTATAATATAGTTTACACCCGATTTATGCAAATTATGATTTTAAAAATGATTTCTAACTTGATTTGCACACGGCCATGCAAAAAGGAATTATAGTACAATTACAAAGTGCTAAAAACAAAGAAAAACTCACTTGAATGCTCATGCTCATCTATTAGCTAAAGCTATCAAAAACAGTTCACTTATATTGCGGAAATTAGACAAATTTACCGGTCCAGCTGGCAACTTCTGGCAACTTCGGCGTCGCTTAGCAAACCCTTGTCCTGCTTCAGTGCCCTCCATTTGGGAATAACCACGCCGATGTTTATTCGGGTTTTCTGCCGTTTTTTGTCTCGACTTCGCCTTGCTGCATCATATTTTCTCTTTTTTGAACGAACAGATTGACTGCTCTATCGGCTCGTGTGCAGAGTATGTGTGCTCCGCGGTCCGCCATTAGCGCAAATTTCACTTCTTACTTTAACAAAGAACCGTTTATATTTCTAATAAAAACACGATAAGTAAATGCTGTTATTGGTCTTCCTCTTCTTCTGCTAATCCTTCTATGTAGTCGCTTTGCAAGTTAGCTCCAAAACACAGCCGAAGAAGAAGAACATAGTCCCGTGCATCCTTCGTTTTACGAAACGGGCTCAGTTTGTCCGTGTAGTGCTACTATAGAAACATTGATAAATTACATGTAAGGGTGTGCCCGCGGTGTATATACATACAATGGCTCATTGTAAGGTAATATAAACATTTCGGTTCATTTTGTAAGGTATTTCTTCACCACTCACAACATAGTTTTGTATTATATATTACATTTTGGTGAATAAATCCTTCAAAATCCTACACACTTTACCTTTAAGTGAAAGACAACAGTGGCTGAAGTGTAGAAACTGTAGAGAAGCTTACAAAAGAAGCAAGGAGAGGAGAGAAGCATTAAGGAACTTAACCACTACTCCACAAAGTCCAGATCATGCCCCACAGCAAAATCCATGTCCAGGATCTTCAAGGTAGAGCAATGAGCAGTTGAGCGTAAGAAAATGACAAGGCTGAGTGTTAGAAAGTGTTAGAAAATTAAAAGTGTAGTTCATAAAAGTTGTTTAGGTTGTATTTGATAGTTTACTGACTGAATCACCATCCGATTGATGGCTGCTCAGCCTTTTGATGGCTAACTCTGGGAGTTTGACGGGAGAAAAAAGAAAATAAAGCTATAGGCTGAAGAAGAAAATAGAACAGCTTCAGGAAAGACTAGACAAACTAAGAAAACAGTCCGAAAAATCCAAAAAAAGTTGCCAACGTTTAAAGGAACATTCCGATTCACCACGGTCAAGGGAAAAAGAGCAATTTATATCTGTTGTCTTTCTAGGTTACCTAATGAAATACAGTTTTTTATAGGAAATCTTCGAAGATCTTACAGTAAATTTAAATTCTTTCTCGTGTCTCGTCATTGTTCCCTACATCTCGTTCCTCATCAGCCTCTCCTTAGTGCTAATCCCCAGCACCTGTTTCTCGTTAATGATCCTTGTTTGTTCCCTTTAAAACACCCTCGTGTTCATTGTCCTGTGCTCGTTCATTGTATATCATACCTTGTCTGATGTTTCCAAGTTGCTGTATCCTGTTTCTTTGTCTGCCAAGTCCTGTTTCATCTGTGTTTAGTAAGTCTACTTTAGTTTATGTAAGTGTTTATATCAAGTGTTTGTTTTCTTAGTTGAGTTAGTCTGTGTTCTTGTGTTGTTATAGTTTACCCAGTCTTGTTTTCCCCATTATGGGTTTTGTTTTGCCTTTTTGTTTAGTCTTTGTTATAATAAATACCCGTGTTTACCCCAGTCTGGTACGGGAACTGTTCTGTTGCTGAGCGCAAGGCACTGCAGCGGGTGGTGAAAACAGCCCAGCGCATCACAGGAACTACACTCCCTTCCATTGAGGACATCCAGAAGAAACGCTGTCTGCGTCGAGCTCGCAGCATTCTCAAGGACTCCTCTCACCCCGCTCATAGACTGTTTACTCTCCTGCCTTCCGGTAGGCGCTTCAGGTGCCTCCGGACAAGAACCAGCAGACTAGGAAACAGCTTTTTTCCAGAGCTGTTTCATTATTGAACTCTGCTCCCCACTGATTTCACTACCTCTCATAACTTTAACTTAATGCTGCTATTACAATGTTTACATTGCACTACAGGGCTGCCATGCATGACTGAACTGTACACACCAGTACTTCATGTATCTGCTCTACCGGACTGTTTACACACACACAGCATCATTTGCACTCTATACTGCTCACTTGCACACCAGGAATATTACACTGAATGCTCATTTGCACTAATGGACTACTTTCATAACGGCATTAACTCATCTACTGCACTGTAACCTTAATAACTGAATTTACTCATTTACTGCACTGTAACTTCAATAACTGCACTAACTCACCTACTGCACTGTAACTGTGTATCTGCATCTACTCATGTATTGCACCGTACCTTTAATAACTGCATTAACTCATGTACTGCACCGTACCTTTAATAACTGCATCTACTCATCTATTGCACTATAACTTCAATAACTGCACTAACTCATCTACTGCACTGTAACTGTGTATCTGCATCTACTCATGTATTGCACCGTACCTTTAATAACTGCATCTACTCATGTACTGCACCGTACCTTTAATAACTGCATCTACTCATCTATTGCACTATAACTTCAATAACTGCACTAACTCATCTACTGCACTGTAACTGTATATCTGTATCTACTCATGTATTGCACCGTACCTTTAATAACTTTATTAACTCATATACTGCACCGTACCTTTAATAACCACATTAACTCATCTACTGCACTGTAACTTTAATAACTGCACTAACTCATCTACTGCACTGTAACTGTATATCTGTATCTACTCATGTATTGCACCATACCTTTAATAACTTTATTAACTCATATACTGCACCGTACCTTTAATAACCACATTAACTCATCTACTGCACTGTAACTGTATATCTGCATCTACTCATGTATTGCACCGTACCTTTAATAACTGCATTAACTCATCTACTGCACTGTAACTTTAATAACTGCATTAACTCATCTACTGCACTGTAACTTTATATCTGCATCTACTCATGTATTGCACCGTACCTTTAATAACTGCATTAACTCATCTACTGCACTGTAACTTTAATAGCTAATGTCTGTAACTAATGCACACTCAAGTCACTTGCACTATTGTATAGTCTATATTGTTATCTGTTTATAACCTCCTGTACATTAATGTTCACAGTATATAGCCTTCTGTATATATTGTCATAGTACATTCCTTCTGTATATATTGTTCATATACCGATTGTCATATTTTCATAGTACATGCCCATCGTAAATTATTTTCCTAATATTGTATCTGTATTTATTCACACTGTATATCTGCACTTGCTAATTGCACTTCTGGTTAGACCTAAACTACATTTCGTTACACTGTACTTGTATATGTGTAATGACAATAAAGTTGAATCTAATCTACATCTGTCTCTGCCCGCACTTGGGTTCCCCTGCCATGTCTTGCCGTGTAATCCATGACACGGTTACCCTAGTCACAACCCCGTTACACCCACATTTATATTAATCATTTCGTAAGTTCATGAAAAAGTCATATTTTTATTTTTTATGTTCAATTCCGTCTGAAATGTTCAGAGCAATCATAAAAATATAGATTTTTATTCTTAATTGAAGTTAAGCCACTTCTGTGATAAAAATCACGAGGTTGCTGGAACGAAAAGTTCAATTTCAGTCTTTAATATAGCAAAAGTGTGAGATTTTATGTAACTTTATATTTGCAAATACTGAATTAGTGTGAGGGACGTCTGAATAATAGGAAAAGTATGATTTCATAACAAATACATTTTATAATCATATTCAGAGAGCTCCCATGGTGTCCATAACGGGGTTGAAGACTTGGTGTCCACATCTTAAAATAATGATCAATAATAATAGGGATTTGATGCCTGAGGTGGGAAAATATGATTTTCCAGAAGTTAAATATGTCCTTAAAGTTGTGGGTTGTTCAGAAAAGTGATACATTTTGATAAAAAACAAACATTGTGCAAGTCGAAATTGTACCGGTTTCATGGAATGACCCAGAGAAACACTTTCACAAAATGTCAAAGGTCATGTCAGAGTTTGATAGGTGTTGAGAAACAGAGTGAATGCAGATGTTCTGGAGGAGAAGAGACACACATCAGATGCACAAACTATTGCCTTCATCTGTTACAATCCATGCACATAAACACTCTCATCTGTCTGCCTGAAATCTACTTTTGATATTGAGATTTTATTGACATATTTCATTGTTTACGTATATACTTTACTTCATTCTATATTTATACCTTACTCCGCACCTTAGTTTAATTTGACACCAATGTTTCTACTTACTGTATCTGTTTCCTAAAGTCCTCTGTGCCTAAAAACACCCCTAAAACTTCAAACCCATTGTCCCCATTGATAACCACCCTGATGTATGGGACAGTTAAGAACCTCACCACACCACAGAGCTTTGTGTTTGTTTCAGTTCACCTTAGCTGAGGATGATTGACTAAAAAGTTCTAGAGCTTCTTTTAAGAAGTCAACATCATTATGACTTTAAACTAACACCGTAACATCATCATCATACGAGGAGATCTTGATATGCTCTTGAGGCTCCAGCTCAGGAACCCTTAGGCCTGTTAACTGGCTTCTTACTTTACACAACAGAGGCTCAAGAACAATGCTCTAGAGTTGACCTGAAAGAGGACAACCTTGACTGATCATCTGTGAACATTAACAGGAACACTGAGACCTACAGCAATTTGAAACATACACGTGGTCTCATCGTAAAGAAGCTTCATCGTAGAAATACAACACGTCTCCGACACCAAAAGCCTTTAAGTTTTCAAAAAGAAAAGAATGGTCAACACGATCAGAAGCCTTTTCCTGGTCTAGAGACAAAAAACAAGATTAACATTATTATCAGAAGCAAAGTCTTAAACATCTTGCACAAAATGTAAATTGTCTATAATAGACCTTTCTTTTACACAATAACATTGGTCCTTGTTAATAATTGTATGCAATAAATTATTCAGCCTATTTGACAAACATTTACTCAGAATTTTGTACACGGAACTCAAAATTGCCACACGCCTCCACTTCTTAAAAGGGTTAGATTCCCTTTAACAGAAATAAAACAGCCCGTTGACAACTCACAAGAAGAGAACCCGTACCAAAACACTCTTTGAGCACCCCAAAATAATCAGGTCTTAATATAGTCCGACATTTTCTGTAGAATTCAAAGGACAGTCCGTCTATTCCTGGTGTTTTTCCTGAAGAAAGACCCTCCACAGCAGCAGAAACCTCTTGAAACGTGAGGTCAGTTTCCAAAGGATTTTTGTGGGTTGAAGTTAAAATGTGAATATCCTGTAGCTGTTCATATCTGTATTGTGTATCTATAGTTTTAGCAGAAAACAAGTTCGAATAAAAGTCTACAGCAAGTCGGAGCATCACCAGATCTGAGGTGTTTCAATCATGAGGGAAACAAAGAAACAACACGTGATGCATGACTGTAGTCATTTATAAAACATCTCCTCATTTCTTCTTTCTGCCAGTCTTTCTGTACTTTCTAATGGATGTAATGTGCTTTTTGAGGCGAAAGCCTTTCTTTTAACTCGGCAGGTCGACACTCACAACCTTTTGAATAGAAGCCACAGATCTTTCAAATTTTCCAACATCAGTAAAGTAGTTGTTGATGTTAACTTTTTTTCCAAAGGTTTCATCAAGAAAGCTGTTTATTTTCTCTAAACTGTACCTAGAAGAAACGTTTTCTTGAGAACTGCCTTCAGGTTCACACACAGAGCTCAACTGCGATGCACATTCATCATTGTAAAGAGAAGCATCTTCATCAGATACATCATCATCATCATCATCCTCAACACTAGCATCATTAAAGGAACATCTCTCACTCTTGACTCCAAACCACCAGCCTCCTGACACATACTAGATCGAGCCCCTGCATTCAGCACATCCATGTCCATCAACATGACAAGCTCTTGATTCACATTAACATCTGTGTCATCATTACAATAACAACTTTCTCTGGTGCTATCATAGCAGACGCCGCCGCAATAGAAACACTCACCTCTGGGGAAACTTCTTATTTATTTGTACAGTTATTTGTGCTTGTATTGAGTGATACTTGTTTCACGCACCTTCTTGTAAAATCCAACTGAAATCTTAAGTTAAAATTCATTCTAAATATTTGTATCAGTCTCTCCCGCACGAAGAGCGCATGAGGAGGAGATGATCTGACAGGAAATACAATAACTGCAGAACACAGTGTTAATAAATTCTAAATATCTTTTCTTTCAATACTGTGCATAATCATCAAAAGTCACAGTCTGGAAACACATCCATTAAGCTCTCACAATCCTTTCTCTTCATGTCCTTGTAATCAGTCTGAAATATATTCATTATAAAACCAGAATGAGGAACATTCCTCTTTAACATTTATGTCTTCAAATGTGATCTCAGATGAAGGACAACGCTACTGATGTGATATAAATGAGATGTTAATGATCAGTCTAAATGCTGTAAACATATAAATGCTGCAGAGAGACCTTCTTGGCTTTAATATAATTATAATCATATTAATTATGAATAATTATGACAATTATTAATTAGTGAATCTCAATCTTGGCCAATAGTGAATTCATTATGGAGATAAAGGATGGGATCTTTTTTTCAACTTTACATCATTTTGTTTTTCCTTTTTATACCATCCGATGCGTTTGGACCTGGAAACGCTAAATGTCCATTTATGGTGCGTGACGTCAGGCTTAACAAGTGGATTGGATGCCAGGCTTATTAATATACCAATCAGCATTCATGAGGTGCTTTGCATTGACCACTTATGGGTAAAAGTGTACAGACGTGTGCAGAGCGGGATACATGGCTGATTCACATACGCACACTTCCAGGTAGGGTTGTCACGGTTCTATAAACATGTCTTACGCTACTATACCACATTAAGTATCTTGAAACCAAATAGTATCACAATGCTGTGCCCTTTCATAATTCAAATCTATACAAAAAACACAGATTTAGATGAAACATTTGTATTTACTATAGTTAACTATATTATACCTTGCACTAGAATATGTTGTTGTATTATCTGTAGTTTTGGATAAATTGTAGCTAATACTGTAGTATACTTCAATATTTACTATGAATAGACTCAAAAAACACAAGTGTCTATGAGTTTTAGTAGTTAACTGTAGTAAATTCTTCATGTGGGAACTTATTCAATTGTGGGACACATTTCATTGAAACAACAGACTTTAAAAATGGAAATATTAGTCTTACTTTAAATGCAGAACTAATGCAGCGAGTAGGTGGCGTCAATTTTCCACTGAGTTAGTGAATCATTCAACCAAGTCCTTCAAAAATTTAAATCAATATCTCGTTGAGTCGTTCAAAACACACATTCATTTAGGCGATAAACAAGGCAGATGTAAGTGTTCAAATGAATATTATTGCGCATATGCAACATTTACTACGATAGTACCGTTTCAGAAAAAGAGAGACATCGCGGGTATTTTGAAGCTTTAGCATCTGTATACCACGCAAGACTACTTCCTATGATTTAAAAAGTGAATATTGCTTACAGGTGTGCCTACACACAGTTTTATAAATCTGAATATCTTTTGGCATACGCTATTTAGGCTTTCAGGCACACGTACACTTTTAGTAAGGATCCAACACACAGTTTTATAAATGAGTCCCCTGTCCTGTCCTGTATAATGCGCACATCGCAAACTGCCAGTTGTCATATACACTATATACATTCTTTCTTCATGCCACACACGAATAGAAACATCCAACGTATTCTCAGGTGAATCCCAAAAAAAGAACACTTGTCTCCTAAAAGACTTAAAGGGGTGATTTCTTTCTAGTTTTACACAAATGTAATATAAATCATAGGGGTCCACATAATGTGTCTGTGAAGTTTCAGCTCATTATACACCACAGAACTTTTAATATACCATGCGCTACATTCCCACTTTTGCATGTGAGGAGAAACGCGCTGTTTTGGTGAGTGTCTCTTTAAATGCAAGAGAGCTGCTAGTCTCCGCCCCCTTTTCAGCAGAAAACGTGCTGTGAGCCTGTGCTTCCAGCGACAAATAAAATAAAGTTTAGTCACATAAAGCAAACGAGAAACATGGTCTCGTCTTTGAACACCAAACACATTGTTTTTTAATTGCACACCATCTTACCCCGGGGCCATTCCCGAAGCCCCTCCGGTCCCTGTTGGTCCGGTCACGACCGCATTCGGGAGAGCGAACCGTGTCACGTGTTAACAAACCATACACACAGCTTTCTGAAGTGAAGATACTCAAGACAAACGCATCGCTATTTCTCTAAGTCAAATTAACGCTACACAGGACCATCCCGTCACATCTTTACAAGCCACAGACATTGCTTTCTAATAGTGAACGGACAAATGTGTCACGGAGACATTTTATCTACTTTTAAGTTGTCGCAGGTCCCTGAGGTTAAAAAATACCGGTACAGACAATCTCTTTATGTGTAGCTTTGACTCGTTCAGTGTGGATGATTTCCATTGAAAACAAAATAAATCCATTGCTCTCTTGTCTCCCGTGAGTCTGGTAACATTGTTCTGTGCAGCCAACAACACAACAGTTTGTAAGTTTTGCTACGTTTGTCATGATGTTGAAACTTCACACATGTGAAAACAACAATGGCAGCGGTGCGATGGGTGGACACTTTCAGAACAAGGGGCAGAAATATTATAATAAGAACGACTTTTAACATCATTAAGAGAGCGATTTCTTGTTTTCTCAAAGGCTTGCAGAGATGGACTCACATAAAGAAAGTTAATGATTTGTCTTTTTTCACGTTTTCTGAGTTAGCAGGTGCACCAGAGACCCGATTTTAGTATTTAAACACGGAAAAAGTCTGTTTTGTATGAAATCACCCCTTTAATGTGTTTCAGTAACGAGAGGAATCAAATTAAAACTGCCAGCAAATTTTACCCAAGCATGTTAATTGTCGCTCTTACACATCATCGGGGAGGAATGGAGGCACGTTGGATACGATGATTTTTGCAGACTGAATCTTTTCATTTATGATGAGACCACTCTACTTTCGACCTGATCTCACGGCGAATTCGCACTAATTCATACGAGTTGACCAAGTGGCTAAGTCGTAATATATCAAACTACCTCGGTCATACGAAAACGTACGTTTGGTTCATGGCGTTCAAGAAATGTGATCCCGCTCTCTTATGCTCCAAACATCCCAAGGTTTATAGACAGTTTACACGCGCCAAGCTTTGGTAAGTGACGGTTACAGTGTCCTTTCTTAATATCAAGTTAGATGTTTTTTATAAATCCGTTTGTCTTCAATCCCTTCATAATAGCTCTTTGTGTCCATCATTGTAATTAACTTCGAGCGACTAGATGCTAGCATCAGGTTTTCCTTCGATCACTTTATAATAGTTATATTGGGTTAAAAGAAGCCTTATGTTAACTGTGATGTTGGTGATTAAAACACACCGCATTCAACATGCTTTTATTACAGTTATGTAACTACGTTATACTGTGGTGTTTGTAGTTACAGCACAGTACCCACCCACAAACCATTACCGTGTTTTTGCCACAGTGACTGCTGTTCAACACTGTCAAGTGTACTAAACACACGGTTATCAAAACATTTACCATGATTTACCTGAGAATAACCGTGTGTTTAGTACACTTGACAGTGTTGAACTGCAGTCACCTTGGTAAAAACAAGGTAATGGTTCGTGGGGGGTTACCGTACTGTAGCTACAAACACCACAGTATAACTTTGGAGGTTGAGATGATGGGGATGTCGGAACCATCTGAAACATGTTGGGCTACTTTGTTACCATTTGGTAAATCTGTGGCTGGAAGGAGGCGACCGAAGGAGACTTCCGCTGTAGTAGAGTGCGTGATGGACGTCCAGGCCTCTGCTGGGAGTTCTTGCCTCCTTAGAGGCGGTCACTGCTGGGACGTTGGCTTGTACGTTTGAGTTGGCAGCATGACCCTCTGTAGAGGTGGTGACTGTATTGATGCTGGCTTCATGTTAAGAAGTGTTTACAGCGGCAGAGAACATGAGGAGCACGGGCCCCAGCGGGGTAGGTCGCTGCCGCGATACTGGGTTCATGGAGGTGGTTGGAAGGGATTGGATGGTGATTGTGACTGCTGCGGCAGAGCACGGGAGGAAGCACTGGTTCCTGGGAGGGTGGTTGTTGCGGCGATGCTGGCTTCGTGATGGGGATTTCTTCGTCGAGGGGGAATCGCTGGCCTCTTCGGAATTATTTCTTTGGCGATGCTGACTTCAACTATGGAGTCTGTCACTGCATAGCGCAAGATGGGAGTGCTGGCCCCTGTGGAAGCCATCTGGAGCAACATGTCTTCACGTTGAAGTTCTGGTGATTGCTGAGGTGATTGCTGCGGTAGGTGGGTGTCCTGCGGGGAATATACTCCTGAAGTGTGTGAAGTTTGATCTTGTGCTGGGTGACTGAGTAGTTGATTAGACGATACGGGAAATGAGGGTTCAATGGGCTTCCCTGATGAGTGAGAGGTCTGTTCGGATGTAGCTTCTGAAAGCTTCCGGTGACCAGTTGCCCAGTGCTTGGATTTGGGGCTGAGAGAGGCCCTTTTTGGGTGGCTGTAGTGGCTGCTCCTAAGAGGAAGGAGTGACTGGAAAATTTGTGATGCCGGGATGCCAGATTGTAGGAGGACGGCTTTGAGATGCTTTTGAAAGCAGAAGAGTGTGGTGATGATCAAGGATGTTTGGGAGCTAGTTATGGCTGTTGATGGAGAGTTGAAGATTAATTTGTGGAAGAACTGGATTCCGTTCAAGTTACCTCTGATAATGCTGGCCTCAAGGCTTTTGCTGTGTTGAGAAAGGAGGTGTAGGAGGTGATGGTGAGGAGAGAAAAAATCTGGGAAGGGAATGCTGAAAGCCTTGTGGAACAATCTGAAGCTTCTCCACGCCGTGTGATATGATTGCAGGGTCCTAAGGGAAACAGCCTGGGTAATGGAATTGAGAGAGGCGTCAAGGAGAGTTTGCATTGAGTGGTTTACGGCAAGATCAACTCTGAATAGGGTGGTACAGGTGTTTATCGGGTCCGCTTCTGGCGCCAGCAGTCTGAACTTCTGGAAGGCGAAACGTGAAAGCACATCAGCAATCTCTTTTTTGATCCCAGAATATGCACTCCATGCACTGTGCTGTGTTTTAACTTTTCTGTTTTTACTGTTTGCCCCTGTAAAGCTGCTTTGAAACAATACACATTGTGAAAGCGCTTTATAAATAAACTTGAATTGAATTGAATTGAATATGTTTGGCTATTATGATGAACTGGTCACAGGCCGAGGTCCAAATGAGGTGTCTGAGGAACGGCATTATGGCGGGGGAGTGAGAGCGACCTTTGTTAATGCAATGCACAGTTGCCTCGTCGTCGCAGTGCACGGCGATGCTGGAGCTGTCCACTCTTTCCCCAAAGTGATGATGCACCACCATGGGTATAGCTCAAAAAGGGCTGACGAAGTGAGAGCCTGTGGAATTTCCAAGAGCTGGGGGGCCAAGTGGACGCAAACCAACGACCTTGGTAAAAACCTCCGAAACCTGCGGAAGGGGGCAACGTCTGTGAACAGGCGGATGTCGACGGGAGAGGAGACCATGTCACTGTAGAAGAATGAGAAGCCGTTCCATTGACTGAGGAATTTGATCCATAAGCTTAGCTCGTCTCGGCAAGAGCTGGATAGGTAGACTGTGTCCTCAAGGGCATGGGCGGAGGACGCGAGGGAGAGGAGGTGCTAAGCAAACGGGCGGCCTTGCGGGATAAAGCGCATCGCAAAATTTAGATGGCCGAGAACTGACACGAGCTCGAGTTTTGAGCAGCTAGGGACGGATATTAGAGAGGAAGTCATCAGAATCGTTCTGATGATTTTTTCCCTTGGCAGAGAAGCCTGGAATTTGAGCGATTCTAACTTGACGCCGAGAAATACGATGGATGTGCTTGGTCCTGATGTTTTGTCTGGGGCGAGGGGAATGCTGAGCTTCTCGGATACTTGTTGGACTTTGGCGAGATGCGCGGCTGGCAGTCGGGTGGTGAGATTTTGAGAAAATTGTCCAGTAAGTGGATGAGGTAGGGGATTGCATAATTGTTAGAGAGAATCCAGCAGATAGTCTCTGACAATACGTAAAAAAATTTAGCGGACTGAAGAGTAAAAGTTGTCGTGCCAGCGTATGCCGAACAGATGCCAGTAGTCTGGGTGGATGGGCATAACTTTGAAAGATGAGGTTATGTCAACTTTAGCTAGCCAAGCGCCTCGACTGGCCTTTTTAATCAGGGTGATGGCTTGGTCGATATCATGATAGTATAGGGAAAAATCTTCGAGTGGATTGAGGATGTTAATGCTCGGAAAGGAAGAGCCGTGTGGTGACGAGAGGTCGAATATTTTTTGCATGAAAATTTTCTTGTAGCTATGCCAATAGGGCTGATACGAAATGCAATGAAAGGAGGAGCCGCGACGGGGCAAATAATAAATTCAGCGTCAATCTCCTTTATTAAGAGGAGATCGACTACCTCTGGTTCGGCGTTCGCAGACTGGAGGTTGGGGCATATTAGGTTCTGCGAAGGGAGACTGGTCAGGAGATATCAGTGAACTGGATGTCGGGGTGCGAAGACAATTCAAATGACAAACAAGAAATGTTCACAGGAGTCGAGAGATACATTCTGATGTTTTTATTTGAGGATTGCATGGCTGGGCAAACTATGCGAGCATGGGCACCGCTGCAGAAGCTGCATACATGTAGGAAGCGACAGCTCTGTCTGGTTTATCTTCCCTGGTTGAAATTATTGCACACTTCGTGCGCACGGAATTTTGAATGTGCAGGGCGATTTTGCAGGCGTGGAACTGACAAAGTGGACTGGTGAGGCGGAGATGGGCATGAGGGAAGAGAGGGAGTGACTAGGGGGCAGTCACTGGTGTTGTGAACCACTGAGCGGCAGACTGTGCATGAGATGTTGCGTATGCCCAAAAACACTCTACTATGCAGCTCAGTGACCAGTGCTCCCCAGTAAGGGCACTAGTTCCACTGAGCTACATGAAAGGCACATTTGGCGGCGAAAAGCTTGTGGTATGTGTAGAAGTGTGTACACCCATAGGAGAGCAAGCTCTGCCATGATGGCTCGGTAATTGTTTTGCTCCCGTCTCCTATGAGGGAACACAGAACATATGACTTTGCTGTAGCAGGAGAAAGCTACAGTGAATTCTGGAAATGACAGCGTGCGGAAGTGAAAAGAGAGATCGCCGTAGGTGATCTGCCGCTCGCTTGACGGAGTTGATAGAGGTGAGAGGAGATAATAAAGGTCAGTGTCCGCACCTGCCAAAATCTGTGCCCTGATGCTGCTGGAGACGGGTGGTGGTTCCAGCGCTGGTGCATTGGAAGGTGCTGGTATAGCTGTTGCTGTGCCCAATGAAAAGTGAGGGCGTGGCTGCTGCAGAGAGAGGAGGGATGGAATGGCGGCTGTCTGAGCAGATAGCGGAGTCAAGCTCGCCCTAGCGGCGGCGTAGAAAAAATGCGGTCCGGAGACCATTGCCTGATTCTCTAGCGGAGGCAGCCTCACACTAGAGATCGACTCCGACGCCGCGGGCCAACAGCTTGGGGTGGGGAAAGAGAAAGGTTGAACCGGGGCTCTGGGTGGTTGCCGGCCTGCTTGGCCTGGGCGGATAGCCGTGTCATCTGCTGGCGAGGTGTTGGCCTGCGCTGCGAGCTGAGATGAGGCGGGCTGCTGAAGGGTCTCGGCTGGGATTTCCATGCCGTCCTGGGGAACGGGAGCGCGACCCAGACTCGCTGATTGCCCGCTGCGGCGTCTTGTGTGAGGGCGGGGATCATGTGGAGCGCTGAGGCATATGACGACACTGGTGAAGGAGGTGGGGTCCTTGTCAGAGGATGCGAAGATGATGCCCCTTTTCTTAGCTCCTCGCTGAGCAGATCGGCGGGACTGGCGGCCCCGTGGCGAAGTTTGGGATTCGGCTGCCGAAAATCCGACTTGGAGCTGGAAAGATAGGAAGCGCGTGGCAGCGTTGAAGAGTTGAGAGCAGTTAAAGCGTTGGTAATGACGGGAGTCTCGGACATGTTATCGAACTGGTTGATGTTAAGCTTGCGAGATGTATCAGGTAAGACTGCTTGTCTATTTATGATGGAGCTTGCTTTAGCTGAGAGGGTAAATGCTGTGATTGCGGATGTTGTACCAGCCGAGATCATTGTCATGAGGTCACATGCTCGAGCTATATTTGATTGCTGATGATAGACCAGCGGGGTGATTATATGCTTAGGTTCGGGGAACTTTGTTAATAAAACATCATTTTGTTCAAAAGAAAACATCGTTTTTTCAGTGTAATGGAAAATGTGAATTTGGTATAAATGTATGGCGTTTTATGGAATTTTACGATTTTAATAAAAAATATATAAAAAAATAATGTTTTGTTATTCTGCATTTTCCCTCTAGCATACACAAATATTTTACATAGTATAGATAGCATATAATTATTGTTTACATTGATCACAAAGAACTGTGAAATTGTACATGGTGTAAACAGAATATACAATGTGACTAATGGGAAAATATTTGGTGTCAATGTGGGTTTCTAAATATTTTTTACAGTTATGATCAAAATGTGATATGACTGTGTAATTCTAATGGATTTTCAGTAAAAATACACTTTATTCAGGTCTGACAAGAAAACAAACATGAACATTTTTTAGTGGACATGTCAGGTTAACAATACACAACAATTACTTTAAATTAAAGGAAATAGAGCGTTTGTCCAGTAATACATGTAATCGGTTAAAGAAAAGGTACATTAGGTATCAATGTATTCATTTTCATGAATGTCACAGTTCTGCTCAAAATGAGATGTTACTGTTAAATTCTACAGTTTTTCCTCTGTAAAAACACATTTATTTTGTACAGTGTATGTCATTTCACACGCTGTTTAAGACAGAAACACACATCTGTAATTGACTTTGTATTCGTTTTTGTTTTGTGAAAATAGTTTATGGTTTCTTACAAGAAATGGTACTGATTTAAATGACAAACTGTTTCAACAAATGCACACATTTTGAGTAACATCTTAAGTTAAATTGCAGCATTTAGATCAAAACTGACACACTGACCTGAGAACAGCAGCACATGAATGGGTTTGTCCATTGCTGGTGGGGTCAGAAGTGGGGTCAGAAAATAATCGATATTTCAGCACAATGAAGTTCTTTAAATGAGTTTTAAATGTGTGCTGTTATGAATATCCGAAACAGTCTGAAGAGATTAAAGCGGTGTTATTGACAATTAACAGAATGAAAGATTTTCACAAAACTGTGATGGAAGATGTGTGAATCAGATAGACATGAAGAATCAGTGTCTTCACACTGAAACAATAGTTTTTTCAACATTAATTGCGGGTGCACAAGTAGCATTGAGTCAATGCGATTAACATTGACAAATCAACTCTTTTTTTAAATTGATTCAATGTTTGCTTGTTATGTGGGTAAGAATGTGAAAGATCTCTCACTGGAGACCCTTCATGAGTCTTTTGAAGAGAATCAAGCAACAGAAGCTCTTCTATCACACTTTCACAAGATTTTATCATCCTAAACATGTAAATAACACGTAAAGTGAATAATCTCACATCTTTACAGACACAGAAGCAAGTGATTTGTATTCTGAGTCAACACAAAAAGATTCTCATTACAGCATTAGTAAAACATTGTTAGCATAGTTCAACAAATGTCTGAATTTCATTCACTTGATGGTATTAAGAACTGAAGAAGTGAAACAATCTTCAGTATTTATGAGTTGAACTTGGAAACATTAGACACAAAATGACCGTCATAGTTTCCATTAGTGACCTCTGCAGGTGCTGATTTTCATACGTTAATGGTTTTGTGTGTTTGAACCCTGGCCTTCATACACCACTTGAGTACAATAACTTCAGCTAAACAATAAATCGAAAAAACTATTTTTAAAAATGCATTAACGCCATCTAGTGGTTATATCCAATGAACACCGAACATGACCTCGTCCTCTCCAACTGTTAGTCTGCTATCAGTTCTATTTCAAAATGAAACATGTTTTTCCTCTTTTGATTTTTCAGTTTCACTCAGAAATACATTTCAGTAGAATTCTGAAGACGATTGCCATTTCTGAATCACAGGACTTTGTAATGAAATTAAATCAACTGTATTGTCCTCAATGAAGAAGTTTGTTTTGGATTTAAAAACACTAAAAAAAACATCACAACTCTACATCAAACACAAAAACCTCAAATAATACAAATAGCATCCAGTCCTAAAAACCCTCTTTCATTATTAAACCTTTGAACTGAGATGGGAGTAAAGATTAAAATCTGCACACAGAGTTCTTCATTGACCCTTCTGTTATGTGAAAATATTGTCAACGCTGTGTGTGTGCGGTCATATTGACCACAATTATTTCAATCATTCAAATCCAAATGTTACTTGTTTTAGTTTACTCTTACTATATCTACCCAATATTTTAAATATAATATAAGGACAAAACATATGTTTTTATTAATGTTTATTTATTATTTAAGCGTTCCATTTACATAGAAAAAAAAAACAGGCGTATAACACAGACAAGTTCACATTTGAGTCCAAAATTAACAATCATTTGTTTTACTTCTCGTAGCACATTAATTCACTAAGTATTTAAGAAAGCGATAACATTTATAACCAGACCAGTCTTAGAGCTTTTGATAAAAAAACTGATTGGAACAATAAGGGAACAAACTTACAGGAACAATGTAGTTTTAAATGTTGAATGTTTAGTGTTATGTTTCTGCTGTACATATACAGACAAAGACAATTTCAGAATAGAAAGTTAAGTTTGATATTCTATGCTACTGGGAACATGATGTACAGATTGTGTTTGTGTGCTGCTTGCAGATAAAAAGATTTCACTTCTCACATCGTGTGTGTCAGGTTTGGCAGAGACGAAGCAGACAGAATGGTAAGTTTATATGTTTTAATTTACAGAATGGATCAGTACAGCGAAACAGGTGAATGACCAGTAAGATGAAATAACAGATGACAACTTATCAGTAGTGTAACAAAGTCTCTCTCTTTATCTTGCAGATGATGATGATGATGATGATGATGATGATGATGATGATGATGATGATGATGATGATGATGATGATGATGATGATGATGATGATGATGATGATGATGATGATGATGATGATGATGATGATGATGATGATGATGATGATGATGATGATGATGATGATGATGATGATGATGATGATGATGATGATGATGATGATGATGATGATGATGATGATGATGATGATGATGATGATGATGATGATGATGATGATGATGATGATGATGATGAAATTACTTGGCAGATGGGATGAAGATAGGCTGAGAAGATCGGGATCGCAGGTAGGAATGCAGGTAAGTATGGTAGTGAGTCTGTGTCATGTGTAGACGAGATCAGACAATGAGTGAATGTTGGTCTCTGGTATAAATGGGTGCACTGCTGATGAGGTCCAGGTGATAGTGATTAGTAATCGGGTGACAATGAGCGTGTGAATGACTGAGTGGGCGGAGTGAGGGAATGAGTGGAGGGAGATGGTGATGGAATCCTGACAGTGTGCTTGTCTTATATTCATTTCTGTGAGTCCAGACCTGACACGTGATCTGTTCTCTCCTTGTGGTGGACTTGCTGCAGCTGGTCTTGACTGTGTTGCTTGAATCTCTTTTACCAGAGCAACAGCCGCTGATGCCTTTTGAAGGGTCCTTCTTCTTTTAATGTGAGGCCTGACCAGATCTTGACCTAGCTGCTCCAGAAAGACCCTTCTTCAGTTCAGCTTTCCATCTAGATACTCATGATTTATTTCCCTCCAAATGACCAATGCATTGTATGCACTTACATCCATTATGTTGTGGAAAATGACTAAAGGTCAACGGGCAGTCATGCCCTGACAGCTGTATGTGGCTTTCACGTTTTCCAGATTATCAACGCCCCCCTTTATGTCTTTGCTACTCCTCAGGGTAACATCTTTGTTCATTAGCAGCACATTTTTGCTTTTTTTGGGACAGTAAGAGTGGTGGTGTCAGGAAAAGCTCAAATGGAGGAGGTTACTGTTGCAAGGGGGGCGTGGTTTAGCACGTGAAAACACCTGCTTCTCGTTCTAGTAATTGGCGAGGAGACGCTTTTAAGGCACGATGGAGGAAGCGAAGAGAGAGAGAGAAACCAGCTGGGAAATGACGATACTCGGGAGCCACATAGACGGTGCGTCCAGGATATCCCCGAGCAGAAAGAATTGTCAAAAGAGGAGTTGTAAAACGGACAGAGAGAAGTTTTTTTTTTAATGGTTCCCAACATGGTTTGCTTCCTTTTTAGTAACTCCTCTCCAAGGAGGTAAGAGGTAAAGAAAATGTCACAGACAATGTTGTGACCACTCAGACCTGTGGTCATGTCAAGCACCACACGCAGGCCCCGGTTCCTTTCTGGAGCACAACCCGAAGGCTTCCCAGTGTATACCTGTATGTTCCAGACATAACTGGACTGGACATCGCATACAGCCCATATCTTGATGCCATACTTTGCTGGCTTGCTCTGCATATATTTTCTAAATGGATCTCATCTAGATTTTTCAGCTCTCACCATAAACTTGAGTACCCTCCAGATTAGTCATGTCAAGAATGAGATGGTCCATACCTAGTGTAAGGAGTAGCTGCTTACCTGGTGGGTCCTGATACCTTTTTGATGATATTTGCTGCACTGAGTCTAGCCTGACTTGGACGTGAGTATGTGGACCACAACACATTCCCACTTCTTGACACAAAATGTGACCCCAGATATCAGAATGTGTATGTGCACTTTGAAAGCTCTGCAACACAAAATGCACACATTTGTAAATTATTCAAATGAATTTAGATAAAGTCATAAAGATTTAAGGATATTAAGAGATACCAAATCTCTTTGTTGTCACACATCCTGAACAAAAGTGTACTGATGGGGAAATTCTTAGGTAAAAGACTCTTGGCCATGTTAGTACAAACAACAATAAACACACTTAACACAATAAATAATAGACAATTGTACCCCATATGCAGTACACACATGTCCATAAAATACCCATAGAACACTATATTCTCAAGGGACTTATGGATGTATGTATAGCTTATATACAGTATATAACTTCTGGTGATGTATACTGTTAGTGTTTGCTGTGATGTTAATGCAGAGGAGAAGATGGAGCTGCATGTGGGTGGGTGGGTGGGTGGTTGTGCATCGTTTGCTGTCTGGAGTTCAGCAGTCTGATGGCCTGCGAGAAGAAGCATATATGAGTAGCTCTTTTCCAAAACTCTATAAATCCATTTTAATAGTTTTCATGAAAATGACATTTTCTTACCTAGACCTATACATTTTGTTAATATTCAATTTATCTTGATACAATGGTCTGTTGGCTCAGTCTGAACATGTTGAACAAAGATTGTTAAATGAAACAATAATGTTGTTGACTATAAACTACTTTTTTTCAAAACACTACAAATCTATCCTTTTTTTCAAAAAAATGTTGGTTTATTTCTTTTTAAAAACAAACAAACAAGAGAACATGAAACATATGACATCAGGGACTCGTACTATAAATTAAAATAAATCAAGTAAATGCAAATGCATGAAATAAATAAAACAGCCAAATAAAATAAATAGTAACAAACTAAGCAGTAAAATAAAATAAATATTTTCAATTTCATATTTCAATATTTTCCACCACATACAACAAATTATTTAGAAATAACACATACAAATACCACTAAAGAGCGAATTCTGATTGGTCGAGAGGACATATCGCATTTAGGCTAAAAACAGGTTCGGGATTTATACCGTTTTGGAAAGAAACTGCATACTCAACTGAATAGGTTTAGTACACAGCAAAATGGCATTACAAACTAATTTTGTTTTTAATTTGGCGTTTAATGGGTTTTGGAAAAGAGCTCTTCATATGTAAGCTTCCTGAATCCACTCAATAAAACTTAGGTAACAATTTGCACTCAATTAGATTGAGTAGATTTTATTCTTTGTTTTTAAGTAAAGAGAACCTAAATTTATCAGCTAAGAAATTGGATAAAGTCTAACTTATATTTCTAAATAATGATTACTTTAGAAAATTTAGTAATATTAGTTAATATAACCGATAACAGTTCATCTGCTTATTATGAATGATAATAAAATATTTTCTGTAGATGTTTATTGTATCGTTATTTATTAATGTATATTAATTATATATATATATATATATATATGCAGTCTTGATTCTACCCCACAATAAACAACAAAGCAGTGTCATGTTTCCTTATTGCAGAAATTAAGTGAGCAGAGTACAAACAGTGCCCCCAAGTGATGGGATTTAGAAACAAATACTGAGTCAACGAATATAGAGCTGGAAAAAGACACACAGACAGTAGATAAACAAAGAACTTCACAAGGAAGAAGGTCAAATTAAATTAATAAAAATGATTGGTTTAATGCTTATTATAATTGACAAGGATAAGTCATAGATAAAATGTCTCTTAGGGGGTCTGGCTACATATTGAACATATAAATGTATTTAAAAACGAAGACAAAAATAAATCTAATATTCATCAGATTTTATTGAGTATATATTGCACATAGATGTTCCATATAAGTGTGATTGTATAGTATACACAGAATAAGTTGATTTCTAGTTCCCAGCATGCTTTGCTTCTGACTCTTAAAGGAGTCTAAATGTAGATGTTATTTCATGTCTCTAGCTGGATATGAATACAGGATCTGTGTGTGTTTAATGTTGTGTTACTCTGGAATAGTAGGAGGGTTTCTAGCATGTGTACATGTGTAGGGTTACCATGGTGATGAAGAGGAGAGTGTGAGGTTAGGATAACCATTGGTCGGGGGGGCGCTGTTGGACACTGAGCATGTAAGACGTGTCTCCCTTTTGCTCCGCGAGTTTGTGCTTATTTTAACTTTTTAACACAGTTTCTTTTCACTAATTTGGCCGGTGCACAATTGTGACAAATACTTGGTTAGTTTCCATGTGTTTTGCGGGAATTTCAACCGACAATGGCAGCTGCACGTGGAAACTCGGCTCGCACAGGCCGTGCTAAGGCCTCTCCCTCGACTGAGCCCGCATCTCCGCCGAAGGCGGTCACGGACTCCGAGTGTGCGCCCAATTTCGAGCACCTCCGGGTTATGTTAGACCAGTTGAAAGGGGACATTTGCGGCAAAATAGAGTCGCTGTCTTGCGAGCTTCGAGCGGACATTTCTTTGGTAAGAGAGGAGCTTAGGCACGCAATTGAACCGATGCAACAAAAACTTAGCTCCCATGATCAAACTATCACGGAGTTGCATATTTTACGCCGGGCCAGCGAGGCTCCTCTTCTCCACCAAGGCAAAAGACTGTTTCTCTTTCCTGACTATACTTCGTCAGTTGCGAAGAAACGTGCTGCATTCACGGACGTTAAGCGTCTGTTACATTCGTGTCCTGGAGTGAAGTTTGGGTTGAGGTTTCCCGCGACTTTGAAGATCACTCTTACCGGTGGAGCCACACACACATTTGAGGACCCAGCCACTGCAATGGACTTTGCCAAGGTGAACTTAAAGTCTTGCGTCTCTCCTGGAGCAACTGTTTGAAGCGGCTGGCAGTTTGTTTGGTAAACCGGGGGATAATTTACCCGTTTTCGGTTGGTATAAGCTGCCCTGCGTTAAGTTTGTGTCACTTGGACTTCAGTCACTTTTCATATTTTGCTACTGTGTTTGTTTACATATTTATTCTACTTTATTACAAACTCGCATGAGCACTAACGTTACTGGTTTGTGCTGTTAACGGAGTGTGTTAGGATGTTTTTGGTAGTTCGTGGGTTAAGCGCGCGTCTTGTTTGGGAAGACGCTTCAGCTCGTGGGGTGGTGGGTGGGAGTGTGAGTTCTCTTTTTTCTCACCTAATCTTCAACAATTAGGTGCCCATATTGTTTTCCTTCAAGAGACTCACTTAAATTCTTACAGCCATATCAGATTAAAGGGGAGGTGGGTCAGTCAAGTATTTAATTCTAGTTTTAACGGTAAATCTAGGGGTGTTGCAATTTTGATTCACAAATCTGTTCCTTTTGTGTGCTCTAATGTAATAGCTGACCCCTATGGAAGGTTTGTGTTTGTAACGGGACAGCTATATAGTAATTCTGTGATTCTGGCTAATGTGTATGGTCCAAACTGGGATGACGACAATTTTTTCCATCAATTGTTCGCCAAATTACCTGACATGTCCACTCATCTACTTATTATGGGGGGTGACTTCAACTGTTGGCTTAATCCTGTATTGGATCGTTCTTCTACTAGACCAGGAGTGCCCTCAAAGTCCTCTAAGACCATTTTATCCTTTATGGATGAGTTCTCAGTCTCTGATCCATGGCGTTTTCTCAATCCGTCTGGTAAAATGGATTCTTTTTTCTCTCATGTACATCACTCCTTTTCTCGTATTGATTATTTTCTCCTGGATAACCGCTTTCTCCATTCTGTTCAGTCTTGCTCTTATGAGGCTATTCTAATATCAGATCATGCTCTGACCACACTGGAGTTATTCATACAGGAGCGCGGACGTACATGCCCCCCTTGGCGTCTCAATACGTGCTTGCTATCTAATGAGTATTTTGTTAAGTTTGTTTCTAATCAAATTGACTCTTTTCTTACTACCAACAGAACTCCAGAGATCTCAGCCTCCCTTCTTTGGGAGACTATGAAAGCATACATTAGAGGTGAAATTATTTCATACAGCAGCTATGAGAACAAACAAAGGGAAAAAACAATTAAAGGAATTGAGGGTACGAATCTCCCAGCTTGATGATATCTATGCTTCCTCCCCATCCCCTAACATATATAAGGATCGTCTCACTCTTCAGGCTGAGTTTGATGTTCTCTCTACTAAAGAGGTTGAGGATCTTTTATTTAAAGCTAAATATTGTTATTATGAATCTGGGGATAAGGCGACCAAACTTTTGGCCCATCAGCTTCGACAGCCTTCCTCCTCTCAGCAGATTTCACAAATTAATACTCCTTCTGGCGTCACAACCGATCCTAATACAATTAATGATCAGTTTTAAACGGTTTTACTCCTCTTTATATACTTCTGAGGTTGGGTCTGATCTGTCAGCCCTGGATAGTTTTTTTGACTCACTGGAGTTGGTTAAGGTAGATGCTAATATTGCTGAGCAGTTAGAGGGCCCAATCACCATAGATGAACTTAAACGGGCAACATTTTCTATGCAGGTTTTTCCTATTACAGGTTTTGTTCAGAACAGACACAGGTTCTTTAATCTCAGATGATTTCTCAATGTTGTTTATAATCCTTCTACGTCAATGGGGCCAGAAGCCGTAATATCGTTAGACGCGGAGAAGGCTTTTGACAGAGTGGAGTGGAACTACCTTTTTTACGCTTTGGAGAGATTTGTTTTTGGTCAGGAGTTCATTTCTTGGATTAAGTTGCTCTATTCATCCCCTGTGGCTTCAGTCAGAAGTAATGACACCCATTCAGATTATTTCCCTTTGCACCGCTCCACTCGTCAGGGCTGTCCTCTGAGTCCTCTTTTATTTGCTGTTGCTATTGAATCTCTGGCTATTGCGCTTCGTTCAGAGCCACGCATCATTGGAATAACAAGATATGGTCTTGAACAGAAGGTCTCTCTCTATGCCGATGATTTATTACTTTATGTGTCCAATCTCTCTGTCTCAGTTCCAGCTGCTCTTGACATCCTTAGTTCTTTTGGTCAGATTTCAGGCTATAATCTAAATTTGGACAAGAGTGAGCTTTTTCCTTTAAATCAAGGTGCCAAAATGCTGCTCTGGGTTTCCCATTCAAAATTGTTCCATTTGGTTTTAAATACCTTGGTATCCAGATTAGAGACCGATTCAAAGTTTTATTTGATTATAATTTTGCCCCTTTGTTAGATCAGATACGGATGGACTTTCAACGGCGGTTACTGTTACCTCTTTCCCTTGTGGCCAGGGTCAATTCGGTTAAGATGAATATCCTCCCCAAATTGTCCTATCTCTTTCAGTGCATACCTGTCTGTCTCCCTCAGTCTTTTTTTCACAAATTAGACAAATCAATCACTGAGTTTAAATGGAACGGGAAGGTCCCTCGTTTGCGAAAGGAGCTGTTGCAGAGACCTAAGACCCTTGGGGGCTTGGCCCTTCCTAACTTGAGGTTTTATTACTGGGCATCCATCCTTAGAGTAATTTAGCTTTGGATTTCTCTGGAGGGGGTACCAGTTCCTCCTACATGGTTGAATATGGAGATGTTTTCTGTCAAACCTGCTTCGTTGACTGCTCTCACCCACGCTCCTCTTAACTTTTCTCCCTCCCCTTTTTGCAATAATATTTTAGTTAAATCCACTTTTAAAATTTGGAAACAAATTCGACACTATTTTGGTCTACAGACCTTCTCTATCCTAGCACCTTTATCAGCTAACCCTGTTTCTCATCCTTCCTTAATTGATGGGGCTTTTTCTCTGTGGTCTGACTACGGCATCAAGGCATTTAGGGACTTGTATATTTCTGGTACATTTGCATCATTCCAGCAACTCTCTGACAAATTCCATTTGCCTAGACAGCATTTTTTTAGATATCTTCAGGTTCGTAGTTTCATCCGCAATCTTAGCCCCAATTTCCCAAGTCTCCCAGAGGCCTCTCTAATTGACTCTTTTTTTAACCCCATTGCCTACCATTAAGTGCTATTTCACGTTTATACAATCTCATCTATTCTTTGCAGTTTACCCCGCAGCATAAAATTAAATTTCAATGGGAGGAGGATCTAGGGGAGGGGATCTCAGAGGAGCTGTGGAATGCCATTTTGCGTCGGGTTCACTCCTCATCTATTTGTGCTAGACATGGTCTGACCCAGTGCAAAATTATACATCGTGCTCATCTCACTCGAGTTAGGCTTTCCAAAATCTATAATGATGTCGATCCCATGTGCATTAGATGTCATCAGGCTCCAGCTACCCATGCCCATATGTTTTGGTCTTTGTAGCCTTTGTCTCCTTACTGGCTAGACGTTTGATTTTATTGAGGTGGAAGTCTCCTGCGCCGCCTTCTCACTCGTCTTGGATCAGGGACATCCTTCAGTTTGTGAAGTTGGAGAAAGTTAGGTGCTCAATACATGGTTCCCTTACAAAGTTTAATAAAACTTGGGTCCATTTTTTGCACATGTTGAGGTATTGATTTTTACGGCTATTCCAGAGTAGTAACCCTGACTGTCTACTAAGTGTGAGTTTTTTCTTGTGTGAATTTGAAGCATGCTGGGGTGTTTCTTATTCATCTTTGTGTAAGTGAACATGTTGGGCTTTTATTAAGCAGTGGGTGACCATTTTGTGTTTTTGTTTTGTTCTGTGTATTTGTTGCTATTGTTTTTTTAGTTTTTTGGGGGGGGGGGTTGTTTTGTTTTTTGTAATTTTTTCACTATTTAAACTATTACTAGTTTTCCTTATCTGATTTTTTTTGTCTTGTCTTTTGTACTTGACACTGTTTTGACTCTCGAATTGCTACCTCTTGATTTTGTTATGTCACTGAAAAATCAATAAACAAATGTTTAAAAAAAAAAGGATAACCATTGGTCACACACTCTGAAGATGATTTATTACTTTATGAAGGAAGTAAAGACTGTGTTCTCTTCACTTCAGTGATTGTCTGTTCAGTTTGAGCAGGTGTGCTTCTGCTGTTGTTAAAGAGTTATATTTTAAAACATGACACATGTTTATTATAAATGATTGTTAAACATAAGAAATATATTTCCATATATGTGTATGTGTATATGGGATGAGTAAATATATTATGGTCAATATATTTGTACACATCCAGTACCATATCTTACCACATGTACATCAAATTAGAATAAAGTATATTATTGACAATAAAATTAAACATATTGGGAAATATAAGTAAATATATTGTCTTATGTATTTCAATATATGACAAGCGGCAATTCCTTATGTATTATTTAATATATTGTAAAATATTTACACAATGTACTGTGTTAGTCTATAAATTTTCTAATATACCATTATTTCATTGAATACATATATATTCATATATTAGGGTATATATTTTCCTTCTGTAAGGGGAGAACAGCAGGCAGGAGACGGAGTGATGATGGAATAAAACCAATTTATTGAATAAGCTTCATCCGGCTAGAAACAGATTCAACAGCTATTATTATAAATACAATGATAGAAATACAGCAGCCAATATAAGATTAAACAACACCAAAGGATATTCAGATGAAAAGAAAAGGCCATGAATTACTCTCGCTCAAGTCGTTCGTCAGCAGGACCTCAGTTTATCTTCAGAACACAAGAGAAGAGTTTTATTGAGGTTTCTGACTCCTCTATAGACTGAAACACAACCAAGTTATGTCGAGTAAAATAATGAATGCAATCATTAAAATATGTCAAATTAATAAAGCATAATATTAATGAAAAGAACACACACACACACACACACACAGGCTGCTTTTAAAAGACAAAGATCCTATAATCTATCATTCTAAACTTATAAGCAGCATGTATGATATTATAAATAAGAGTATCAATCTTATCACTCATCATCATACACACACATGTTCTACACACACGCCTTTTTCTGAGCACCATCATATCGATCTTATTTTACTGAAAAAATATTTCCATCTGACTGCACTTTCCATGTCAATCTGGTCTCATCGTCTATCCCATGATCTCTCACTTTCTGTTTCATCTAAAGAACACAAACAAACACATTTTTTTAGGTTAGGCTGATTATTAACACTGCAAAAATACACAACCCCAAATCAGATAAAGGTGAAAATATAAATCAAAACAGAATGTGATAATGATCTCATAAACCCATATTTTATTTACAAAAGAACACAGTAAATGTTCCATTTAAAGAAATAATATTATTTAGAAATTGATGGCGTTGACAGGGTTAATTCATCATGAAATAAATGTTTAATACACATTGCTCAGAATTCATCAACACCTTTTATTCAAGACTTTTTGCAACCTCGATAAAAACACAAACCCAGAGACAGCAGAGGATACAAACATGTGTTCAGACACCTGACACAAAGAACCCAGCTTTACGTTAAGCATCCCATCGTTCTCTTAACAAAACAACACGATTCCAAGATATATTTAAGAAAAGGGTTTAATTCATTACGAGCAATTGTGTATTATAGAAAAACATTTATTTCATCATGAGCTACTTTCTCAACAAACATAAAAGCCAAAATGCAGTTTAATGTAAAAATTTTAATGTAAAGTTTTTACAATTATTCATGTTTTAATAGGAAATAGACGGTAAATGAAGAAATAAACACAAATAATGTTTTCAGTCACGTTTTAAAAATAATAGAGGGTAACATACTTCACTGTATGAAAGTTACTATTTTTTAAACTTTATAAACAAACAAAACTGAACACTATAAATGTGACGTCATGGGATGTTTACGCAACATTCTCACAGCTGGGAGTATTCTGAGGAGTATATAACAGTTAAAAATACTTACAAAGTTCAAGATGGCCTCCATCACCGCAGCGTCACTTAGTGTCTTTCCAGATTTCACCTCGACTCTCACAATCTGTTTCCTTGAATCTGTCAGAAATCATTTAGAAGGTTTATTTAGTATTATCACTGACTATTAGAAATATGAAGAAGGTAAGTTAAGCTTACAAAATCTTTTTATTTTCAATAGTGATTTATTTGAACATTATAGTAAAAAATTCTAATTTGTGCAAATAATAATAGTTTATGAATGTATTTAAACGCTGTTAAAAGAATTGTATCTATAATCTATTAATTCTGTTTTTTAAGTGTGTGTGGTGCATCCACTGGGGGGCGCTGGAGCATGTGAGAGGACGCACCCGCTCAGAGTGGTGAAACATCTGTGATGTACACATTATGTTTACATACTCATATATCCCTCGGTAAGGTGGGAGGTTTAGATGGATAGTTAACCCAAAATAAACACTCTGTCATCATTTCCTCGTGCCAAACCTGTATTAGTTTCTATCTCCCACACAACACAAAAGTATATTTTGAAGAATGTTGGGAACAAAACAACGGCAGTACCCATTCAATACTAATGTATAGACACAAAAGTAATGTCAATACTGCCATTGTTCAGTTCAAATATATTTTTGTGCATTTTGGAAGAAAGAAAGTAAAACAGCTTTGAAACGACAAGACGGTCAATGCATGATTAAAGAATTTCATTTTTGGGTGAACAGTCCCTTTAATGATGTTGGATCATCTTATCTTATTCTCTTCAACAATGAATCAGTGACACTAATGGATACAAACACTGAATTGTGTAATAATTTGACTGATGACTCAACTGTGTCAAGCTGAATCGTTCACAGCGTACCCCTTTAGATTAGTTTTTTTTGGCGTTTTGCCTTTAATTATAAAGCTTAGTTTGAAGAGAGGAGAGGAAGCAAAGTGGGAGGAAAGGTGGTGGGTTCGGGAAAGGACCACGAGACAATGATCGAACTTGGGTCGCCCGATGCACAACCGCGCCACATGTCAGAGCACTGCCCACTAGGCTTTCAGCTCTTACACAGCGCACCCTTTTAAAGACACTTTCTCACCTAACTAACTCACAATAAAGTGTGTTTCTGATGGTCATTACCTAAGATGAGTAGCAAAGCATTAAACATCAAACTTACAAGTCAAACAGATGAAAGGAAGGACACGTGAGCAAAGCCCATCCTCTATCAGACCATCAGCTCGTATAGAGCCGCAAGGTTGGTTCAGCCCAGTAACATCAGGTTGTCCAGTCAACCAGTTAATGGATGAAGTGTTGACCTTTGACCCATCTGACCACATCCACGAGTCCCTGTACAGACCAATCCATGCATTAGAACCTTGTGTCATTGATGCCAACTGGTTATTCTCAGATGGACTCTGAATGATGGCCAGATCTGTGTAATTCTGTCTGCAGTAGCTCTGAGCCTCACGCCACGTCGCCAAGAAATGAGAGATAAAAATAAACTTATTTGTTCCATTTTCTGTAATAAAATGTGAAAGAAAGTTGATTATTGTAGGTTTGAACACGGTTATCTTTACACTGTATTTATCAAGTCTGAATGATTTGGTGAAATATTGAATGATCAGTTCAAGTTGTTGATATTGGCTGAAAACCTTGCTATCGGTTGTTCCACCTGATGTCAGCTACAAACTCCACAAAGGAACTTATTCACATTGTCTGTGTTTGAATATATTTCTAAATTATTTCTCATCTTACCCTTCTAAACTTTAATGACACGCAGAATTGTGTCTATAGATCAGTTTTCAGAGAAAAAAGCTCTGTTTATTCTCAATAATATAAATAAGTTAAGATGTTGATGGTGTTTGTGGGATTGTGGCTGAAGTCACTTGTAGTTGTTGTTTTATTTCTGTTTGTTCTTGATATTTCTGTGTTCATCAGTGATTCTGTTTGTTATCATTACATTATCTCATCAACATTCAGTGTCACATTTATCAGCCTGTAGTGTGCACACTAAACAGTGTTCACGTCATTTGGGGTAACCCATGTGTCTTTGGTGACTGGGTGGGAAAACAACCAACAATGACATGAGTTGATATTATTTCTTACCATTGTAACACACAAAGGGAATTTTTTTAATGCACACATAATCCCTCCATAAGCCTCTCTGGAATGACCCACATTCCTCTTTTCCATTGTTTGGCTCTCCAGTTGACCAAAGCTTGAATGTAATATTCTCATCTCTGTAACTCCATCGCCAGCTATTGAAGTCATTGTATAACCCAATCCACGTTATTGATGTCATTGCAGACCCAATTGTGTCTTGTACATTTGTCCAGTCTTCAGTGCTCTGAACAGTGTTCAGGTCAATGTGATTCTGTCTGCAGTAAGCTTGAGCTTCATGCCAGGTCTTCTTCTCCTGGATCAGAACATACTGACGTGATATTGCTTGAGTGAGCAGACAAAGTCCTGTTGAGAGGAACAGTTTTCACAAATCTTTTAATACTTTACATGTCACAGAAATCACAGATACTAATCCAATAATCTGTTTATGTGGAATGAACACTGAAGATATTATGAAGAACGTTGAAAAGCAAAAAGTTCTAAGGCACTTATGACATATTGTCATTTTTCCTACACTGTAAAAAATGCCTGTGAAATTTACAGTAAAATACTGTTGTTTTCACACAAAACACCTGTTATCAGAAAGTGTCCGTAAAAAAATACGGAGAAACACTGTAAAATTGTCTGTAAAATTAACAGCAAAAAATTACATTGTTTTTACGGAAAAACCCTGTAAAAATGCAGTAAATTCTGTAGTTTTCACAGAGAAAATACGGAAAACATTGTCAAATTCTCTGGGAAATGAACAGTGAAATTCCAAAGTTTTCACAAGGAGTTTTTTTCAACTCCACAAACACTTTTATCACCTTCACTTACAGACAACACTGTCACTTTATTTCTGTTGCACGTCTACAAAAGTTCTAATTGAATATTAACACAAGTTTACATGTATATGGTTTTATTGAGTCACCATTATGGTGATGAGTGTTTGCTTTAGTTGTGGTCTTGACCCTTTGCTTTATTTGGGAAGAAGTCTTTGCCCAGTCTTGATATCTGTGTGTGGAAACAGACACCGAAACAGCAGGGGAAAAGGTTCAGAAAAAGCTAACGCATTAACATCTTTAGATTGGAGAGGAAGTACATGTTTGAGAGTTTAAGTAGGGCTTTAATGTTATTTGTTTTTCACATCTATGATATTTTATGAGATAAAATAATATACTGAATATCTTCAGCTGCAAATCTGATACATGATAAATGTTCTAGCAAACATCAAGAATATAAAAGTTTGTCTCAACAATGGTGACAACAGAAAATACACTTAAGATAAACGCAATGCATTCTGGGCATCATCAAAGCACAAAACTAATCAATGACTCCCAGCATGCATTGTGGCTGTAAGCTTTTCATTTGTTAGTCACCACTGTTGAGATTCATACTCTGATTCTTGATTTATGAGTCAAAGACCAAATGCAGATCTTTTAACGGCTCAAATACTTTTTATATTGACAATTGCAGGAAATGTGAATTTTAAATGTAAATCATTTAAAAGTGAAGCATTTTGTTGCAGTTTGAGAATCATCTGAAAGCTGTAAGTTTAATTGATTATTGTGAGTACGTCTTATTGAATCTAGCGCAGTTTCGTTTCCATTGTGTGCGTCCGGTGAGTCACGCTGAGTCACGTGTTAACAGTTGCGTTTAATTGGCGTGTTATTGGGAGATTTTGGAAGGCGTGTCCTGCTGAATTCAAGTGCTTGACTAAAACGGGTATATAAGTAAGACTAACCACCGCGTGCAGCGGTCGCGTGCAGCCCTCATCGCGTGAAGACCGAAGAGAGTAAAGACCATCGACTCTACCTGTGCGACTAAAGACCGAAGAGAGTAAAGACCATCGACTCTACCTGTGCGACTAAAGACCGAAGAGAGTAAAGACCATCGACTCTACCTGTGCGACTAAAGACCGAAGAGAGTAAAGACCATCGACTCTACCTGTGCGACTAAAGACCGAAGAGAGTAAAGACCATCGACTCTACCTGTGCGACTCCACCGAGCAAGGACACCGACAAGGCACTTGAGTATTACTGTTTTGCACTTATACTATTGCACCTTATTTATTCTCTTTATTCTCTTTTCTATATTTGTCTTGTACATCCCTTCATTTTTCACTATGTGTTTTCAAATCCACACTGTCATTACAACTCGTAAATCACCGGTAACACGCAGAAGGCCACGCATAGCTAATGCTAACAATCTGCGCACTCTTTCAGCATCCAAAACTACCTCCATTACCTTTCCTATTGGTTTATGGAACTGCCAATCTGCTGTAAACAAGGCAGATTTCATCACAGCTATTGCAAAACATTCTGGTCTTTGTCTTTTAGCACTTACTGAAACCTGGATCAAACCCGAGGACACTGCCACACCGGCTGCACTCTCCAATAATTGCACTTTCTCCCGCAGCCCACGCATATCAGGGAGGGGCGGAGGAACTGGTCTACTTATTCCTAATGACTGGAAATTCAAACAGCTTGCACCCTCATGCAACAACACCGCCTTTGAGTTTCATGCTGTCACTGTCATCTACCCTGTTAAAACGCATGTTGTAGTTATATATCGTCCCCCAGGGCACCTTGGACTCTTCTTGGAGGAATTGGACACACTTCTGTCATCATTCCCCGAGGATGGTACTCCTCTGGTGGTACTTGGTGACTTCAACATCCACCTGGAAAAACCACAGGCTGCTGACTTCAACAACCTGACTACATCGTTTGACCTCAAGCGAGTCCCCACTTCAGCAACCCATAAATCTGGTAATCAACTTGATCTCATCTACACACGCTATTGCTTCACCCATCACTCCCAGGTAACCCCACTGCACACGTCGGATCACTTCCTCATCACTCTTGATCTCGACTTAACTTCTCCAGACACTACACATGCCTCCCCACTGGTCACATTCCGACGCAACCTACGATCACTCTCTCCCTCCCGCTTATCCTCTGCAGTCTCTGGTACTCTCCCACCCGCTAAACAGTTCTCTCTCCTTGATGCTAACACTGCCACCAACACCCTTTGCTCCACACTAACCTCCTGCTTAGACACCTTATGCCCTCTTAGATCTAGACCATCTCGTGCATCTCCTTCTGCCCCCTGGTTATCTGATGTTCTCCGTGAGCATCGCACATCTCTCAGGTCTGCTGAGAGAAAGTGGCGCAAATCAAAAGAAGCCACTGACCTCTCTCTCTACCAGTCTATTCTCTCTTCCTTCTCTGCGGATGTCTCCTCTGCGAAAACCCATTACTACCACACTAAAATCAACAACTCTCCTGACCCTCGTACTCTCTTTAAAACCTTTTCTGCTCTCCTCTGCCCGCCTTCCCCCTCACCTCCATCAGACTTAACAGCTGACGATTTCGCATCGTTCTTTGTAAAGAAAACAAGCACCATCAGCAATCAATTCTCTGCGCCACCGCCACTTGACCACAGTCAATCTCCTGACACATGCTTGTTCCCCTCGTTCTCTCTCCTATCTGAAGAGGAAGTTTCCAAGGTAATTTCTTCCAAACACCCGACTACCTGCCCTCTAGATCCCATCCCCACCCATCTCCTCCAGGCCATCTCTCCATCGGTTGTTCCCTCTCTGACTCACATTATCAACTCGTCTCTCACCACTGGCACATTTCCTACACTCTTCAAAGAGGCCCGTATTACCCCACTACTAAAGAAGCCTACTCTTAATCCTGCACTGTTAGAAAACTATAGACCAGTATCCCTACTACCCTTCGCTGCTAAAACTCTAGAACGTGTTGTTTGTAACCAGCTCTCATCTTTCCTCACCCAGAACAACCTCCTGGACAGCAACCAGTTGGGGTTCAAGAGCGGTCATTCCACTGAGACTGCGCTGCTCTCTGTTATTGAAGCCCTGAGACTGGAAAGAGCCTCCTCTAACTCATCTGTTCTTATCCTACTGGATCTATCTGCCGCCTTTGACACAGTTAACCATCACATCCTCCTTTCCACCCTCAAGGCGATGGGGGTCTCTGGAATGGTCCTACAATGGTTCAGGTCTTACCTCTCGGGTAGGTCCTTTAGAGTATCTTGGAGAGGTGAGGTGTCGGAGTCCCATCATCTTGACACAGGTGTGCCTCAGGGCTCAGTGCTTGGTCCGTTGCTATTCTCTGTATACATGACATCCCTTGGCTCTGTCATTAGGAAACATGGCTTTTCCCATCACTGCTATGCGGATGATACACAACTCTACATGTCTTTTCGCCCTGATGATCCGACTTTCTCTGCACGCATCTCAGCTTGCCTGGCCGACATCTCGCTCTGGATGAACGCCCATCACCTGCAGCTAAACCTTCCAAAAACAGAACTGCTTGTAATCCCGGCTGACACGAAGACTCTTCACAACCTTTCCATTCAACTGGGTTCATCAACCATCACACCTTCCAGAACAGCAAGAAACCTGGGAGTGGTGATCGATGATCAGCTCAACTTCACGGATCAAGTAGCCAGCACCGCCCGGTCCTGTAGATTCATCCTCTACAATATCAGGAAAATTAGACCCTTCCTATCAGAGCATGCTACACAAATCCTTGTCCAGGCTCTTGTCCTGGCCAGACTGGACTACTGCAATGCACTACTGGGAGGACTTCCAGCTTGCACAACCAAACCTCTACAGATGATCCAGAATGCTGCGGCAAGAGTTATCTTTAATGAACCGAAGAGGGCACACGTCACTCCTCTACTCATTAAGCTACATTGGCTCCCTATAGCCGCTCGCATTAAATTCAAGACTCTGCTCCTGGCTTACAAGACCACGACTGGTTTGGCACCACCTTATCTTCACTCACTAATGCAGACATATGTACCCGCCAGATCCCTACGCTCTGCAAACGAACGACGTCTTGTGATGCCATCACATAAAGGTAAAAAATCTCTCTCGCGCACCTTCTCCGGATCTGTTCCACCTATGTGGAATGATCTGCCTGCTGCTACAAGATCTGCAGATTCTGTATCCATCTTTAAGAAACGCCTGAAAACACATCTCTTCCGCCAACATCTGACTGATCTGTTATGACGCTTTTCTTCTCTACTCTTTTCTTCTCTACTCTACTCTACTCTAAAAAAAAAAAAAAAAAAAAAAAATTGTATGAATGAATGGTTCCGTATACTGTGTTAGGCTATATAAGACTAGTCTTCTTTTTGATTGCACTTATGCTTTTGTTGTACTTATGCTGTCCTAATTGCTTCCATTATCTACCCCACTTGTAAGTCGCTTTGGATAAAAGCGTCTGCTAAATGACTAAATGTAAATGTAAATGTAAATCCATTGAGATATTTGTAACAAAAAAACATTAAGTAATTAAACAACATCCCAGAAAAAGCTTTTGAAGATATCTAAACACATTTTCATTTGATGTCATTTGCTACAAAACTATGTTTTATATAAAACAATGTCATAGCAGCCCAAAGATAACTGGAAACTTATTTATGACGGCTGAAAGAGGTCAACTAAAGCAAACACTGATCACAAAAACGGTGACTTTGAATACACCAATAAAGCATCAAGTCATGGCTGTTATGCTGCAGTCCCTGTGAAGCAGAAGTGATGATCGTCTTCAGTATTCTGACGTATTTACAAGATGAATAGTGGGTGTGGCTCATGTTTTCTACTGTGAATTGATTGGATGAATAAAAACAGGATGTTCCCGTAATTTTACGGTAGTTTGCTGGCAACCACAGCTGCCGGTATTTTTCCGTAAAAACAACAGAATTCGTATTTTCTCTTTTCTTTTCTGATATTAAATGTTTTGTGGGTCACCACTATGCTGAAGAGTGGAGTCTGTGTTTAACTCAAGGTCACCGATGTCATGCTGATGCTGATGATGTCATACTGCATGTTGCTTTGTTTAAAAGTGACTTTGATGATTTAATAAAGGATTACAAAGAAATAAATTAAGTAAATGTTATGTTTTCACTTTTATGCATTTGGTCCAAGTTTTCATTGATTATAAAGAAATGCTGTTCATATAAAATACTAAAATGTATTAAGTTCATTCACAGCTTGAAGTTTGTGCCCTGAAGTTTTAAACTGCAGGACTGTTTACGTTCTTTTCCTGTATTTTTACAGACTTTTACTGGCAACCACAGCTGCCGGTATTTTTCCGTAAATATTACGGAACATTTTTTACAGTGTACACTGTTAAACCAAATGCTCATAATAATCAAACCGATTAAGTAAGTAAATGTAATGAATTCTTTCGTACCTGAAACACAATTTTACTTTTAAGTAAAGCATAATGATTATTTTTTATTAACTTGAAGTTTTGACTACTACTCAAAAAATATGATTTGATCCTTGTTCTATTTACTTGATGCAAAGATTTCAAATCAACACAATTGGACAAGAATGATTTCCAATTCCCATCATGCTTTGCTTCAGATATCATTTGAAGATTACATTGTAAAGAATATGAATATTTGATGTGTTTTTCAGTAAAGTTATAGACTTGTTAGTGTTTCATGTTCACTTATCTTAGATATTTAGAAGAGTTTGACATGTTTCAGTTTTGTGGTTACCATTGTTCAGAAGAGTGGTGCATGTGCTTAAGGTGTGGGAGGTTAAAGCGTGGCCATGATGTGGTTGGCATCATTCAATGAGCATTAACTGTACTAATAAGCCAGCACTAAGGTATCTTTCTCAATGGGTTTTGATTTAGATACAGTAAATCAGTATTGAACTTATTTATGACCACAAAAGAACCAACAAATATCGAGTTTTGTTAAAATAAAATTGCAGGCAAAATGTTGACATTTCAACTACTAGAAATATTTTATTTATTTTAGTAAGTTATTACAAGTATCATTTAGCAAGTATCTAAGTCTGTTTATATTACAGTATACAATGAAATAATTTTGATGGCGGAGTACACGCTTTTGTCAAAAACAAGATACCATGAACAAGCTAGGCACACAAGGTCATATAGAATCAGTGTATGAATTCAAGAATCAGTATATCAACCTTAACAATGGAAAGAAACAACTGAGAAGCTTTATGCTGCAATGCTTGCTGGGAGTCATGAAAGGGGTCAAATGACAGGGCAAAAACGAATATTATTGTTTGTTTTAATGTAAATCAATGTGTATACACGATTTAATGTTCAAAAACGCTGTATTTTCCACATACTCCGCATGTTTGTGTCACGGTGTGACAAATGAGGGCGGAACTAAAGTTCGCCGCAATTGTGTCCCCTCCGGTATAATAACAAGGAAACACTACCCCCGTGTAAGTGTATATCTGTTGCCCTGCCAACCGGGATGAGGAAATTGACACCAGGTGTGGGGAATTAATTTAGAGCCATGACGAAGCCATGTGGGCATTGAGAAGGATATAAAAAGCCAATGAAGAGAGACTGTGGTGTGGTTCTCTCCCGTGAGAAGTCGTTCTATTTGAGTGTTGCAGAGAAGAATTGCGGGGTGCAAAGGGAAGTGCTGCTGGAGGGGACTCGAGGAGTGTGGAAGAGTTGTGAAAACACACCGTTTGCCTGGAAGGGAGAGAGATAAGTAATCGACCATCGTATCTCGTACCTGCATGTTTCGACACTGAATTTGAGGTGGATTGGAGTGCTTTGATTGTGCTATCTAAACGTCACTGAGTGAATTATACTGATTCATGGTCGATCTCTTGCCCTCTTCCCCCGTGTTGGAACGGTGATGTGAATCCGTCTATGTCTGGGGAGGAAAACCCTGAAATATCTTCTTCCCAACATTGGAGCTCGTTGCTTGTGGCACGGAGACCCATGGGTGAGTGCTGGCCTTATCTGCACTTATTGAAGTGGATTGCAGTGCTTAAATTGACGTTTCCCCCCTCACGTTGCATGTTTGGAGTGAAATTGCCGTGTGTGTGTGGAAGATTTATTCTCTTTTGCTGTGCACTCCCCACGTGCCATGCTGGTCTACTGTCAGTACCTGGAGCTTAATAATGTCGATCGGTCCCATCTGTTGAGGACTAGAAGGGATAGCACCTGTGAGTCAAACTAACCTGTCTGTTTTTAAGTAGCGATTCTGACTGGCTTAGAAGAAGCTCTGTCCAGCCTGTGACTTAAGTTCGCTACTTGCCTGTCAACCCACCTGTATGGTGAGAAGGTTTGCCCCCCCCCCCCCCTTGCAACACGTGTGAGAACTGTATAGTGCTGTTGAAGTTGATTCTGTTTGTCTTAGAGGAGTTCCGCTCAGCCCGCGACTTGAGCCTGCTACAACCCCAAGTCCATCTGCATGGTGTGAAGTCATCTGTCCCCTGCAACACACCCCCAGGTCCATCTGCATGGTGTGAAGTTATCTGTCCCCCGCAACACACGTGAGAGTTGTATATCGCTGTTGAAGTTGATTCTGTCTGTCCAGGAGAAGCTCCGCTCGGCCTGCACCTTTGAGTCTGCTATAGCCCCCGGTCCATCTGCATGAGAAGCTCCGTCCAGCCGTTGACTCGAGTCTGCTGTAGCCCTAGAGTTCCAACTGTCTACTCACCTGTGGAAACTTACCTGTCCGTCGTAGGCCTCTGTGAACTTTGCATCAGTGTGGGAAGAGGATTAGCCCTGACTGTATATCCACCTGTAGGAACTCACCTGTCTGTCGTCGGTCCCTGTGAACCCTGCATCAGTGTGGGAAGAGGAAGGGCCCTGACTGACTACTCACCTGTGGAAACTCACCTGTCTGTCGTCGGCCCCTGTAAATCCTGCATCAGTGTGGGAAGAGGAACAGCCCCGACTGTATACACACCCGTGGAAATCCATCGATCCATCTCAGGCCATTGTGAACCTTGTATCGGCGTGGGAGTGGGCTCCGGAGACTGCTGTATTGCCTCGATTCCGGGGAAGAAGAGGAAAGGAAGATTTTAGCTTAGGTTATTCCAATTACTTTTAACTTTAATAAAAAGAACTGTTATTCCCTTGAATTCTGTTTCCGTCTTGTCTCTGACACGCTCCTCAGGGTGGTCCTGGTTCAGGGGTGGGCGCAGTCCGGCTTGGCCCATCCCGACCTGTGACATTTGTATCTCCTCTTTGCTCCGCCTGTCTGCAAAGCGCTGATATTTTACAAAGCTCATGGCTCTGAAAAGCCAGGTGTGCAAGTTAATTGGCCAGTTAACCAGTGTGTAGTGATTGGTTGAATACTACAAGAGTGTCTGGGATATGTATCGCCTCTGATCCTATTCAGAACATCATGTTCCCAAGCAATTGTTCTATTAGGTGATAAAATGTCAATGGTACTTCATATCGAGTCTTTATCTGATCTGGAAAATGAAGATGATCAAGCTGTCACATCAACTTTGCCAGCACGACTTGAGCCGGATGCAAAGGATTGGTAAGATGTTATTAAACAAATATGATGTTAAATAGTTCAAAACTATAGCTAACTGTTTTACTGTTTAGAAATGACGTTATAAACACTATTACCACACAACATCATACAGAGTTTGTGTGAGATAGAAACAAGCACACATTACAGCAGGGAAGGCTGACATAAGAAATAACACCAGTGCGTTGGCCCTTCTTGATCAACCAGTCTCGTCATGACTCAACAAAGACAATAAACCACATTTGTTGCCTCTAGTTGGAACATTATTACTGATGATTAGGGCTTATGTTGTCTTTTTTCAGGTTGCGCGCGTGTCTGCATTTGCAGATCACAAACACACGACAAACTCAACTCGCGATATTCCATAAGATTTTTTTTTGCCAATAAATACAGTTACAGGCTGTGAATCTGAAGCGCCAGTGAAGGTGTAATGGTTGGATTGGCCCCACTTTTTAACCAGGCTTTCGCACATAGCTGGTCTTGATCTCTCCCACGTTCGTGAAGCAATCGTCTGTAAAATGCGCTGCACAAACTTGAACATTCGGATTGTACTTTTCTGGAACAGTGTTGTAAACAAAAGGTAAACATTCGTTTTTACTTTTCTCATCTTTTGGAAGGGTAAACAAAGAGTCTTTCTTTACACAACGAAACACACAGCGTCTACACAACATGGGTGCGGCCGAGACAGTACATTGAGATTTTCAAGTACACCCACCTTATTCTCGTCTACATTTGGGCAGTCTTAGTCAAATGCTACCACGAACTGATGTAGATTTGTGGGGGTGTGGTTACACAAGGTGTTTCAGGCAGGTCTGGTTGAGCATTCGCTTTTAGTAGGAATGATTATTTGTTCCAACACCTTAATTTGAGCAATTTTAAGTGTCTAATACATGCATGGACAACTTATTACACACCAAAGACACAGACTAACACATATCCGTGCCGAATGACCCCCTTAATATTTATATGCATAAATCATTTAGAAGACCTTTATAATATCTGTTTGTCTCTAAACAGCTTGATCTCACTCTACTTTCAAGCACTTGAGAGTGTTCTCATCAACATTTATACAAGTTTATATTTCAATCCAAGGCTCCTTTGGCATGACTCAATATAATAGATGTGCTCTATACAGTAAACACACAGTTCCAGAGACAGAGAAGTCGAACACTGTAGAGTCAAGAGCTCAACTAAAGCAAACATTCATCATCATAATGATGACTTCACATGACAAACCAGTCACATCTAAACCTCTAAGATAACAATTTGAGCACAGAGTGAGTTTAATGTGAGATTTCATTTGAAACTCATCGTGAGTATTCTGTACACTCATGGTGACATTACTATGAAATCACATTGTTTACTGGGCAGCACACAATCCCTTCCACAGCTGCTTTTAGTCGTCAATACGCGTGCTGGGTAACAAACACCTGACCACACCTTAGCAACCATATTCGTTGGTTTACATGTCTTAAAAACTGACCGATAGGTAGGGAGCATTCGTAACTTTTCTATAATACTTGATTGAAAACAAAACTCGATTCCCTAAAATCTGTGTCAAAATGAATAAACACTCACTGACCTGATAAAAGAATCAAATGAATCTTTTCCATTTCAGATGACTTTAAAGTTTGTCACAAATCTGAAACAGTGAACATATGGCATCATTACACAAATTGAAATAAATAAATAAATCAAGTGAATGAACAACAATAATCTTTACAAGAAAACAAAAACACATTTCAATAAAAACAAACATTTTACCTGCATCAACAGACAGAAGATGATCCTCTGGACTTCTGAAGTGTGTTTCTGATGAATTGATCTGTTTTTCAGTCCATACACAAATCTGCTAGCGCTACTTTTCATGCCAAGCCTGCCTCACTTTCACTTTTCATTTAGATTTAGATTTAGTTTGTAAAATGAGGCTCACCATTCCAATAACAAATCACACAAAGTGCTGTTATCGATATGATCACAGATTGTACTAGACATTCTCTGTGTGACAGGAAAGATGCTAAAACCAGATGAATGTATAACTTTAAATCAGAGGTATTCTACTCTTAGGGATCAAGTTTCTTTACTTTTCTTAACTAGTGTTTTAACTTTGGAAATATCTTATATCCATACATTAAAAAGCATGCCATATATATCCATACATCATATGTTTCACTCAACTACATTTGAAACAAAAAGTCATAAAAATTAGTGTTTAGTGTTTCTTTTAGTTGTGTCATCAACCCTGATTTGTTATGTTAACTTATTATGATTTTTGTTAGCTGTAAGAATTTGTTTCTAGAACATTTATAACACCCAGATAATATTATTTTGTCCTATAGGTGGGGATACTTGTACAATTGTTGATTAAGTGTGAATGTGTCATGTCATTGTTAGAATTTTCTTTATGCTGCATGCTGTGAATCATGAATGAGTTTTGTGCAATACTGTTTCCCACAAGGCATTGCAGCACGAAGCTTTCTTTTGTTGATTGTCACCATGGTTGAGATTCATGAGCCGATTCTTAATGTCTGAATGATTAAGGTCAGTCAATTTTGTTATAATGATAGTATTTCCCATCATAAACTCGGGGGCTACACTGTGACATTTATTTATTGATTAATTTGGAGATACTTTTATCCAAAGGGGCTTACCTAACCTCTATACTTAAGATGCCAGGGGCGGATTCAATTAACTTTCACAACTTTCGCCCAATTTCCAATTTACCGTTCCTCTCTAAAACATTGGAAAGGGTTGCAGCTCAGCTACATGACCATCTTTATCCTAATAGTTTATATGAGCAATTCCAATCAGGTTTTCATCCACAGCATAGGGTGGAAACTGCATAAGTCAAAATATCCAATCACCTACTATTAGCTACTGACTCAGGACTTCTATCCGTTCTTGTTTTACTTGATCTGAGCGCAGCTTTTGAGAAAATCAGGCACAATATATTTTATTGAGTAGATTAGATTCTATTGGAATTAGGGGAACTGCCTTATCATGGTTTCAATCCTATCTGGTTGGCCATACCCAGTTCAAACAATTGAAACAGTATACATCAAAACATCTTACGTCATTACCGGTGTCCCGCAGGGTTCCGATTTAGGTCCTCTTTTATATTCTATCTACCTTCTTCGCTTAGGTAGAAATTTTATGAAGATTGGAATTCAATATCATTGCTATGCAGACCACACCCAGCTTTACTCGTCTACCAAACCCACCTCTTGTTTTTCCTCTAACTTTCTTCCACCTAGTATTGCTGAGATTGAAGCATGGCTCACATCCAACTTTCTCAAATTGAGTGGTTGTAAAAGGAAAATTTTGCTTGTTGGCTCAAAAAACAATCCGGCTAGGTTGAAATCTCATTCTAAGCTCTTTGAGGCCCTATCAGTGTCAGTTTCTACTCAGGTCAAAACCTTAGGTGTCATCTTCGATAGCACCCAAACATTTGAAGCACACATAAATGGGATAGTTCATTCTGCATACTTTCAACTACAAAATATAAATTGTCTTCGCTCGGCTCTTTCAGTTGAGAGTACAGCGACATCTGAACCTCTACACTCCCACCACAACAGTGAGATTGTAACAGAGGCAAGCTAGTGTAGAGCTGTGCAGTGTGTAAACCTCACTCCTCTGCCTCAAGGACTCTCTAGCGACAGACTGCGGTCTTTAGCCTCCTCGCTAGAGCGCCCGACTCCCATGCCGGACCGACTCGGTTCGAGGCCCGCTGAGAGCGGTGCGGAGCGTTCCGGTTACATTGGTGCCGAAATCCGGGATTGGGAGTGAGGTTTAGGGGGGTGAGTGTAACGTAGGCAAGCTAGTGTAGAGCTGTGCAGTATGTAAACCTCACTCCTCTGCCTCAAGGACTCTCTAGCGACAGACGCTAGAGACTGCGGTCTTTAGCCTCCTCGCTAGAGCGCCCGACTCCCATGCCGGACCGACCCGGTTCGAGGCCCGCTGAGAGCGGTGCGGAGCGTTTCGGTTACAAGATCAGAGTCACATCTGAACCTCTACACTCACAGCACAACAGTGAGATCACAGTCACATCTGAACCTCTACACTCACAGCACAACAGTGAGATCACAGTCACATCTGAACCTCTACACTCACAGCACAACAGTGAGATCACAGTCACATCTGAACCTCTACACTCACAACACAACAGTGAGATCACAGTCACATCTGAACCTCTACAATCACAGCACAACAGTGAGATCACAGTCACATCTGAACCTCTACACTCACAGCACAACAGTGAGATCACAGTCACACATGAACCTCTACACTCACAACACAACAGTGAGATCTCAGTCACATCTGAACCTCTACACTCACAGCACAACAGTGAGATCACAGTCACATCTGAACCTCTACACTCACAGCACAACAGTGAGATCACAGTCACATCTGAACCTCTACACTCACAGCACAACAGTGACACCACAGTCACATCTGAACCTCTACACTCACAGCACAACAGTGAGATCACAGTCACATCTGAACCTCTACACTTTCTCAGGCACCTGGAACTGAACGCGGCACTTGGGCGCAGAAAAGAGCTTGTTTTGGGGGTATTCCAGATTTTTATTGATGGGCTCCATTTGCTTGTATAGTGAAGTGACTTCATCACAAACACAGCAGAAAGGATCTGTACTTTTGGAACAAGTATGACGCTCTGTTTGCTTTGGCTAAACAAAAATTTCACTTGGCTTCGCCTGGATGAGTTGTTATTTGAATACAGAGCCTCATAGTAAAAACGACATTTAAATGGAAAAATGGAAATCTTCCCAGCCATCAGACACATGGTGCGCAGATGGGTTTGATCTGGGCTACACTTGAAAAATGTCAGTAAAAGCAGAAAACTAATTAGTTTATATTTTCAAGGAACTTTGTGTGAAAGCTAAGCACAATTATCTGTAGCTTTTATAAGAAATTCTCAAGTAAAGTTAACTCACTCATCAACCACCATCTAAAACCACCCGTATTGTGATAAGTGTTTCATTTATTTGGTCATCTTTCTGAGCTTGTAATAAAGATTTATTCACAATAATTTGTGAATCGTAACAAGATGTTAAAATAAAAGGTTATGTGAAGGTTTTATTTTATTATTGTGTGTGAATACAACTGTGTGCCCTTCTGTCATCATACAGGAAAACGTCTTGGTTACGTCTGTAAGCTCAGTTCCCTGATGGAGGGAACGAGACGTTGTGTCGAGAACGACAGATGGGGTTCGCCCTTGAGAACCAATCAACTCTGACTACTATAGAAAAGGCCAATGAAATTTGGCGTGCAGCATTCATTTACCTGTTGTTCTGAAGAGCCTGATAGCCTATCACGACTGCAGCAGAACGACAGATAGGGTTAACTATGGAAAACGCCACAACGCTCTATCGTGTCACAATCTCAGCGAAGCGACGGTAATCCCCGGGTTAGCACGGATGTCCTCCTGAACTCGTCCGCTGAGGGTGGAGCTCGGATTTGTCAGAGTCGGATGTCAGTCTCCCTCCGATGCTGCAAGCGACATCTCATCTACGTCACACATCGTTACCTGAATGTGTGCGTGAGAATCTGGACGGTATGCCACTGCCAGTTGGGGAACGTTTAGAAGAGCGAATCAGGGTGCGATCGGCCCGTGAGCACTTGGCTGGGGGGTTTACGTTCGCAGAGTTCCCCATATCACTTACGCTGCTAACGTGGGTGGTTATCGGGGCCGTAGCCACAGATGTCACAGCCCAGGTAGCAGACGAAATGGTGGCTGGTTCCCCTAGGAAGACAGCCACTCGTGACCTCAACTTCTGAATGACAATCAGTGTGGGCAGATGTGTCCATGAACGCTGCTTCAGCGTGCTGGACGCCCAGACACCTATTGCAGCAATCGTGTCCATCCCCCTCCTCGATGAGAGTGCCGCACCCAAGAGAACAGCGGGACATGCCGCGCTGGAGAATGCTCAGTCAGTCCTGAAAAGGATTTATACCGGACATCCGGGGGCGGAGACCAGCATGCAAATTTCATTCGCCAAATTTCATTGGCCTTTTCTATAGTAGTCAGAGTTGATTGGTTCTCAAGGGCGAACCCCATGTCTCGTTCTCGACACAACGTCGAAAGACCGACAGAAAGGGAATAACAACAAATGTTGAATTAGTTGAGTAAGAGGAATAATATATTCACCTAATTTTCGAACGAGGAAGAAATGTGACGTATTTCCTTCTATTTTATTAGCCTGCCGGTGGAAAACAGTGGAAGTGAAACAGTGGAAGTGGTTTCGAGGAAGGATGCTCAAAATACCATTAAAACGGCTCTGGTGAATATTTTTTCACACATGCGATGTTTAATACAGTGTGAGGATGAAGTGGCCTACTATATCATATCAAGATATATTCAATAATTTCATATTTTCTGTTGGAGTTGACGGGTCTTCGATGCCGGCTATAATGGTACGGAGACGTAACTGTACCAGACCATGCACAGCGTTAAAGTCAGTCAAAATATCTAAATGACCGGATCCTTATAACTAACAACGGAAGAATGATGACATCTGGTTGCTCTTGTGTCGCAGGCATCCACCGAGCTGTTGCATCCATCACAGCATTCGTAGAACATTCTGTCTAGGGTCTCACAGACACGTTCTATGAGGGCAGAATATCCAGATTTTTCCCAAAACCAACACCTTTCTATGCTCCAGTTTGATAGAATTTTTATTGAGTTTCAACATTATTATATTGATTATAGAGAAATTAGTGATAAACATCTGGTTTTTGGGATAAATCTGGGCCAGAATTCCAGATGAGGTGGTATGGAGAGTAGGATGTGGGCCAGATGAGGTGGTATGGAGATTAGGATGTGGGCCAGATGAGGTGGTATGGGGAGTAGTGTTTAGGCCAGATGAGGTGGTATGGAGATTAGGATGTGGGCCAGATGAGGTGGTATGGGGAGTAGTGTGTGGCCCAGATGAGGTGGTATGGGGAGTAAGGTGTGGGCCAGATGAAGTGGTATGGGGAGAAGGATGTGGGCCAGATGAGGTGGTATGGGGAGAAGGATGTGGGCCAGATGAGGTGGTATGGGGAGAAGTGTGTGGGCCAGATAAGGTGGTATGGGGAGAAGGATGTGGGCCAGATGAGGTGGTATGGGGAGTAGTGTTTAGGCCAGATGAGGTAGTATGGGGAGAAGTGTGTGGGCCAGATGAGGTGGCCCATTGAATTTGTTTCTATAACATTTATAACACCCAGATAATATTATTTTGTCCTATAGGTGGGGATACTTGTACAATTGTTGATTAAGTGTGAATGTGTCATGTCATTGTTAGAATTTTCTTTATGCTGCATGCTGTGAATCATGAATGAGTTTTGTGCAATACTGTTTCCCACAAGGCATTGCAGCACGAAGCTTTCTTTTGTTGATTGTCACCATGGTTGAGATTCATGAGCCGATTATTAATGTCTGAATGATTAAGGTCAGTCAATTTTGTTATAATGATAGTATTTCCCATCATAAACTCGGGGGCTACACTGTGACATTTATTTATTGATTAATTTGGAGATACTTTTATCCAAAGGGGCTTACCTAACCTCTATACTTAAGATGCCAGGGGCGGATTCAATTAACTTTCACAACTTTCGCCCAATTTCCAATTTACCGTTCCTCTCTAAAACATTGGAAAGGGTTGCAGCTCAGCTACATGACCATCTTTATCCTAATAGTTTATATGAGCAATTCCAATCAGGTTTTCATCCACAGCATAGGGTGGAAACTGCATAAGTCAAAATATCCAATCACCTACTATTAGCTACTGACTCAGGACTTCTATCCGTTCTTGTTTTACTTGATCTGAGCGCAGCTTTTGAGAAAATCAGGCACAATATATTTTATTGAGTAGATTAGATTCTATTGGAATTAGGGGAACTGCCTTATCATGGTTTCAATCCTATCTGGTTGGCCATACCCAGTTCAAACAATTGAAACAGTATACATCAAAACATCTTACGTCATTACCGGTGTCCCGCAGGGTTCCGATTTAGGTCCTCTTTTATATTCTATCTACCTTCTTCGCTTAGGTAGAAATTTTATGAAGATTGGAATTCAATATCATTGCTATGCAGACCACACCCAGCTTTACTCGTCTACCAAACCCACCTCTTGTTTTTCCTCTAACTTTCTTCCACCTAGTATTGCTGAGATTGAAGCATGGCTCACATCCAACTTTCTCAAATTGAGTGGTTGTAAAAGGAAAATTTTGCTTGTTGGCTCAAAAAACAATCCGGCTAGGTTGAAATCTCATTCTAAGCTCTTTGAGGCCCTATCAGTGTCAGTTTCTACTCAGGTCAAAACCTTAGGTGTCATCTTCGATAGCACCCAAACATTTGAAGCACACATAAATGGGATAGTTCATTCTGCATACTTTCAACTACAAAATATAAATTGTCTTCGCTCGGCTCTTTCAGTTGAGAGTACAGCGACATCTGAACCTCTACACTCCCACCACAACAGTGAGATTGTAACAGAGGCAAGCTAGTGTAGAGCTGTGCAGTGTGTAAACCTCACTCCTCTGCCTCAAGGACTCTCTAGCGACAGACTGCGGTCTTTAGCCTCCTCGCTAGAGCGCCCGACTCCCATGCCGGACCGACTCGGTTCGAGGCCCGCTGAGAGCGGTGCGGAGCGTTCCGGTTACATTGGTGCCGAAATCCGGGATTGGGAGTGAGGTTTAGGGGGGTGAGTGTAACGTAGGCAAGCTAGTGTAGAGCTGTGCAGTATGTAAACCTCACTCCTCTGCCTCAAGGACTCTCTAGCGACAGACGCTAGAGACTGCGGTCTTTAGCCTCCTCGCTAGAGCGCCCGACTCCCATGCCGGACCGACCCGGTTCGAGGCCCGCTGAGAGCGGTGCGGAGCGTTTCGGTTACAAGATCAGAGTCACATCTGAACCTCTACACTCACAGCACAACAGTGAGATCACAGTCACATCTGAACCTCTACACTCACAGCACAACAGTGAGATCACAGTCACATCTGAACCTCTACACTCACAGCACAACAGTGAGATCACAGTCACATCTGAACCTCTACACTCACAACACAACAGTGAGATCACAGTCACATCTGAACCTCTACACTCACAACACAACAGTGAGATCACAGTCACATCTGAACCTCTACAATCACAGCACAACAGTGAGATCACAGTCACATCTGAACCTCTACACTCACAGCACAACAGTGAGATCACAGTCACACATGAACCTCTACACTCACAACACAACAGTGAGATCTCAGTCACATCTGAACCTCTACACTCACAGCACAACAGTGAGATCACAGTCACATCTGAACCTCTACACTCACAGCACAACAGTGAGATCACAGTCACATCTGAACCTCTACACTCACAGCACAACAGTGACACCACAGTCACATCTGAACCTCTACACTCACAGCACAACAGTGAGATCACAGTCACATCTGAACCTCTACACTTTCTCAGGCACCTGGAACTGAACGCGGCACTTGGGCGCAGAAAAGAGCTTGTTTTGGGGGTATTCCAGATTTTTATTGATGGGCTCCATTTGCTTGTATAGTGAAGTGACTTCATCACAAACACAGCAGAAAGGATCTGTACTTTTGGAACAAGTATGACGCTCTGTTTGCTTTGGCTAAACAAAAATTTCACTTGGCTTCGCCTGGATGAGTTGTTATTTGAATACAGAGCCTCATAGTAAAAACGACATTTAAATGGAAAAATGGAAATCTTCCCAGCCATCAGACACATGGTGCGCAGATGGGTTTGATCTGGGCTACACTTGAAAAATGTCAGTAAAAGCAGAAAACTAATTAGTTTATATTTTCAAGGAACTTTGTGTGAAAGCTAAGCACAATTATCTGTAGCTTTTATAAGAAATTCTCAAGTAAAGTTAACTCACTCATCAACCACCATCTAAAACCACCCGTATTGTGATAAGTGTTTCATTTATTTGGTCATCTTTCTGTGCTTGTAATAAAGATTTATTCACAATAATTTGTGAATCGTAACAAGATGTTAAAATAAAAGGTTATGTGAAGGTTTTATTTTATTATTGTGTGTGAATACAACTGTGTGCCCTTCTGTCATCATACAGGAAAACGTCTTGGTTACGTCTGTAAGCTCAGTTCCCTGATGGAGGGAACGAGACGTTGTGTCGAGAACGACAGATGGGGTTCGCCCTTGAGAACCAATCAACTCTGACTACTATAGAAAAGGCCAATGAAATTTGGCGTGCAGCATTCATTTACCTGTTGTTCTGAAGAGCCTGATAGCCTATCACGACTGCAGCAGAACGACAGATAGGGTTAACTATGGAAAACGCCACAACGCTCTATCGTGTCACAATCTCAGCGAAGCGACGGTAATCCCCGGGTTAGCACGGATGTCCTCCTGAACTCGTCCGCTGAGGGTGGAGCTCGGATTTGTCAGAGTCGGATGTCAGTCTCCCTCCGATGCTGCAAGCGACATCTCATCTACGTCACACATCGTTTCCTGAATGTGTGCGTGAGAATCTGGACGGTATGCCACTGCCAGTTGGGGAACGTTTAGAAGAGCGAATCAGGGTGCGATCGGCCCGTGAGCACTTGGCTGGGGGGTTTACGTTCGCAGAGTTCCCCATATCACTTACGCTGCTAACGTGGGTGGTTATCGGGGCCGTAGCCACAGATGTCACAGCCCAGGTAGCAGACGAAATGGTGGCTGGTTCCCCTAGGAAGACAGCCACTCGTGACCTCAACTTCTGAATGACAATCAGTGTGGGCAGATGTGTCCATGAACGCTGCTTCAGCGTGCTGGACGCCCAGACACCTATTGCAGCAATCGTGTCCATCCCCCTCCTCGATGAGAGTGCCGCACCCAAGAGAACAGCGGGACATGCCGCGCTGGAGAATGCTCAGTCAGTCCTGAAAAGGATTTATACCGGACATCCGGGGGCGGAGACCAGCATGCAAATTTCATTCGCCAAATTTCATTGGCCTTTTCTATAGTAGTCAGAGTTGATTGGTTCTCAAGGGCGAACCCCATGTCTCGTTCTCGACACAACGTCGAAAGACCGACAGAAAGGGAATAACAACAAATGTTGAATTAGTTGAGTAAGAGGAATAATATATTCCCCTTATTTTCGAACGAGGAAGAAATGTGACGTATTTCCTTCTATTTTATTAGCCTGCCGGTGGAAAACAGTGGAAGTGAAACAGTGGAAGTGGTTTCGAGGAAGGATGCTCAAAATACCATTAAAACGGCTCTGGTGAATATTTTTTCACACATGCGATGTTTAATACAGTGTGAGGATGAAGTGGCCTACTATATCATATCAAGATATATTCAATAATTTCATATTTTCTGTTGGAGTTGACGGGTCTTCGATGCCGGCTATAATGGTACGGAGACGTAACTGTACCAGACCATGCACAGCGTTAAAGTCAGTCAAAATATCTAAATGACCGGATCCTTATAACTAACAACGGAAGAATGATGACATCTGGTTGCTCTTGTGTCGCAGGCATCCACCGAGCTGTTGCATCCATCACAGCATTCGTAGAACATTCTGTCTAGGGTCTCACAGACACGTTCTATGAGGGCAGAATATCCAGATTTTTCCCAAAACCAACACCTTTCTATGCTCCAGTTTGATAGAATTTTTATTGAGTTTCAACATTATTATATTGATTATAGAGAAATTAGTGATAAACATCTGGTTTTTGGGATAAATCTGGGCCAGAATTCCAGATGAGGTGGTATGGAGAGTAGGATGTGGGCCAGATGAGGTGGTATGGAGATTAGGATGTGGGCCAGATGAGGTGGTATGGGGAGTAGTGTTTAGGCCAGATGAGGTGGTATGGAGATTAGGATGTGGGCCAGATGAGGTGGTATGGGGAGTAGTGTGTGGCCCAGATGAGGTGGTATGGGGAGTAAGGTGTGGGCCAGATGAAGTGGTATGGGGAGAAGGATGTGGGCCAGATGAGGTGGTATGGGGAGAAGGATGTGGGCCAGATGAGGTGGTATGGGGAGAAGTGTGTGGGCCAGATAAGGTGGTATGGGGAGAAGGATGTGGGCCAGATGAGGTGGTATGGGGAGTAGTGTTTAGGCCAGATGAGGTAGTATGGGGAGAAGTGTGTGGGCCAGATGAGGTGGTATGGGGAGAAGGATGTGGGCCAGATGAGGTGGTATGGCGAGAAGTGTGTGGGCCAGATGAGGTGGTTTGGGTGGAAGGATGTGGGCCAGATGAGGTGGTATGGGGAGAAGTGTGTGGGCCAGATGAGGTGGTATGGGGAGAAGGATGTGGGCCAGATGAGGTGGTATGGGGAGTAGTGTTTAGGCCAGATGAGGTGTTATGGGGAGTAGTGATTAGGCCAGATGAGGTGGTATGGGGAGAAGGATGTGGGCCAGATAAGGTGGTATGGGGAGTAGTGTTTAGGCCAGATGAGGTGTTATGGGGAGAAGTGTTTAGGCCAGATGAGGTGTTATGGGGAGTAGTGTTTAGGCCAGATGAGGTGGTATGGGGAGTAGTGTTTAGGCCAGATGAGGTGGTATGGGGAGTAGTGTTTAGGCCAGATGAGGTGGTATGGGGAGAAGTGTGTGGGCCAGATGAGGTGGTATGGGGAGAAGGCTGTGGTCCAGATGAGGTGGTATGGGGAGAAGTGTGTGGGCCAGATGAGGTGGTATGGGGAGAAGTGTGTGGGCCAGATGAGGTGGTATGGGGAGAAGTGTGTGGGCCAGATGAGGTGGTATGGGGAGAAGGCTGTGGTCCAGATGAGGTGGTATGGGGAGAAGGATGTGGGCCAGATGAGGTGGTATGGGGAGTAGTGTTTAGGCCAGATGAGGTGGTATGGGGAGTAGTGTTTAGGCCAGATTAGGTGGTATGGGGAGAAGTGTTTAGGCCAGATGAGGTGTTATGGGGAGTAGTGTTTAGGCCAGATGAGGTGGTATGGGGAGAAGTGTGTGGGCCAGATGAGGTGGTATGGGGAGAAGGCTGTGGGCCAGATGAGGTGGTATGGGGAGAAGTGTGTGGGCCAGATGAGGTGGTATGGGGAGAAGTATGTGGGCCATATGAGGTGGTATGGGGAGTAGTGTTTAGGCCAGATGAGGTGGTATGGGGAGTAGTGTTTAGGCCAGATTAGGTGGTATGGGGAGAAGTGTTTAGGCCAGATGAGGTGGTATGGGGAGAAGTGTTTAGGCCAGATGAGGTGGTATGGGGAGTAGTGTTTAGGCCAGATGAGGTGGTATGGGGAGAAGTGTGTGGGCCAGATGAGGTGGTATGGGGAGTAGTGTTTAGGCCAGATGAGGTGGTATGGGGAGTATTGTTTAGGCCAGATTAGGTGGTATGGGGAGAAGTGTTTAGGCCAGATGAGGTGGTATGGGGAGAAGTGTTTAGGCCAGATGAGGTGGTATGGGGAGTAGTGTTTAGGCCAGATGAGGTGGTATGGGGAGTAGTGTTTAGGCCAGATTAGGTGGTATGGGGAGAAGTGTTTAGGCCAGATGAGGTGGTATGGGGAGTAGTGTTTAGGCCAGATGAGGTGGTATGGGGAGAAGTGTGTGGGCCAGATGAGGTGGTATGGGGAGAAGGCTGTGGGCCAGATGAGGTGGTATGGGGAGAAGTGTGTGGGCCAAATGAGGTGGTATGGGGAGAAGTATGTGGGCCATATGAGGTGGTATGGGGAGAAGGATGTGGGCCAGATGAGGTGGTATGGGGAGTAGTGTTTAGGCCAGATGAGGTGGTATGGGGAGTAGTGTTTAGGCCAGATTAGGTGGTATGGGGAGAAGTGTTTAGGCCAGATGAGGTGGTATGGGGAGAAGTGTTTAGGCCAGATGAGGTGGTATGGGGAGTAGTGTTTAGGCCAGATGAGGTGGTATGGGGAGTAGTGTTTAGGCCAGATTAGGTGGTATGGGGAGAAGTGTTTAGGCCAGATGAGGTGGTATGGGGAGTAGTGTTTAGGCCAGATGAGGTGGTATGGGGAGAAGTGTGTGGGCCAGATGAGGTGGTATGGGGAGAAGGCTGTGGGCCAGATGAGGTGGTATGGGGAGAAGTGTGTTGGCCAAATGAGGTGGTATGGGGAGAAGTATGTGGGCCATATGAGGTGGTATGGGGAGAAGGATGTGGGCCAGATGAGGTGGTATGGGGAGTAGTGTTTAGGCCAGATGAGGTGTTATGGGGAGTAGTGTTTAGGCCAGATGAGGTGGTATGGGGAGAAGGATGTGGGCCAGATGAGGTGGTTTGGGGAGTAGTCTTTAGGCCAGATGAGGTGGTATGGGGAGTAGTGTTTAGGCCAGATGAGGTGGTATGGGGAGAAGGATGTGGGCCAGATGAGGTGGTATGGGGAGTAATGTGTGGGCCAGGTGAAGTGGTATGGGGAGAAGGATGTGGGCCAGATGAGGTGGTATGGGGAGTAATGTGTGGGCCAGGTGAAGTGGTATGGGGAGAAGGATGTGGGCCAGATGAGGTGGTATGGGGAGTAGTGTGTGGGCCAGATGAGGTGGTATGGGGAGAAGGATGTGGGCCAGATGAGGTGGTATGGGGAGTAGTGTTTAGGCCAGATGAGGTGTTATGGGGAGTAGTGTTTAGGCCAGATGAGGCGGTATGGGGAGAAGTGTGTGGGCCAGATAAGGTGCTATGGGGAGAAGGATGTGGGCCAGATGAGGTGGTTTGGGGAGTAGTGTGTGGGCCAAATGAGGTGGTATGGGGAGAAGGCTGTGGGCCAGATGAGGTGGTATGGGGAGAAGTGTGTGGGCCAGATGAGGTGGTATGGGGAGAAGTGTGTGGGCCAGATGAGGTGGTATGGGGAGAAGGATGTGGGCCAGATGAGGTGGTATGGGGAGTAGTGTTTAGGCCAGATGAGGTGTTATGGGGAGAAGGATGTGGGCCAGATGAGGTGGTATGGGGAGTAGTGTTTAGGCCAGATGAGGTGGTATGGGGAGTAGTGTGTGGGCCAGATGAGGTGGTATGGGGAGTAGTGTTTAGGCCAGATTAGGTGGTATGGGGAGAAGTGTGTGGGCCAGATGAGGTGTTATGGGGAGTAGTGTTTAGGCCAGATGAGGTGGTATGGGGAGTAGTGTTTAGGCCAGATGAGGTGGTATGGGGAGTAGTGTTTAGGCCAGATGAGGTGTTATGGGGAGTAGTGTTTAGGCCAGATGAGGTGGTATGGGGAGTAGTGTTTAGGCCAGATGAGGTGGTATGGGGAGTAGTGTTTAGGCCAGATGAGGTGGTATGGGGAGTAGTGTTTAGGCCAGATGAGGTGGTATGGGGAGAAGTGTGTGGGCCAGATGAGGTGGTATGGGGAGAAGTGTGTGGGCCAGATGAGGTGGTATGGGGAGTAGTGTTTAGGCCAGATGAGGTGGTATGGGGAGAAGTGTGTGGGCCAGATGAGGTGGTATGGGGAGTAGTGTTTAGGCCAGATGAGGTGGTATGGGGAGAAGTGTGTGGGCCAGATGAGGTGGTATGGGGAGAAGGCTGTGGTCCAGATGAGGTGGTATGGGGAGAAGTGTGTGGGCCAGATGAGGTGGTATGGGGAGAAGTGTGTGGGCCAGATGAGGTGGTATGGGGAGAAGTGTGTGGGCCAGATGAGGTGGTATGGGGAGAAGGCTGTGGTCCAGATGAGGTGGTATGGGGAGAAGGATGTGGGCCAGATGAGGTGGTATGGGGAGTAGTGTTTAGGCCAGATGAGGTGGTATGGGGAGTAGTGTTTAGGCCAGATTAGGTGGTATGGGGAGAAGTGTTTAGGCCAGATGAGGTGTTATGGGGAGTAGTGTTTAGGCCAGATGAGGTGGTATGGGGAGAAGGCTGTGGGCCAGATGAGGTGGTATGGGGAGAAGTGTGTGGGCCAGATGAGGTGGTATGGGGAGAAGTATGTGGGCCATATGAGGTGCTATGGGGAGAAGGATGTGGACCAGATGAGGTGGTATGGGGAGTAGTGTTTATGCCAGATGAGGTGTTATGGGGAGTAGTGTTTAGGCCAGATGAGGTGGTATGGGGAGTAGTGTTTAGGCCAGATGAGGTGGTATGGGGAGAAGGATGTGGGCCAGATGAGGTGGTTTGGGGAGTAGTCTTTAGGCCAGATGAGGTGGTATGGGGAGTAGTGTTTAGGCCAGATGAGGTGGTATGGGGAGAAGGATGTGGGCCAGATGAGGTGGTATGGGGAGTAATGTGTGGGCCAGGTGAAGTGGTATGGGGAGAAGGATGTGGGCCAGATGAGGTGGTATGGGGAGTAATGTGTGGGCCAGGTGAAGTGGTATGGGGAGAAGGATGTGGGCCAGATGAGGTGGTATGGGGAGTAGTGTGTGGGCCAGATGAGGTGGTATGGGGAGAAGGATGTGGGCCAGATGAGGTGGTATGGGGAGAAGGATGTGGGCCAGATGAGGTGGTATGGGGAGTAGTGTTTAGGCAAGATGAGGTGTTATGGGGAGTAGTGTTTAGGCCAGATGAGGTGGTATGGGGAGTAGTGTTTAGGCCAGATGAGGTGGTATGGGGAGTAGTGTTTAGGCCAGATTAGGTGGTATGGGGAGAAGGCTGTGGGCCAGATGAGGTGGTATGGGGAGAAGTGTGTGGGCCAGATAAGGTGGTATGGGGATAAGGATGTGGGCCAGATGAGGTGGTATGGGGAGTAGTGTTTAGGCCAGATGAGGTGTTATGGGGAGTAGTGTTTAGGCCAGATGAGGCGGTATGGAGAGAAGTGTGTGGGCCAGATGAGGTGTTATGGGGAGTAGTGTTTAGGCCAGATGAGGCGGTATGGGGAGAAGTGTGTGGGCCAGATAAGGTGCTATGGGGAGAAGGATGTGGGCCAAATGAGGTGGTATGGGGAGAAGGATGTGGGCCAGATGAGGTGGTTTGGGGAGTAGTCTTTAGGCCAGATGAGGTGGTATGGGGAGTAGTGTGTGGGCCAAATGAGGTGGTATGGGAAGAAGGCTGTGGGCCAGATGAGGTGGGCCAGATGAGGTGGTATGGGGAGTAATGTGTGGGCCAAATGAGGTGGTATGGGAAGAAGGCTGTGGGCCAGATGAGGTGGTTTGGGGAGTAGTCTTTAGGCCAGATGAGGTGGTATGGGGAGTAGTGTGTGGGCCAAATGAGGTGGTATGGGAAGAAGGCTGTGGGCCAGATGAGGTGGGCCAGATGAGGTGGTATGGGGAGTAATGTGTGGGCCAAATGAGGTGGTATGGGAAGAAGGCTGTGGGCCAGATGAGGTGGGCCAGATGAGGTGGTATGGGGAGTAGTGTTTAGGCCAGATGAGGTGGTATGGGGAGTAGTGTGTGGGCCAAATGAGGTGGTATGGGAAGAAGGCTGTGGGCCAGATGAGGTGGGCCAGATGAGGTGGTATGGGGAGTAGTGTTTAGGCCAGATGAGGTGGTATGGGGAGTAGTGTGTGGGCCAAATGAGGTGGTATGGGAAGAAGGCTGTGGGCCAGATGAGGTGGGCCAGATGAGGTGGTATGGGGAGTAGTGTTTAGGCCAGATGAGGTGGTATGGGGAGAAGGATGTGGGCCAGATGAGGTGGGCCAGATGAGGTGGTATGGGGAGTACTGTGTGGGCGACCCCAAAATAAAAACTCCAATGTTTTATAGACATTTTTGCGTTTGTACCGGCTATTATGGCAACCTCTAACTGCACACATTAAGTGTTTACCTTTTGGTGCCATCATGGATATTAACAAGTCAGAACAGCACACTCGTCTCACTCACAATGTGACTATCATAGCTATAGTGGCTCACCAGATATCTAAATACAAACAGCACAAAGATGGTGGCGCCCACATTTACGTCACAAAATAAAGTGAATAGTCAGCCAGTTATTATGGCAGAAAAAAACCCCTAGGGTGAAATTAAGACTAATGCTTGTAAAATTGAATGTAAGAAAAAACACAATCTGTGAATCAAGTCATTTCATGACGATTTAATCTTCAAATATCATTTTTCAGGCTAGAGTCAAAAGTTGACTTTTAAAAAAACAAAAGCAGGTCACACTTTAGAATAGGGACCAATTTTCACTATTAACTACGACTTTTGATTCAATAAACTGCTAATTACTGCCTATAAGGACGTTTTTAGGTGTAGGTAGTGATAGGATTAAGGAATGTAATATAAGGTAATGCTGAAAAAGGCACAAATATGTTCTTTACATACTAATGTACAACCAATATGCAGGTTAATAAGCAGGTAGTTAATCTTTTTTTTTTCTACCATAAAGTAAAGTGTAACCAGACTTTGGGTAGTTTTGGTAATTTTTTATTGATGGGTTCCATTTGCTTGTATAGTGAAGTGACTTCCTCACAAACACAGCAGAAAGGATCTCTACTTTTGGAACAAGTATGACGCTCTGTTGCTTTGGCCAAACAAAAACCTCACTTGGCTTCACCTGGATGATTTTTATTTGAATACAGAGCCTCATAGTCAAATCAACGTGTAAACGGAAAAATGGAAATCTTCCCAGCCATCAGACACATGGTGCGCAGATGGGTTTGATCTGGGCTACACTGAAAGTCAAATACACTAAAAAAGGTGTCTAAATACAATCAAACTAAATACTCTTGGAATATATGAAGTGTTGAATACTACTCTATAGGTACTCAAGATTAATATGAGATTGGCAGAAACCTTGTGTGTTACGCTCGCTTTAAAGGAGCTTTGTGTAAAAGCTAACCACAATTGGCTAATCAAACATATTTTCATTTAAACCAAAATCTAAATACGTAAGGTGTATCTGATTGAGGTGATGGATAGAAACGTCTGCTAAATGAAGAAAATGTAATGTTGGTACCAGAGGTTGGTAGTCTAAGGGTCCCTTACAGAATTTGCTCATGCGCCGCATGTTGACCCCTTAGTGCTGGTCCCGCACAGGCAGTTCTCACTTAGCTTCCACTGTTGATTTACTGAAGTGTTGATCACTTTAATGTTTTGGGATTTCTGCCATCACACATTACGCGTGTCAAAAGCCGGAGTCAATCAAGTTGGACTTGATTTATTATGCTAAGATTTTTGTTAGCTGTTATTGCGTTTTTCAGAAGCTTAAAATAAGCCACATACCTAGAAAGCCAGGGACCAAGCCACAGAACGCACAGCAGTTCCTGCTAACAGTGAATGTAATCAACACCCATCCTTTATCCTTAAAGGCAGACCATAGACAGCGCTTCCTAATTCTGTAATTAATTACTCACCTTCAAGTAGTTTAACATCTGTATGACCTCCATTTTCCCCTAAAACACAAATGGAGGTAGCGATGCTCGAAATCGGATGCACTGTTGTGTGGCTCTCGGGAACGAGAATATGGTGTGTATGGTTGTTAGTTTTGTTTGTTTGCGCACAAAAAGTATCCTCGTCCAATTATTAAATTATACTGAACCACCGGAGTTGCTTGGAGAATTTAACTATGTCTGAAGGCACGTCCAGAACTTTGAAGATCGGTTGCATTGCAATCTAAGGAAAGCTTCCAAAACAACCTTAATTTGCATTCTGGGGGAAAACAGAGGTCCTAGGGTGTTAAACTACTTGAGAGTGAGTCATTAAAGGCAGAATTTTTGGCCAGAGGTCCCCTTTATGGAGACATCCAAAACATTAAGTGTGGAAGACATGTGCACTGGATTGGTCCAAGCCAGCAGTGGTTCTCAACTTTTGTAAATGTCTCCCTATTGAACACATGAACAAGTTAATGAGTTAATGAAGTGAGGATTGAGTCAGTAAAGATAAAGGTTGGGAACCGACAGCTGGTTCTTATCCAAAACCGGAACCTTGAGCAATTTATAAGTTTCGGTTCCAAAAACTGTTCTAGTGCGACACAGCCTTGTCCCACCATTTCTATAGAGGATGTCACAAACAGACACACAGCACCGCTTTATTGAACGTGCACTCCACACGCTGCGCCTTAAACTGATGATCACATCATTTGCTATGACTGTGCACGCACCTCACAGCCGAACAAATCGCTGTCCTGAATGAACACAACGCTGTCCTGAATGAACACAACGCTGTCCTGAATGAACACAACGCTGTCCTGAATGAACACAACGCTGTCCTGAATGAACACAACGCTGTCCTGAATGAACACAACGCTGTCCTGAATGAACACAACGCTGTCCTGAATGAACACAACGCTGTCCTGAATTAACCCAGCGCTGTTCTGAATGAACACAACGCTGTACTGAATGAACACAACGCTGTCCTGAATTAACCCAACGCTGTTGTGAATGAACACAACGCTGTACTGAATGAACACAACGCTGTACTGAATGAACACAACGCTGTACTGAATGAACACAACGCTGTCCTGAATTAACCCAACGCTGTTGTGAATGAACACAACACTGTACTGAATAAACACAACGCTGTACTGAATGAACACAACGCTGTCCTGAATGAACACAATGCTGTCCTGAATGAACACAACGCTGTCCTGAATGAACACAACGCTGTCCTGAATGAACACAACGCTGTCCTGAATGAACAGAACGCTGTCCTGAATTAACACAACGCTGTTGTGAATGAACACAACGCTGTCCTGAATGAAGACAACGCTGTACTGAATGAACACAACGCTGTCCTGAATGAACACAACGCTATCCTGAATGAACACAACACTGTCCTGAATGAACACGACGCTGTCCTGAATGAACACGACGCTGTCCTGAATGAACACAACTATGTACTGAATGAACACGACACTGTACTGAATGAACACAACGCTGTCCTGAATGAACACAACGCTGTACTGAATGAACACAACGCTGTACTGAATGAACACAACGCTGTACTGAATGAACACAACGCTGTTCTGAATGAACACAACGCTGTACTGAATGCACAAAACGCTGTTCTGAATGAACACAACGCTGTCCTGAATGAACACAACGCTGTTCTGAATGAACACAACGCTGTTCTGAATGAACACAACGCTGTTCTGAATGAACACAACGCTGTACAGAATGAACACAACGCTGTTCTGAATGAACACAACGCTGTACTGAATGAACACAACGCTGTTCTGAATGAACACAACGCTGTTCTGAATGAACACAATGCTGTACAGAATGAACACAACGCTGTTCTGAATGAACACAACGCTGTCCTGAATGAACACGACGCTGTTCTGAATGAACACAACGCTGCACAGAATGAACACGACGCTGTCCTGAATGAACACAACTCTGTACTGAATGAACACGACGCTGTACTGAATGAACACAACGCTGTCCTGAATGAACAACACTGTACTGAATGAACACAACACTGTACAGAATGAACACAACGCTGTACTGAATGAACACAACGCTGTCCTGAATGAACACAATGCTGTACAGAATGAACACGACGCTGTCCTGAATGAAAACAACGCTGTCCTGAATGAACACAACTCTGTACTGAATGAACACGACACTGTACTGAATGAACACAACGCTGTCCTGAATGAACACAACGCTGTCCTGAATGAACACAACGCTGTCCTGAATGAACACAATGCTGTACAGAATGAACACGACACTGTACTGAATGAAAACAACGCTGTCCTGAATGAACACAACTCTGTACTGAATGAACACGACACTGTACTGAATGAACACAACGCTGTACAGAATGAACACAACGCTGTCCTGAATGAACACAACACTGTCCTGAATGAACACAACACTGTCCTGAATGAACACAACGCTGTCCTGAATGAACACAACGCTGTCCTGAATGAACACAACGCTGTCCTGAATGAACACAATGCTGTACAGAATGAACACGACACTGTACTGAATGAACACAACGCTGTACAGAATGAACACGACGCTGTACTGAATGAACACAACGCTGTCCTGAATGAACACAACGCTGTACTGAATGCACACTCTTGTCCTTGAGAACTGTGCACATTGTTTTGATTGACCTTACACATAAACAGCACCTAGCTCATGCCGCCACTAATATACATTATGGCCTTCTTATTTCATATTTCATATACTGATCAACCTGTATGGACCACAAAATAAAAAGATAAACTGCTTTACTTTCATGCATTTTAAAAGTTAAAAATGTGGAAAGCACTCACTGCATCTCACCCTCTCCTGACTGCATTATTAGTTTTCAAATAAAAACTTGTGTATGACAGTTGACATAAAAAAACTAAGTTTTATTTATTTTATTTAATCTTTCATTAATTTAGGGAAAGGTGGAAGTGTCTTCATATATTAAGTGCCCTCATCATATTATTTGGATGTTATTGATAGTGTAAAAACATCAGCTTTAAAGCAGATTGATTAGCATGACTCAACATCACTACAGTACAGTCAGCAACACTACATTCAATTGAGGTAAAATAGTTAAAAATAAGGAATTGAAATTGAAAACCAGAAATTTCCTTACGAACCCTGTTAATGATGAACATATGCTGATAACAAACACAATCACTGAAGAAAACATGAACAATAAGAAGTCACACTGATACTGTTTTCTTCAGGTAGGTTATTAACCTTGATTTATATGATGTTAGCTGTAATAGTGTTTCTGAAGCACATTTATAACACCCTGACAAAAGACAAAAGTATTTGGACCTTTTCCTGGTAATTATAAACACAGTGGTGAACTTTAACTAAACATCATTATGTTTGGTCATAGACGGACTCAATATTGTACCTTAGCTCTGTAATGGCACAGCATAGTGACCAAGTATATGATGAAAAACCTGATTCATTCACAGTTCAAGAATCAGCTCATGAAACTCAACAGTGGTGAAACTCAACAAAAGAAAACTTAATACTGCAATGCATTGTTGGAAACAGAATAGAACTCATCCATGACAGCCTGCATGCATTGCAGCATAAAGAAAGGATTCAACTCAACTTTAATCACCGTTGTTGAGGCTCATGAGCTGATTCTTGACGTCTGGAAGATTCAACTATAAAACTTTGTAATCAGAAACGAATTTTGCAACTAAACCGGACATTTAGCTTACAATTCAATTTGGGGCAAATCATTCTAACAAACGACATAACTCAGACACATTATACCAACTATTTTACACATATTCCAACTACAGAAGAAAATTATTTTATATTTACATATTTATTTATATTTTATAATAAGTTTCAGAAACACAATAAATTAGGGGTAAGAGCCCAACTAAAGGAAACACTTCTACGGTGACTTCTTGTTCATTGTTCAAATGTAGTTCTGTGAAACATGATTCAATGTGATTTGTTATTGGAATGGTGAGCCTCATTTTACAAACTAAATCTAAATCTAAATCTAAATGAAAAGTGAAAGTGAGGCAGGCTTGGCATGAAAAGTAGCGCTAGCAGATTTGTGTATGGACTGAAAAACAGATCAATTCATCAGAAACACACTTCAGAAGTCCAGAGGATCATCTTCTGTCTGTTGATGCAGGTAAAATGTTTGTTTTTATTGAAATGTGTTTTTGTTTTCTTGTAAAGATTATTGTTGTTCATTCACTTGATTTATTTATTTATTTCAATTTGTGTAATGATTCCATATGTTCACTGTTTCAGATTCGTGACAAACTTTAAAGTCATCTGAAATGGAAAAGATTCATTTGATTCTTTTATCAGGTCAGTGAGTGTTTAATCATTTTGACACAGATTTAAGGGAATCGAGTCGCAAAAAAACTTTTATTTTTACTGAAGTATTATAGTAACGTTAAGGATGCTCCCTACCTATTGGTCAGTTTTTAAGACATGTAAAGTAACGACTATGGTTGCTAAGGAGTGGTTAGGTGTTTGTTAACGGCGCGTGAAATTCTCATATGACACTGTATTATAACACTTGTTGATAAGAGATTGCAGTATTGACGACTAAAAGCTGCTGTGGAAGGGATTGTGTGCTGCCCAGTAAACAATGTGATTTCACAGTAATGTCACCATCAGCTTTCAGAATACTTACGATCTGATCCAAATGTAACCTCACATCAAAGTCACTGTGTGCTCAAACTGTGATCTCACTGTTGTGCTGTGAGTGTAGAGGTTCAGATGTGACTGTGATCTCACTGTTGTGTTGTGAGTGTAGAGGTTCATGTGTGACTGTGATCTCACTGTTGTGTTGTGAGTGTAGAGGTTCAGATGTGACTGTGATCTCACTGTTGTGCTGTGAGTGTAGAGGTTCAGATGTGACTGTGATCTCACTGTTGTGCTGTGAGTGTAGAGGTTCAGATGTGACTGTGATCTCACTGTTGTGTTGTGAGTGTAGAGGTTCAGATGTGACTGTGATCTCACTGTTGTGCTGTGAGTGTAGAGGTTCAGATGTGACTGTGATCTCACTGTTGTGTTGTGAGTGTAGAGGTTCAGATGTGACTGTGATCTCACTGTTGTGCTGTGAGTGTAGAGGTTCAGATGTGACTGAGATCTCACTGTTGTGCTGTGAGTGTAGAGGATCAGATGTGACTGTGATCTCACTGTTGTGGTGTGAGTGTAGAGGTTCAGATGTGACTGTGGTGTCACTGTTGTCCTGTGAGTGTAGAGGATAAGATGTGACTGTGATCTCACTGTTGTGGTGTGAGTGTAGAGGTTCATGTGTGACTGTGATCTCACTGTTGTGCTGTGAGTGTAGAGGTTCAGATGTGACTGAGATCTCACTGTTGTGCTGTGAGTGTAGAGGATCAGATGTGACTGTGATCTCACTGTTGTGCTGTAAGTGTAGAGGTTCAGATGTGACTGTGATCTCACTGTTGTCCTGTGAGTGTAGAGGATCAGATGTGACTGTGATCTCACTGTTGTGGTGTGAGTGTAGAGGTTCAGATGTGACTGTGATCTCACTGTTGTGCTGTGAGTTTAGAGGTTAAGATGTCATCATTATGGTGATGAGTGTTTGCTTTAGTTGAGCCTCATGACTCTACAGTGTTTGACTTCTCTTCCTCTTGAACTGTGTGTTTACTGTATAGAGGACATCTGTTATATTGAGTTATATTGAGTCATGCCAAAGGAGTCTTGGATGGGAATATGAACATGTGTAAATGTTGATGAGAACACTGTCAAGTGTTTGATAATAGAGTGGGATCCAACTGTTTACATACAAACAGATATTATAAAGGTTTCCTTAAAAGGACTCCCTCAACAATGGTGAGAATCAACTGAGAAGCTTCATGCTGCAATGCATGTTGGGAGTGTAACGGTTTTAGCTGCATGTTTAAATAAGGATGAGTTTAACTCACCAAATATGATTCTCCACCAGACCTATCAAGTTCACATCCATGAAATGAGTTATTTAAAACATCAATTTCAGTAAAGGAATAAGTTTAGCTCAAAGGAAAATACGTATAATAATCGTCATTACACATTCATCTTTAACAATTTCTGATTAGCAGTATAGTGATAAAAATCCTATATGTATTCTTGAAGCAAATGCATCAATGATTTTATACACTAACGTTATCGCAAGACAATAAGTTCAGTGACTTTACCAAACAGAATCTAGAGCAGAGGTAGCATAGATCGAAACAGAGTTTAAGTGACCGAATCCAATGAGAAAAATAGAGAGTGAGAGAGAGAGAGAGAGAGAGGGCATGGCCGCGAGGCATGTATTGGTCTGAAAACCAATAAAATCATCTTTAACAAAGAGACACGCTCTTAACACAGATATTCTATATATAGAATCGGATACTTGCTATCTCGGTGCTGGACCAATACCTGTATGCCCGTGGATGGAAATCTTGAATGGTTTCAGAATGTAGTCCTGTTGAAACACTGAGTTTAGGTGTCGGAAGTTCCTTGGCTTAATCTGACTCCCCAAAGGGGATCGTCAAGCGGGGGTGTCCGTTAGATTGTCCTCTGCGTTCCCTTTCTTTTTCCTTCCAATTTCCTAATTCCCCGAAGTGGATCTGTGATGATGTTTTTAAATGTATACCTGCCCTGCCCCCAGGTGGCCTGCGGGCCAATGCCATGAAAGCGATAAGTGGGCCAGAGAAAGTTCCTTTGTTTCGGCTGCTAAGGGCTAGGGGTCTGTATCCACCGAGGCACTTTTACGCGGCCCAAAACGCTCGCTGCATGCGCAGCATTCTGACCAAACGCTGAGCCTTTTTCAACTCTGGGCGCCTGGTCAAACGCCAGCGCTGATCGTGGGAAAAACGCATAGAACCACAAAAAAAGCCTTTTATATACCTTTATTGCATGCCTTTCTAACTGTATTCATCACTTTTCTCCTTCAGCAGGACTCTTTCTGTTGATCCAGAGCATCTCATGTCAGTATATTCTAATCCAGGAGAGTAGGAGCTGGGATGAAGCACGAGTTCACTGCCGACAGAATCACATTGACCTGGCCACTGTTCAAAACAATGAAGACTTGACAAATGTACAGAGAGATGTTCAACCTGCATTAACTTCAGTGGCCTGGATTGGACTGTACAATGACATTACCAGCTGGCGTTGGTCTTATCAAGATGAGATGATGAACTTTGTGAACTGGTATTCTGGAGAGCCAAACAACCACAATGGAAAACAGGAGTACGTTGCAATGCAGATTGACAAATGGAATGATCGAGATTATGATCATCAATTTCCTTTTTTTTGCTTTAATGGTAAGATAAAACACAATTCTAAGTTGTAACGGTCAGAAGGGTCTTAACTTTTTTCAGTAGTATTCAGCAGTACACACATTATGAGGTCGTTTCTGAAACAAGACAATCCTAACAATGAACAACCTAAAGTAAATGTAGAACAATAAGTTTAAAAACAAGCAAAAACTGAGTTATTAACAACATATCAAGGATATTGAAAATACATTTACATTACATTTACATTTAGTCATTTAGCAGACGCTTTTATCCAAAGTGACTTACAGGTGGGGTAGGCAATGGAAGCAATTGGGACAGCATAAGTACAACAAAGCATAAGTGCAATCAAAAAGAAAACTGGTCTCATATAATCTAACACAGTATAAAGAACCCTTTATTCATTCATATTTTTTTATTATTATTATAGAATAGAGAAGAAAATAGTGTCAGAACGGATCAGTCAGATGTTGACGGAAGAGATTTTTTTTACAATACTGTAAATACACAGAAAGTTAAATAAAATAAAATGCAACTATTTCACAAATAGACATCAACACTCATCATACAATCCTCAACAATGGTGACAATCTTCAAACTAATTCAGACAGACAATTTGATTGCAATGCATGCTGAGAGTCATGAATGAGTTTTGTACTGTGATGTTACCCAGCATTCATTGCGGCATGACATTTTCTTATGTTGACTGTCACCATTGTTGAGATTCATACACTGATTCTTCAGGTGTCTGAGTTGTTAAGCTGTTGAACTCCTTGTATTTTGGTTATTGTATTACTAAATATATTCACAGTGCACAATAATATACTATAAATTCATACTTTTGCATCAGAGAATTGACATCAACAATGAGGATATCCTCATAAAATGGGTCACTATTGACTGTCCATAGTAACTTTTATTCCTTCTATGAGTAGTTCATAGGAACCGATTTTGAAGTGATCTACTCCTTAAGCTTCTGCCTAAGCTTCCTTTTGTCCAACAATTGCAGTTTAACACATCACCGCATTTAGATGACACCAAATTTAACATTAAAGTTAAAGAGTCAAGCGTGCAACTAAAACAAACTGATTACAATAATGATCATTTTGTGGGTAGAATAGTGATATTGATTCAATAACATTAAGATTTAAGACATACCAATTGACTTGAACTCGCCTCTTTCACATTGGGACTTGATTGGGACTTGAGACTTGAATGCAAAGACTTAAGACTTATTTGTGACTTGAAAACAATGACTTGGTCCCACCTCTGGTACTTCCAACCCAAATCCAACATGCCTGGTTAACTTTTTCAAGTAGTACTGGTTACTGTAACTGGAACCCTAATTCAAGAGCAGCGGCCATCGAAGGCTGCAGGCTGGTAGGGCTGTCCCAATTAGAAGGATTCTCCAAATGCATCCTCCAAATACATCCTTAGTTTTCAGTGGAATAAAGGATCCAATAGATGTATCCTTCACAGCCTTGGCTATTCCAAGATTCTATGTGAGCCAGTTGACAACTGTCTGTTGCTAGGCAACAACACCAGTAGGCGTAGACATCTGGTGACCCAATTCCAAGGCTAAACTGTCCCTTTTAGGACAGCTCCTTAGTGAACTTTAAAGGCCTGGCCTCCGAAGATTGTGCTCCCTTCAAATTGGGACACAGCTTTTGATTAGCTCAGTCAGGTGTGTTTGATTAGGGAAAGAATTAAACTCTGATAGACAAAGCCCACCAGGAGCTAAATTGACGAGCCCTGCGCTACACCACTCCAATCAGTTTGAGGTCTGGATTTTGACAGAATCTTTGATTCTTCTCAATTTGAACCATTCTCTTGTAGATTTAATGATATGTTTGGAAAGCTTTAGCTGTTGGACAGATGACTTCACATTTAACCTTGAAATACTTTGGTATAGAATGTAGTTCCTTATTTGTCACTTAGGCCTAATCCACATGTAAACGGATATTTTTTATAAACTGAGTGTATCCCTTCTTCGTTTAAAAAAAACTCACGAAACTGCAAAAACCATCAATGAAGCGCTGTCAAGAGAATTCCAAATCAAACGGGGAGTGATATAACCCTAACCTCAAAGCTGTGTTGGCCAATTAGGAGCCTTAAATCTGAGGTCAAACAAAGGAGGTAGCGGCACACATTTCAACATCATCCACCAAATCTCTGTCTACACGATAACACCGAAACCTGAGTTTCTAAAAGATCTTCACCCTGGCAGGAGTTTAAAAAACATCAGTTTGAATGTTGGGGTACTGTGTTTGTGTCCAGACAAACGGCCAAACCATATAGAAATAGCTTGAAAGTGCCTGTTTTCGTGTGGAGGGGCATTACTTTGATATTGTGTTAATGTAGTAATCATATCTGTGCTACTCAGAAAATGCCAATGGGAATTGAGCAGTTGAATTTGCATTCCACTCACACGTAACTTCTACTTGAGTAACATCTTTGGAAATAAGTACTTTTGAGTAAATTTAAAGATAGGTACCTTTATTGTGTATTGAAAGTGCTGTTAACTCCTCCATCTTGTTCCCCAGTAACCGAGCATTTCCCATGATAATCGCAGGTTGAGATGGCTAGTATTTTACTTTAATCTACACTTAACTCCGGCTCTACACCCCTTCCGTCTCCTCAGCAATTCCACCGCAATCTCTGTTCTTGGTATAAAGGAAATCGATGTATCCTGAAGTGTCAGTAGTTGATCTTTGGTGTAAATAATTGCTCCAATGTTTGGTGCTACACTGAAAAAAATGATTCTGGAGAATTAGTTAATATTACCTATGCAAATCAGTTAATTTTTACTCGCATATATTAGGTATGAAACTAAACTAAACTTACTGAATCTACTCAATAAAATTACGGCAAGGTTTCCACTCAGTTAGATTGAGTAGATTTTATTCTTTGTTCTTAAGTAATGAGTACCTAAATGTATCAGATATGAGTCATGACACACTAAAAGAAATTAGATAAAGTCTACCTAATATTTCTCAATATTAATTACTTTAAAAATTTAGTAATATTAGTTTATATAACCGACAACAGTTCATCTTCTTATTATGAATGATAATTATTGAATAATTAAACACTAAATATGACTTATTCAGAGAAGCTTGAATTGACCTAAAAGTGGTCAGAAACAGGAGATCACATCAATTGCTTTTATTGACCAAATAACAAACGTCTACAAAAACCTTTTTTGACAATGAACACAAGATTGATTTGATGTCACCATTATTGTGATCAGTGTTAAATGTAGTTGAGCTCTTGATTCTTACATTGCGTTATACTGTGCATTGTATCTGAGTATGTGCAATCCCTTGAGATGGTTGGCTATATAAACTAATATTACCCCATTTTTTTAAGAGATTCATATTGAGAAATATTAGGCAGACTTTATTGAATATATTTAAGTGTTCAGATCCAGTGATAGTCCTGTAGGCAAGCATTAGTGACTTGAATCTGATACATAATCAGATTCAAGTTACTGATCCCTGTTATAATGTCGGCTCTGTCTGTCCTGTGCCTGTAACAAATTCCCCATAGAGAGCCGCCCCAGTGTATGGAGTTTTGTTCGCAGGTCCAGGAAATATTTAATTTGATTCTTGCTCGCGGAAGGCCCTTCCTCCCAAGCTTCTCTTTGGACATCTAACACCCAGCGGGGCTGACGACCATAGAGAAGCTCAAATGGGGAAAACGAATTTCCGAATAATGTTTTTTAACGTACGATTAAAACGTTCGACCAGCCCAACTATTTGTGGGTGGTGGACGGCCAATAATCCGTACAGTTTGTGGAGTGTCCGTGACATAAACGCCGTGCCTTGGTCTGTGAGAATCTCTTTAGGGATTCCCACACGGGAGATTAATCGTCAGGGTATCTGGTTGCATAGTCTACAATGACCAATGCAAATTGATGCCCTCGTGCGGATCGCTCTTACGGCCCGATCAGATCCATACCAATTCGTGAAGCGGGCATAAGGGTGCCCTTGGGGAGGCCGGTGGTTTTACCAGCTGGCATTCAGGACAAGACGCGCACCACCTGCGCACGTTCTCATGAATGCCCGGCCAAAAAAAACGGGTCGTTAGGCGATATACAGTTGCGGCTTGTCCCAGGTGCCCCGCCATTGGATTACAATGAGCCGCCTGGAAAAGCATTTCCCGACTGCTTTTCGGTATGACTAACTGGGTTGTATCTTGTTTTGACTGAGTGTCCTGGGTCACTTGATACAACAGGTCTTTCAAAATAGCAAAATATGGGTAGGATAGCGATTGCGTAGGGTGGAGAAGTTGTCCGTCGATGGTACGGACCTGGTCAAACGCATGTTTGAGCGATTCGTCCTGAGACTGCTCCAGAGGAAAATCATCGCCCTGGGAGAGATTTCTTCTTTCCACAGCGCTCCGTTCCTCTGGGACCGCCATCAGAGGTCCCGGCTCAACCACTCCCACCTGTGCGACCGCCACTCCCCATCACACTTGGTTGCGCCCAGAAACATCCGCACATAACTGTCCCAGTAATATCGAAAACAACAGCCAATTCGTCCCCAAAATTAGCGGATGTCGGAGGGGCTCGTTAAGAGCCACCTCTATCCTATGTTTTTGTCCTCGAAATTGTATGGTCAGCGGCACCAAAGGGTAGTTCATGACATCGGGGCATGCCAGCAACTGGTCCTCGGCCAGCAGCGTCAGGCGGTGACACTGGACCCATTGGACGGTTTTCTTGGGTAACCGTGCCACAAACTGCTCCAGTGTTACCTGGTCGATGATGGTATCGACGGTGCTGGCGCCGGCCATCAGCCATTTGCGGCAGCGGAAAAGGCTGGGAGCGCTCCCCGAATTCCAGAGACCGGAACCGCAGCTGCTCTGGACTCCGACCCAACCGTTCAAGGATTTACTTCTTGAGGTCCGCGTAATTTAGCAGGTTCTCGACTTGAAGCTGCTGAGCGGCCATCTGGGCTTCTCCGGACAGGAGGTGGATGAGGCGGGCTGCCCATGCGTCCGGCTGCCACCAGATAGTTCCGCGGACCGCTCTATCAGATCCAGGAAGGCTTCTGGCTCGTCCTGGGCTCCCATCTTGTGCAGCGGTACCGTCGGGGATGCAGCCGATGGTGTGGTGCCTTTCTCCTGGCTCAACCAGCTCCGGAAGGACTCGCGGTCTTCCTGTTGGGTCTGGACGAGGGCCTGGAAGCGTCTCTCCTGATCTTCTCTGAGATCCAAGAGGGCCTGATGGTGCTCTTGGTGGAGACCGGCGAGTGAGCTGATAACCCCCGCAAACGGCGATCCTGGCGTGGACTGCATGGTGGTGGCAGCTCCTTCCTTTCTTCCAGGGTTTCGGCACCAGTGTTACAAAGTTCAAAGCTTAGGAAGAAAGGAGGCGGGATCCGCGTTGCTGGAAAATGCAGATTCACTTTATTTGCAATACTTCTGTGTTGCACGCCCACTCATTCATAAACAGTCGTGGCCAAAAGTTTTGAGAATTACATAAATATTGGAAATTGGAAAATTTGCTGCTTAAGTTTTTTTAAATCAACAATTTATAGGTTCATCAAGAACTTCAAGGAAAGAGGTTCAATTCTTGTAAAGATGGCTTCAGGGCGTCCAAGGAAGTCCAGCAAGCGCCAGGATCGTCTCCTAAAGAGGATTCAGCTGCGGGATCGGAGTGCCACCAGTGCAGAGCTTGCTCAGGAATGGCAGCAGGCAGGTGTGAGCGCATCTGCATGCACAGTGAGGCGAAGACTTTTGGAAGATGGCCTGGTGTCAAGAAGGGCAGCAAAGAAGCCACTTCTCTCCAAAAAAAAACATCAGGGACAGATTGATCTTCTGCAGAAAGTATAGTGAATGGACTGCTGAGGACTGGGGTAAAGTCATATTCTCCGATGAAGCCCCTTTCCGATTGTTTGGGGCATCTGGAAAAAGGCTTGTCCGGAGAAGAAAAGGTGAGCGCTACCATCAGTCCTGTGTCATGCCAACAGTAAAGCATCCTAACACCATTCATGTGTGGGGTTGCTTCTCATCCAAGGGAGTGGGCTCACTCACAATTCTGCCCAAAAACACAGCCATGAATAAAGAATGGCACCAAAACACCCTCCAACAGCAACTTCTTCCAACAATCCAACAACAGTTTGGTGAAGAACAATGCATTTTCCAGCACGATGGAGCACCGTGCCATAAGGCAAAAGTGATAACTAAGTGGCTCGAGGAGCAGAATGTTGAAATTTTGGATCCATGGCCTGGAAACTCCCAAGATCTTAATCCCATTGAGAACTTGTGGTCGATCCTCAAGAGGCGGGTGGACAAACAAAAACCCACTAATTCTGACAAACTCCAAGAAGTTATTATGAAAGAATGGGTTGCTATCAGTCAGGATTTGGCCTAGAAGTTGATTGAGAGCATGCCCAGTCGAATTGCAGAGGTCCTGAAAAAGAAGGGCCAACACTGCAAATACTGACTCTTTGCATAAATGTCATGTAATTGTCGATAAAAGCCTTTGAAACGTATGAAGTGCTTGTAATTATATTTCAGTACATCACAGAAACAACTGAAACAAACATCTAAATGCAGTTTAGCAGCAAACTTTTTGAAAACGAATATTTATGTAATTCTCAAAACTTTTGGCCACGACTGTACACAAAACTCTCTGTTTTGACGACTCTTTTTCTTGTCTGGGTATTCTTGGACGCACCGTCTCTCTCTGGCACCCGACACACGTTTTCCCAGCCTAGTTTCTCTCTATCGTTTGCTTCCTCCGTTGCGCCTTAAATGCGTCTCCACGCCAATTACTAGAATGAGAAGCAGGTGTTTTCCCTAAATCTGCTTACTCACCGTCTTTCTCCCGACACTCCCTCTACGCGCATTTTGACTCCACTGGGTGAGAATCACACGGGCGGATGTGATGGCGCCCGTGTGTTGCCATTGCAGTCTGCTGCTCTCGTATTTCCTTGAATGCTTGTCTGCTCTGTCTCTAAACTGCTGTACCCTTTAATCTACCACCATCAATCACTGTTGAATATCCGCAACTCTGTTGTGAACACATTCACAAACTTTTACCCTTTGGATGTAGACTGTCCCTTTGAAAATACGAATGAGTTGATCCGAATGGCTATCCAGGATTGTTTCCTCCGGTGGCCCCTAAACATCCCGCTGAAAAAACGAAGGAGGAAACGAGGAAACCGCAGAAGATACATCGTGAAGCTGAAAGCTCATCTGCGGGCTGGCCTTTCTCTTGGACCCTTCCCATGAATCGTTTTACCACGGCTTGATCTACCGGTGGCTTCGTCCTGTCTTACCCATGCACCCGGGACCCGTGTATCGTGCCGGGCTCCACCGAATCGGCCTCGGCTCTCGAAGACGGGGAGTAACTCACGGAAATCTGCGCTCACTGGAAAGAGCGTCCTCATCCTCACCTCCTGTCATTATTACTTCACCAAAAATGGCATTATTGAACGCCCGCTCCTTGGTGAACAAGACTTTTGTTTTAAATGATTTCTACTCATCACATAACTTGGATTTTATGTTCATCATAGAATCCTGGATAAAGTTTTGCGATCTAACTCCATTTGCTGATTTGATCCCTACTGACTGTACATTTTTTAACTCTCCTCGTCCGTGTGGATGCGGGGGTGGGATAGTAAGAATTTTAAAGAACTCTTTCTCCGCACGCTGTCGACTGGTCCCTTTAACGGCTTTTTCCAGTTTTGAAGCTCAGTTTCTTCAGTTAGACTGGAATGGTCCTTTATGTTTAGGGGTTATTTACCGCCCTCCTCACTCTTCCGAGGATTTTATACAGGATTTCACTGAACTGATCGGCAATGTTGCCACCAATCACAATCGCTTTTTATTGGTTGGCGATTTTAAGGCGATTTTCACCTTACACTGCTCCCCAGCCAGCAGCTTGAATGTCTCTCTTTTTGCACATGTACAGTATTTGAAGTCATTTGCGCAGTTGTACAGTTTGTATTTTATTTATTTTTTAGTTTATGTATAGGTAACCACTTTTATATATAGCATATGTATAGTCAAGCTTACAGTAGGTTAGTTGTGTATAGGTTTATACTGTTTTACTTCGTGTTGTATATCTGTATTTATGTAGCACCGTGGTCCTGTGAGGCACAACATCTCGTCCCGCTATATGTCCACACATGTAGTGGAATGACAATAAAGCTCAACTTCACTTCACTTCACTTAATATCCACGTCTGCTGTCCGTCTCACCCACTATCACATGACTTTCTTAATCTTATTGACGCTTTTAATCTATCTCAGTGGATCAGTGACTCTACCCATATTCATGGCCATACATTAGATCTTGTACTGTCATATGGGCTTGATTTAACGGATATTATACTTTCAGATTTTATGATCTCTGACCATAAGCCCATACTTTTCTCAATACCTCTTCCAGATCTCTCTCATTCTTCGACTACACCAGTAATTCTGTCTCGGTTCTACTCTCCTCAGTTTAGCACAAATTTCAACTTGTGCTTTGCGGAATATTGCTCACAGTTGCAATTGGATCAACCACTATCTGACCTGGATGCTGATCAACATCTTATCCTTATGAATTCCGCCTGGCTTAAGGCAGCAAATACAACTGCTCATCTTAGGCCTCATAAGCACAAACCAAAATCTGAACTGTGGCAAAACTCTGACACCCGTCTCCTAAGACAAAATTGTAGAAAATCAGAAAGACAATGGAAAAAGGACAGGCTGCATATCTCTCTTCAAATGTTCAGAGAATCTCTTACAGCTTACCAGTCTGCAGCCAAGACTGCGAAAGCTGCATATTTTTCTAATCTAATTGAAATGAATCCCTCTAAACCTAAAGTTTTGTTTTCAATTATTCAATCTGTTACAAATCCCTATGTTAACACTTTGCCTGCTGCCTCTGTTTCTCTCTGTGAAAGCTTCTAGAGATATTTCAGTGAAAAATTACTAACTTAAGACTTAGCCTCAGCCCCACTTTAACTGTGTCCACTATCGTGTCATCTGCTTCAGCCGTTTTAAATGCTTTTGAACCTATCAGTCTCCAGGAATTGAAGGAGGTGATTGGCAAGCTTAAACCTCCTTTCTGTTCCAGTGATATCATTCACCCAAAAATTTTCGATACCATAGACTCCACACTAATATCAAGATTGGAATCTTGGGTAGGTCTAAGAGCTAACGTTCTGAGATGGTTTCAGTCATACCTGTCTGATAGAAAGTTTTTAGTTAAGTTGGGAAACTTTACCTCTTCTCCTGCACCCCTGACCAGTGGACTTCCACAAGGCTCGATTCTAGCTCCCTCCCTATTTTCTCTTTACATGCTACCTCTGGCCTCTATTCTACGTAATCAGTGTCATTTAATTTTTACGCAGATGATACTGAAATCTACATTACTATTAAAAGAAACAGTTCGACTGCATTTAATTCTCTTGCGAAATGTTTAGAGGAGGTTAAATCATGGCTAGCCGAAAATTTCTTCTTCTTATATGAAGACAAGACCGAGGTAATTGTTTTCGGTTCCAATGAGAGCACTAAGTGTATTAGCCCTGACTTAGAAAGCTTGTCTGTTTTTAGATCCTCACAGATATGTAACCTAGGAGTTCTTATTGACCAGCATTTAAAATTTGATAAACATATCTGTAATGTTATTGGATCCAGTTTCTATCAGCTCCGCTTACTGTCCAAAATCAAACATTTTCTCACACCAAAAACTCTAGAAATGGCTGTCCACGCTTTTGTTACGTCTCGTTTAGATTACTGCAATTGTTTATACATAAAGGGTCTATCTAAGCGTCAAATTGCTCGTCTTCAGCTTGTTCAAAATCCTGCGGCCAGACTCCTTTTAAAGTGTCGTAAACATGAACACATTATTCCAGTTCTCAAATCACTACACTGGTTGCCGGTCTGTTAGAGAGTAGACTTTAAAATTCTCCTCTTTGTCTATAAATCCCTACACAACATAGCCCCTGTCTACCTCTCTGAACTACTTCATCTATACACCCCATCCAGAAGCCTACGATCCTGTGACCAGGCATTGTTGGTAGTCCCGCGAGATAGGCTTAAACGTCGAGGTGAATGTGCATTTGCAGTGGCAGGGCCTCGACTCTGGAATGCCCTTTCCCTGGAGATTAGAACAGCCCCTTCTCTGTCTGTTTTTAAGTATCGGCTAAAAACATATCTATTTTCCTTAGTGTATTGACTACTGTGATTTGGCCATTTAAAGTTTTTAATTCAGGTTGTTTTAAACTGTTGACCACAAAGATATAGCCAATGGGGTTATGTTAAATTTGTGCATGGTCTGTTTTTGTATATGAAGAATAAATGTTTGAGAATAAATGACTGTTTGAGATTGTGGACAGGTGTGTTTTATACTGATAACGAGTTCAAACAGATGCCATTAATACAGAGGACAGAGGAGGCTCTTAAAGAAGAAGTTACAGGTCTGTGAGAGACAGAAATCTTGGTTGTTTGTAGGTGACCAAATACTTATTTTACAGAGGAATTTACCAATTAATTCATTAAAAATCCTACAATGTGATTATCTGGATTTTTTTTCTTATTTTGTCTCTCATAGTTGAGGTATACCTATGATGAAAATTACAGGCCTCTCTCATCTTTTTAAGTGGGAGAACTTGCACAATTCGTGGCTGAATCAATACTTTTTTGCCCCTCTGTACCTATGTAAAATGTATATGATAATACAATGAAAGTCACGAATCGATAAACAGAACCAAAATGCACGTGTCCTATCGAATACCTGGTTCTTAGAAATTATGAACCGGTTCTAAAATGGAACCTGTTCTCAATACCCAACCCTACACATGAGCCCTTTTGGGCTGTTAGAAGACGAAGCGTGCTGCTGCTTTCTGAACCGGCTGGTGTGGTTTGATAGTCTGTGCAGGAAGACCACTGAACACTGTTAGCCCTTACCTTACATTTCTACAGTAATATATTGTCATCACTGTCGTCAGCTAGTGACTGAAGGTGTTTTACAGTAAACTACTGCAATGACTGTCTGAAGATACATCATTAAAATTATCTATGAACTCACTGAAGTCACACAGTCTTACATGATCATCAAGTGAACACAATAAATCTGTCAAGATCCCACCAGAGGAGAATTAAAGACAAACATCATTCACATCTTCATCGTCTTATTACACACACCACGTTCACTTTATTTCTGTCATCTTTCTTATGTCTTATAGAGAATTAACAGAAGTTTAACTCTAGGTCTTAGTGATTTTATGTTTTAAGTCACCATTATGATCAGTGTTTGCTTTAGTTGGATTCTTTATTAAGCATTGATGTCTTTTCGTCCTCTCTTTCAGTAATTGCATTAGTGTTTTGTGATGTATGCTTATGCACTGATACTGAAAGGGACTCTATAGGATATTAAGCTTTATAATTTTTTAGTGATTGAAGTTTCATCTAAATAAGTTGATTGTTGTTCAATAATATTATACAAGAGTAATGTACAAATACAAGGAATGGTCAGGCTTTTTTTGTGGGGTCAGTCATGGCCTTATGGTTATAGAGTCGGATGAGTGATTAGAACATGGGTGTCAAACTCAGTTCCTGGAGGGCCGCAGCTCTGCACAGTTTAGCTACAACCAGCTCTAAACCACACCTACTTGGAAGTTTCTAGTAATCCTGAAGATGTTGATTAGCTGAATCAGGTGTGTTTGATTAGGGTTGGAGCTAAACTGTGCAGAGCTGCGGCCCTCCAGGAACGGAGTTTGACACCTGTGGATTAGAAGATTGGCGGTTTGATTCTCAGGACTGGCAGGTAATGACTGAGATGCCCTTGCGCAAGTCTTGCTCCTTGGGCGCTGCAGTGATAGCTGCCCACTGCTCTGGGTGTACATGTGTTCACTACTCACTCGATGGGTTAAATGCAGAGGTCACATTTCGGGTATGAGTCACCATATCTGACAAATAGGTCACTTTTACAATCTCATCTTCAGCATACAGGGACTGCTGCTTGAAACAAACCTGTTTTTTCAACTGTTTCTTGTGTGTTTTATTACAGAGGAGGTAACAGGAGCAAGCAGGTTTGTTTTCAATCAGAGTCTGAAGACCTGGCATGAAGCTCAGAGTTACTGCAGACTACATCACACAGATCTGGCCACCATCCGAAGTCAAAGTGAGAATGACCAGCTGCAGCAGATGATGCAAGGAGTTATGAGAACATGGATCGGTCTGTTCAGAGACTCTTGGAAGTGGTCAGATGAAGCAAATGTCAACACGCCCACAATAAACTGGATGACTGAACAACCTGACATTGGTGGGCTGAATAACCGTCCTTGTGGTGTTATAGGTCCTGATGGTTTAATAGATGATCAAGTTTGCTCAAATGCTTTTCCATTCATCTGCAGGATCAGTAAGTTTCAACAAAAACAATTTTTCTTATATAAATTATTAGTATTATAACTAAGCCAAAAAACTGTATTAAATGAACTCTGCTTGGATAATATTCAATCAACATATTTAGAGAGTAAAGTAACACTGAAGCAGAGTTCATTTCATGTCTAATAAATTTGAGGCTTGTCTTTACACTTAATATTACACTCTTAATTTAACTGTATGCCACTGCTGTCCAGTAATAGCTTTTAAGAATGACAGTCTAAAAGCTTCACTTTTTAAATCTTTCAGACATCAAGAATCCGATTATGATTCTCAACAATAGTGACACGTGTTGTATCTTTTTTAAAGCTGCAAAGCATGCTGGGAGTCATGAATGAGTTTTGTACTATAATGGTACCCAGCATGCATTGATTGCAGCATGAAGCTTTCTTTTGTTGAATGTAAACAAAAAGTCACCGATGTACCAATAACCTTCAGTAAAGTTGACAAGATAAATTTGCTTTTGTTTGGCTGCTATAAATGTGCTTTAGCAACACTATTACAGCTGATCACAAACCAGTTTCCGGTGCGCAGATAGAGAGAAAAAAGCCAAACTAAGTTTTCAGAGTACGATCGATATTTAACTTCATGGTCTTAAGTCTAAATTTGACACATCTCCTACGTTCATCAAAAATTTGATGAAACAGTAACTTTGAATCAAGATACTCATGTTTAGCCCATGTTTGACAGTTATAAATGTGACTCTAAAACACACAATTACAGCAAATTAAAAATAGATATTAAGTTTAAGAGCCACTAAACACTATCAGGGTGACTTGTAATTTTTCATGTTTTCTTCAGTGATTATGTTTGTTATAAGCAGGTGTTCATCATTAATGATCAATCATCACTTCATTAATCACCTTTATTATCTCATTAACTTTAACTCTGCTTCAGTGTTACTTTTTAACGCTATGAGTGAGAATTATATAAACACTAACAGGGTTAATTTAACACTGGAGGTTTTGCTGTGCAGGGGGGCCTAACAGAGAGACTTCTCACACCTCCTTTGCCATAAATAGGTAAAGTTAAAGATGCACAAACAATATCAACATCTACAACAATAACAACCCAGACAGCAAGCAACCTTTGAGTCAATGTTAAAAATAATAGATTTTCAATATCACTTTTTTGCATTAGGATCAGTGTTTGCTTTAGTTGAGCTCTTGACTCTCATGCTTAGTTCCTTCAGCTGTCCATGTGTTTTAAAACATATACAGTGTGTACGGAGAGTATTCAGACCCTCTTAAATTTTACACTCTTTGTTATATTGCACCAATTTGCTAAAATCATTTAAGTTGCGCTCTTAGGAACCTTAAGTGCAGCAGAATATTTTGTAACCTTGGCCAGTTCTGTGCCTTGCCAAAATTCTGTCTCTGTGCTCTTTGGGCAGTTCCTTTGACCTCATGATTCTCATTTGCTCTGTCATGCACTGTGAGCTGTAAGGTCTTATATAGACAGGTGTGTGGCTTTCCTAAACAAGTCCAATCAGTATAATGAAACACAGCTGGACTCAAATGAAGGTGTAGAACAATCTCAAGGATGATCATAAGAAATGGACAGCACCTGAGTTAAATATATGAGTGTCACAGCAAAGGGTCTGAATACTTAGGACCATGTGATATTTCAGTTTTTCTTTTTTAATAAATCTGCAAAAATGTCAAAATTCTTTGTTTTTCTGTCAATATGGGGGGCTGTGTGTACAATAATGAGGGAAAAAATGAACTTGAATGATTTTAGCAAATGGCTGCAATATAACAAAGACTGGAAAATGTAAGGGGGTCTGAATACTTTCCGTACTCACTGTATGTTGTAGCAATAAGAACTACGGTGTGGTGGGATCAGAAAATGATAGCTTATTCACCGCTGTGAAGTTTTTTTAATTACTTTTAAATGCAGCACCACGTGGTGGTCGGGGACAGAGCCCTTGGACTGGCAGACCGGGGTGGTGGTCCCTCTTTTTAAGAAGGGGGACCGGAGGGTGTGCTCCAACTATCGGGGATCACAGTTCTCAGCCTCCCTGGGAAAGTCTATGCCAGGGTACTGGAGAGGAGAATCCGGCCGATGGAAGAACCTCGGATTCAGGAGGAACAGAGTGGGTTTTCGTCCCGGTCGTGGAACACTGGACCAGGTCTATACCCTCTCCCGGGTGCTGGAGGGTTCATGGGAGTTTGCCCAACAAATCCACATGTGTTTTGTGAATTTGGAGAAGGCATTCGACTGTGTCCCTCGTGGGATCTTCTGGAGGGTGCCCTGGGAGTATGGGATTCGGGACCATTTGCTAATGGCTATGGCAGGAGCTTGGTTCGCATTGCCGGTAGTAAGTCAGACTTGTTTCCGGTGCATGTTGGACACCGCCAGGGCTGCCCTTTGTCGCTGGTTCTGTTTATAATTTTTATGGACACAATTTCTAGGCGCAGCCAGGGGCCGGAGGGCGTCGGGTTTGGGGACCACACGATTTCATCTCTGCTCTTTGCGGATGATGTCGTCGTGCTGGCCCCATCCGACCAGGACCTTCAGCATGCACTGGGACGGTTTGCAGCAGAGTGTGAAGCGGCTGGGATGAGAATCAGCACCTCCAAATCCCTTAGAGATAGGGTGAGAAGCTCGGTCACTCGGGAGGAGCTCAGAGTACAGCCGCTGCTCCTCCACATCGAGAGGGGCCAGCTGAGGTGGCTCTGGCATCTTTTCCGGATGCCCCCTGGACGCCTTCGCGGGAAGGTATTCCGGGCATGTTCCACCGGGAGGAGACCCCGGGGAAAACCTAGGACACGCTGGAGGGACTATGTCTCCCGGCTGGCCTGGGAACACCTCGGTGTCCCCCCGGAAGAGCTGGAGGAAGTGTCTAGGGAGAGGGAAGTCTGGGCATCCCTGCTTAGACTGCTGCCCCCGCGACCCGGCCCAGGATAAGCGGAAGAAGATGGGTGGATGGATGGTCTTTTAAATGTTATATGTTACAAATAGCTTTACTATTTCTCAGTGGTTTGAGCATGGCACTAACAATGCCAAATTCATGGGTTTGATTCCAGGGGATTGCACATCATCTGAAACAAATCTACTCAAATCTGTTATGTTTCTGAATCAGTAAGACGTGATGAATCATTGTATGAATCTCAACAATGGTGACAATCATTGAAAAGTTTCAAAAGAAAGCTTCATGCTGCAATACATGCTAGGAAACATCATATTAGAAATACTAATTCATGATTCCCAGCATGCATTGCAGTTGATCTGTTTATCTAAATCAGTTTAATGATTGTATAATGAGTGTTGATGTCTGAGTGGTTTTTCATGATTGTAGTCTGTAAAATGAGTTTCAGAGGCATCCGTAATTCGTAACAGCTGACACATGTTAGGGGCACATGATTGGCTGTATTCTTCTGTGTAGACTGGTTCAAAGTTAAAGTTTTTATCAAAATCAATACAGCTTGTAATGTTTTTACAGATTCAAAGAAGCAGATTATGAGATTGGAAGTGAAATCTGACAAGAATGTAAATGATCCTGCAGTGATGGAGAACATCTTACAGAAGGTGAGTAATGACGTGAGACAAAACTCATTTTGACATTTCCTGAGTCATGTGTGAGGATACGCTGGTGTATTCTTTACATAAGTCTTTGTTTGTCTAAACCTGATGCGTGTATAAATTCTCCTCCCCCGTCACATCGATCATACTCAAACACGCAGAAATGTGATAAATAAAGGCTCAGCATAATCCAGGTGAATTGCGCTTTTGTTCTGCGTTTTGGGGTTAAAACGAAGCTCGAAAACGTTGAGAGACGGTATAGTGTTTTCAAACAATACAACACCCCTTTGTTTCTCAAGGGGGGGTTTACATGACGTAAGCACGTAGCCTCTGCGAACATGACCACACAAACAACAAAGATGTGTGCAATGACGAATAAGCATTACCGCAAACGCATAGCTTGGTGTTTCTTTTGTCTAAACAAATGAGACATTCAAAGGCATTTATGCTTCTCAAATGTTGAAGTTTTGTATTGTAGACCTTATCTGACCTCAGCTAAATAAAGTGACGTCCACAGACCAGTGGAGCTACATAACACACCCAGCTGTTACGAAATGGCCATGGACCAATGGTGGCTCGAGGGTGTTTACCGGCCAACCCAAACTTTCCCCGAAAGTTCAGTTTAGTTTGCTGCGCCAAACTAGTGAAATGAAATGTCGTTTGGACCAGATTTGGTTCGATATCATGTCACACACAATCATTTTTTGATTTCAAATGTAGTATGAGTCTTTTAGTACTGGCCCTACACGAGCAGCTCTCACTTAGACTCCACTGTTGATCTGTTGGCGTGATTTACCACGTTCACTTTAACCTTTCTAACAATTTTAACAGTTGTATAAAGCTTAAATTCTACTTTATTTGAAGCCGATTGATTATTTTGTCACAGCCAATTTGAAGCAAACAGTCACAAACGGTCATGCATATTTTTGGTTAAACTTCATCAATATGTCAGTGTTTTTAAGAAACACTATTATTGAACTTTTGCAAGTTAATTAAAGTCAAGAGCTCAATTAAACCAAACACTGATCACAGTAATGGTGGATTGTTGAAATGTCAACATGTTTTCTACATTAATAGCAAGTGCAAAAGTGATCAACGTCTCAACAAATCAAAAGTGGGGGATAAGGTGAGAGCTGCCCTTGTAGGGCCAGTGCTAATGGGTCAACGTTTTGCCAGTGAAGGAAACACTCGAGGAGATTGACAGCCTGCTTTGGGCCCGTAAAGTGCTAGCGCAAGCTTGCTTGCAGGAGTAGTCTGGGTGGGCATTTAATTCAAATGCAAAAAACCCTTAACATGCACAGGGCCTTTGGGTGGGTTAGCACTTAACATTTATTTGAAACTCTCCAACTGATTTGTGTGCTGATTCTGATTAAATATTAAACTGCAAGGACATTTTTATGCATTTTACTGTTTCATACATTTTCACGACAGTAGAATTCTAAATCACACAGACATCAAGAATCAGTGTTTGAATCTCGACAATGAACTCTCAACTAGACAATTAATAAGTGCTAACCCACCCATGGACCTGTGCATGTTAAGGGTTAATTATTTTGTATTTGAAATATATGCCCACCCTTGGCAGTCGGTTATATTTATGGATAACATATATTTGATAACATATTATTTTAAGGTAGTGGGGATATGAACTCAGTAAAGTATGTATTAACTGCTGTCTTAGATCTATAACTGCAGACAGCCATATAAATATACCCTTTACACAGTAATGAAGGATGAAATGTGTTCTTCAGGTGAAGCAGACACTGAAGGATCATGGGTTAGAGAAGAACACCAGATTGATGTGGAGACTCCATACGGATGGAAATGTTTTCACACCAAAACATGAATGAGAAGATGATGGAGGATTAAGAAACCTCAACTCATCCAACTTTCTTTTGATTAGTAGCACACCTGTGAAACCTTTTATCAGAATCTGCTCTTGTCTGATTCTTTTCCTAATTATTTTCAATTTTATTAAAGCCTCTATATTGAACAGAATTATTATTAAATGTAGGTTATTTAACAAATTGAATAAATACTATATACATATAATACATATGTATATACACCGGTATACAGAATGTAGCTCAGATTTATTATTGCTTAAAATAAAGAAATGTAGATTTGTTACTCTGGTTGTTCGACCAATCAGTGCTCCCTGCTTTATTCACATGTTGTGCGTTATATCTTTTGCACCAAGAGTTTAAATTATATGCAGCAATGGCGGAGCGGCATCAGTCTTTTTGATAAATTATAAAAAACTGAGCAAGAAGAAAATGAGTAGACTGCGAAAGATAATGACTATACTGCATATGACTTCACAGCAAATTGGCCAGTTCTAAATGAACACTTCTGTGTGTCTATATGTGTCCACACTATAGAGTGTTAAAAGTAACACAGAGGCAGTGTTGACCATAATGAGAACTTAACGATGAACACCTGCTGTTAACAAACACAATCACTGAAGAAAACCCAGACAAGAACAGTTGATTTTGAGGTCATTATTCTGGTGAAGTGTGTTTCCTTTAGTTAATGCATGACCCTTGGATTTTTGATGTTAATTCTATACCAGCTTTAGAGTTATAGTCTAAATCAGTGGTTCTCAACTCTAGTCCTCAGGACTCCCTGACACAACACTTTAGATGTGTCCCTATTGAACACATGAACAAGTTAATGACATGATGACGTGATGATTGAGTCATTAATGATGAACACATGATGTTAACAAACACAATCGCTGAAGAAAACATCAACATAATAGTGTGGCTCTTACTCTTGATTTATTATGTTCCATTTTTTGCTAGCTGAAATAGTGTGTTTCTGTAGCATATTTATAAGAGCCTGATAAAAGACAAAATGATTTTGTCCCGGTGTTGGCAATAGTTGTGCAAATGTTGGTTGATGTTTGGTGTGTCACGACATTTGTCAGACTTAAATCCCCCTTATTTGTATCTGTGTTATAACAGTTTTTTAAGAAAGCGGCAGAAATCTTAAAGATTAAAAGGTTTTACTGAATCAACAATGCTGACAAAAGTAAAGTTGAGTTGTATTTTTCCTTAATCGCGCAATGCATGTTGAGAGTCATGGATGAGTTCTGTCCTATGCTGTTACACACAATGCATTGGAGCGTGAAGCTTTCACCATTGTTGAGCTTCATAAACTGATTCTTGATGTCTGAATGATTCTGGTAACACTATTTTGTAATATCAAAAACATACACTGCCCACTGCACTCACTACTACCAGAACGAGGGCCGAAGAGTTTTGTCTTTTGTCTGGTTGTTCAGAAACACAGCGGTTCTCAATCCTGGTCCTCGTGCCCCCCCCCGCTCTGCATATTTTGTATGCTTCTCCTACCACTTCGGAGGTTTTTTCAATACGCCCACAAGAGCCCTGCGAAGTAAACATCACTAAATATTCTGCCATAATTCCAGTTCGAAATGGGCATAATGTTGCGCAAATCTCAAGATTACGGTTAAATAACCCTTCAATCTTCCATAGTAGGTTTTGTCTGTGTGAAGACGCTGCAGGTAGTAGTGTTGCGCAAATTCGTGTTCTTAAGTTAACGTCAGCCGATTTCCTCAGGGAACACGTCAATCGGAACGCGGTTCATTCATTGAGCTCTCTTCTAATGAGCTAGAGATTTAAATCAGGTGTGTTAAACAAGAGAGATACAAAAAACATGCAGAGCGAGGGGGCGCGAGGACCAGGGTTGAGAACCGCTGCTATAACAGCATATATTAAAAATAAGAGCCCCAATAAACGAAACACTAAACACTATTATGGCTTTCATTCTTATTGTTCATGCTTTCTTCAGCGATTGTGTTTTTTACATCAGGTGTTCATCATTAATGACTCTTTAAATAACGGATCTTCAAATAATTTTCTCATTAACTTGTTCATCTGTTCAATAGGGAGACATCTAAAGTATTCGGTCAGGGGGTCCTGAGGACTGGAGTTAAGAACCACTGATCTAAATGACACTTGTATGTTATTGTCTTATGTTATTATGTAAAGTTATCTATGAGGTTGATTTTGTAACTTTTACTTAGTAGGTTTTAGTTTTACTGCTAAGATGTATAATGCTTTGTATAACATCAAAGATACATATAGATATCAACACTCTTCATATAAACCTTAGTCGTGGTGGAAAGAAACTGAATTATTTAGATAAGCAGATCAACTGCAATGCATGCTGGGAGTCATAGAGGAGTTTGTACACTGTAAAAAATAAAGCAGTTAAATAAACAAATTGTTTATACTTATTAAGAGTTCTTTGAAGTCTTATGAACTTCATTTTTTGTTTGACCAAAAATTGTTTAAGTTACTCTTGGAAAAATGTTCCGTAATGTTAAAGGATAAATATTGACAGCTTTGGTTTCCAGTAACATTATGTAAAAAATACGGGAAAAGCACGTAAACAGCTTTGCAATATAAAATCTCAAGGCACAAATTTAAAGCTGCGTATGAACTTCATAAATTTGAGCTTTCTTTATTAAGAGCATTACTTTTTATAAAATGAAAACATGAACCTAACGGATAATAGTGAAAACATTACATTTATGTGAGAATCTGGATTTCGTCCTGTTCCCCACAAATTCCCCATATTCATCATATGTATTCATAGCTTTATCTTATTATTCTCTATTCTCTATTATTATCTTCTATTCATAATATTTGCTCCTTACTTTCTTGTTGTTTAACCTCGTTGAAAGTTGTATCATGTCTTATGCTGTCTTATGTTGATATAAGAATCTGTTGTTCTCCATCTCAAGGTTCCTAATAATGTCAAGGGACAATTGTTTTGTTATTGTAATATTAAATATGTAATCATATCTGATTGTTCAGGAGGAATAAGACTAAACAGAAAGTCTGGTGATTTTCCACTGTGTTGGTGGTTTTATATGACGCCTCCTGATGCAAGCTTATAAGTAGTAGTCCTTAATACAATAAACTTTGGACTCTGATTGAACAAGCACTTGTGTCTGTGTCAAACTCTGTCTCCAGGCCTGAAACTCTGTGTGTTCCGTCGACTAGACTCTTCAACCGTAGAATTTTATTTAGACAAGGGGACGTGAGAAGTGTACATTATTACAGTTGGGGGCTCGTCCGGGATAGAGGGGAGACTCTTCTCTCTTAGAACCAAGGAGAACAAAGGCCTGAGGCGCACTGACGATCGGTCACAGACCTACATTAAAAGGGGTAAGTGTTTTTTCTATACTGTTCTTTATGACTTACAGAAATCTAACTCTTACCCTGTAGGAGTCTTGTGTGTTTAAATTCATGTTACCAATGAGGCTGGCAACAGTGATTAGTAAAATAATTATTAACGGATATGAATAGGTTTTAAATTCATGTTAGTGGGAGTTGATTCTCCCATTGTTGTACCAATGAGGCTGGCAACAGTGATTAGTAAAATAATTATTAACGGATATGAATAGGTTTCAATTCAAGTTAGTGGGATTCGCTTCCCATTGTTGTACCAATGAGGCTGGCAACAGTGATTAGTAAAATAATTATTAACGCACGAATATGAATGGTTAATGCAGTCTTGATCACAATGTAATTAGGGATCGAAGTGTTAGCTTTGAGGAGGCTTTGTCACTCACAAAAAATAAAAAGAAATAAAATCTGTTTAATGGTTATTCTAAAAGATAACATTATTACAGTTAAAATTGAAAATATACTGCACTGTTACTGCATGATAGATTGAGATATTGTTATCAGAAAAAGACGGGGAATTTAATATCCACCTCTGATCGCAATATACTGGTGAAACGGTTGGTCGATGGAACACGAGAGTTTTTCTTTGTTTTGTCTGTACTGTACTGTTTTATCACCGCCGGGTTTGAAAGTGTAAGATGGGGAATTCTATTTCAAGGCCACTGCCGGGCGAAACCCCAGTCGCATTTATGTACAGAAATAATCAGAGTTTATACAGATCCATATGTTAGGAATATCGCAGGATGGTCGGACGGAATGAAACCGAAAATTGATATGCCCTATCCGAGGGAAGGTTCATTTTCTGATGAAAGTATGTTATTGGCAAAGGGTATGTCACAAGGAGGTTGGGGAGACCCAACATGGGATTATCCATACATGAATAAAGCCTATGCAGTATGGAAAGACATGAAAAAGGTTTGGGACCAGGGTCCGGAAAAAACAAAAATTATGGCGTATGCAAATCAAAACCGGTGGCCATTAGAAAAGCCGCCGGGATACACAAACCCTTGCCAGACACAGACTTCTCCCTCTGCACCATCATTGCCGATAAAACCAAAAGAGATGAAACCGGAAAAGTTAATTGATAAACCTAATGTAACTAAAAACCCTCAAAATTCAATGGTTTGGGTACGCGCTGGAAACGGGAAAATATGTGTCCATTTTGCAAACCCACATGCGTTGTTTTGGAAACTTTTAAAGAAGTTGAAATATTTTTCTGGACAGATAAGAGTGTTTCTTGATAAATGTCTAGGGAGTCAACAGGTCTTATCTTTTGAAACAGGCAGCAAGAGAGACTCAGCTGCTCAATTTTTGTGCGTTTTAAGAAAGCATGGATTGAAGATTCTAAATTGGCATTAAATAATGACATAAAGCCTCTATTTTTTTAGCACTCCGTTAAATAACATGAATCATAAGCAAGCGCAATTGATCAGAATAACGACTTCAAACTTGCATGATATGACTTTAGAGAATGTCACGTTTATAGGCTATCCAGGAAAAAAGAAAACATTGAACAAACGTCTGTAAATCCGCAATTGCCGCATCCTAGAAGAAGTCAGAAATAATCTGCTTTCATTGCGGAAGGAGGGGCCATTACAAACGAGATTGCAGACAGTTGCGCAAGCCGACTTCTGGTGAGACGCACAAACAACAGCACACACCACAGCACACACCACAGAGCAAACATGAACACGGGTGCTCCATTAAATCTTCTAGGTTGTGATATGATGCATAAATTAGGCATGGATATTAAGTTTACTGATCACAAGGTTGTTTTTTCTTTTCTGTCTAGTTTACAGGCATCCGTCGATCCTCTGCCTACAAGTGGACTGATAAGCGGCTCAAGGGCATCTACCTCCGGTGGCAGCATGCCTACAGGGGTGGACACCATGATTAACCCTTTGTTATGGTCTCAGTTCAGGGATGAAACTGGTTTCATTGATATGGAACCTTATAGGGCTAAACTTAAAACAAACAAACCTGTCTACATTAAACAAAACCCTTTGTCTAAAGATAAGGAACAAGGCATTCAACATCCATCCATCCATATTCTACCGCTTATCCGAACTACCTCGAGTCACGGGGAGCCTGCGCCTATCTCAGGAGTCATCGGGCATCAAGGCAGGATACACCCTGGATGGAGTGCCAACCCATCGCAGGGCACACACACTCACTCATTCACTCACGCACTCACACCCTACGGACAATTTTTCCAGAGATGCCAATCAACCTACCATGCATGTCTTTGGACCAGGGGAGGAAACCGGAGTACCCGGAGGAAACCCCCGAGGCACGGGGAGAACATGCAAACTCCACACACACAAGTCGGAAGCGGGAATCAAACCCCCAACTCTGGAGGTGTGAGGCGAACGTGCTAACCACTAAGCCACTGTGCCCCCGGCATTCAACATTTGATTGAAAATTTTGTCAAGCAGGGTGTCCTCGAACACACACACTCACCATATAACACACCAATTAATCCTGTTGTGAAAGCTGATGGGAAAACTTGGAGATTAACTCAAGATTTAAGAGCAGTTAATCAGTTAATCATACCACTCGCACCAATTGTGCCTGATGTTTTGACTTATGAATTCAGTGCCACACTCGCACAAGTATTTCACAGTAATTGATTTGTGTGCAGCCTTTTTCCCTGTACCTGTACACCCAGATACTCAGCCTTTGTTAGCATTTACATTTAAGGGGCAGCAATATTCGTGGAAACGCCTTGCTCAGGGCTATGTAGACTCACCCGCTGTCTTTTCTGCAGCAGTGCACAGAACTTTGGCCAAAATGAGTGATTTTCCTTCAACAGTGTGTGTGCTTCAGTTTGCAGATGACATACTCGTGACAGGGGAGACGGAGGAGGACTGTGAAAAAGCATCTATAATTGTTTGCAATGTACTTGCCGAAACAGGTTTCAAAGCTTCAAAGAGAAACTGCAATGGGTCAAAACTAAGGTGACCTATTTGGGACATGTGCTGATGCAGGGTCTCAGAGCAATATCCACAGATAGGGTCCAGCTGATCAGAAAGGTTAAGTCCCCACGAACAGTGCAGCAGCTACAAAGCTTTCTGGGACTAATTAACTATTGTAGACACTGGATACCTGACTGCGCGATTCACGATAGGCACCTGAGGGGTCTGATCGATCACAAAGCTCCGCCAAACACAGCATTGGAGTGGACTGCGGAAGCTGATGAACATTTCAATGCTTTGAAAGATGCCATCACGACAGCACTAGCATTGGGCCTGCCGGACTACACCAAGCCTTTTCACTTGCATGTTAGGGAGACAGAGGGTGCAGGTCTGGGTGTCCTATTGCAAATTCATGGCTCAACATATAGGCCAGTTGCATATCTGTCTAAAAAGTTAGATAACATAGTCACAGGTATGCCAGCATGTCTTCGTGCTGTGGCTGCAGCTGCTCTGATTGTACAGATGGCTGAGAAAACTGTGCTGTCACACCCTTTAATATTATATGCATCCCATTAGGTTGGAATAATCTTACACAACAAGCAAACACAACACATGACAGCGCAACGACGCTCAGGTTACGAGGCTACTCTGTTGGCAACGAAAAATCTTAGCATTCAAACAACAGCAAACATTAATCCTGCTTTGCTGAGTCTTTTGGGTATGGTAGACATGGCAGATTTTAATGTTGAACATGATTGCATCTTTGAGCTGACTACCTCTTACTCTTCTAGGTTTGATCTGTTGGATACGCCCCTAGAGGGGGGAGAACATATTTATGTTGATGGGTCTTGTTCAAAGCCATTTGACGGTGTCTACCTCTGTGGCTATGCTGTGGTTTCCGAGTCAGGAGAGGTAAAAGAAGCTTTTGCTCTAGACTACAATTCGGCTCAAGCAGCAGAGTTGATAGCATTAATACGGGCCTGTGAGCTGATGACAGGAAAGAGAGTAACAATATATACAGACTCCAAGTATGCGTGGAGTGTCCTTCACCATTATGCCAGAATGTGGGAAGCGAGAAGTTTTAAAACTGCTGATGGAAAGCCAATAGCACACGCAAATCTGATAGGACAGTTAACTGAAGCAGTTCAGCTTCCGCTCGAAGTGGCCATAGTAAAGGTCAAGGGTCACGCTTCGGGGGAGGATGAACAGACTATAAGTAATAGAAGGGCTGATGATGCCGCAAAGGCAGCAGCCCAAACTCAGATTAAATCACCATTTCATCCAAAAGATGAAAGACAGGTAGCAATGATAGTGCACATAACGAATGTACCTGACATTGATATCAAATTCCTTCAAAGTCACCCAACACAGGGAGACTTAGAGCATTGGAGAGAAAATCTTTGCACTCCTGACAAGGGAGGGATTATTAGAGATGAACAGGGTAGAATAGCACTACCGAAATTAGGGTTAATTATCCTAATTAGACATTACCATGGGTTATCTCACACCAGTTGTGCAAAATTAGTTCAAGCAATTAATCAATTGTATTGTATAGCCGATGTTCACAGAACAGCAAAGCTTTTTTTGGATGCATGCTTAACATGCGCTCAGGTAAATCCGCACAAATCAGCTAAGCACGATGCATTGACACATCCTGAAGCTCCTTTTCAACATTTACAAATTGATTTTACGCACATGCCGCCAATAGGTAACTTAAAATATCTTTTGGTAATTATTGATCGATTCTCAAAGTGGCCTGAAGCATTTCCATGCGCAAAGGAAGATGCTAAAACAGTGGTAAAAATCTTAACGAAGGAGATTGTGCCCAGGTGGGGCGTACCGGCCATATTGGAATCGGACAACGGGACGAGTTTTACGTCAAAGGTAACACAGCTCTTAGCAAAAGCGTTGTCTATTGATTGGCATTTTAATATTCCTTATCATCCGCAAAGTGCAGCAGTCGTGGAGAGATTTAATCGAACACTGAAAACACGACTAACAAAAGCTGTACTCGATACAGGAAGAAAGTGGGTTGATTTATTGCCCGCAGTCTTGGCAGAAATAAGAATGACCCCATCTTCCACGACAAAATTGTCACCGTTCGAGGTACTAATGGGTAGACCTTTCCCGACCCCGTGGGTCAAAGGCCGGTCTGGTATTTCTTGTTTAGGTGATTTTCAGGTGATCCAGAAAGACTACGTGACCTCCCTAGTCGAAAAGTTAAATTCGATATGTGCTGATGTTTCTTTGTGCCTTCCTCTTCCCTCAGAAAACCCTACCCATAACTTTGTTCCAGGACAAAACGTTTTTGTGAGGACGTTTTTAGCCTTGTTACTATTTTTGTCATGCATGTTGCAGTGTGTGGTCAGATGTGTTAAAAGATCTGTTACTTCCTTTACAACCAAAGGAACCGATCGAATGATGTTAGCAAAAAGAACAACTGACGTCAACCAGGCTATGCTGGTTAGACGCAAATCTAATGGTTATCGTCCGAAAGATCAGAATCAAACTTGGGGATCCATATATGATCATAGCAGCGATACGGATGAGGATGACAATGATTATGTTCATACACATGAGTAAGAACCAGAACCAATACCGGTGATAGAAGAACCGAGAAATGTTGATGAACGTGACAATGTAATGGAAGAAGATAATGGGCTTGACGATTCGGTAATTGAGATTGGCACGGTAGATGATGAAGAGTAGATATAATTATGTTTATGTTTTCGTTTTTATTGAGGGTGATTGGTGTTGTTATTTTTTATTACAAATCAGTATGATTGATCTTTTACCTCAAAGATCAGCTTGCAAACCAGAAAACCACACAAAAATACGCAAATGCAACTATCCTTTTATTAAAGACTTTGTATTAACCTTTTGTACTACTCTATATATTTGTTCTTTAAAGGGACACAGGACAGCTTGTAAGACCGTTGGTCTGAAAGTGGCCATTGTGAGAATCTGGATTTCGCCCTGTCCCCCACAAATACTGCATCTGTGTTTATTCCAATATTCATCATATGTATTCATAGCTTTATCATATTATTCTCTATTCTCTATTATTATCTTCTATTCATAATATTTGCTCCTTACTTTCTTGTTGTTTAACCTCACTAAAGTAGTATCATGTCTTATGCTGTCTTATGTTGATATAAGAATCTGTTGTTCTGCATCTCAATGTTCCTAATAATGTCTAGGGACAATTGTTTTGTTATTGTAATATTAAATATGTAATCATATCTGATTGTTCAGGAAGAATAAGACTAAACAGAAAGTCTGGTGATTTTCCACTGTTTTGGTGGTTTTATAGGATGCCTCCTGATGCAAGCTTATAAATATTAGTCCTTAATACAATAAACTTTGGACTCTGATTGAACAAGCACTTGTGTCTGTGTCAAACTTTGTCTCCTGGATCCAGTGTGTTCCGTCGACTAGACTCTTCAACCGTAGAATTTTATTTAGATAAGGGGACGCGAGAAGCTTACATTCTTACACACACTTAAAATTGTAATGACATGAAATGATTAATTGTTGTCGTTTCAATGTGTGATAGGTTGAGTCCAGTTGAAATTGCCTTTCTGGAGGAGTATGCCAGAACCATGAGCCCCGTTGCCAAAGCCATCAACATTCTTCAGGCTGAAATTGATGTTCAGATGGGATGGCTTCTCCCTACTCTGACCCTCCTCATCTCGAAACTTGACCGAATTGGCATTACCTCCAGGTACTGCAAAACTCTGGTTGATGCCCTCCAAAAAGGCCTGCAGCAGCGCTTTAGAGACATGCTGGTGGAGCCAGAGTTTATTGAGGCTGCAATCCTTGTACCGAAATTTAAAACATCCTGAAAACTTTGTCAAACTAGGAAAGATTATTTTATTTTTGAAAAGTGTCATTAGTTAAAGATTCAGAGAAACTAAGCCAAATGTTATTTCGTTTATTAAAGATATCGAACTAAAATTGTATCTTGACATTCTCAATTTGTTAAGGTTTGTTTTAAACGCACATTGGAAATACATGGGGCAATACTGTTCTTTTAATGTTTTAATCTGGAGAAATGTATGATTACAGTGAAGTTTTGATTGTAAGCATCTATGGAAATGTCCATTTCTGGCCTGGACTACATCAAGGACCATCTGGAGGAAGAGGAATCAGCTGCCAGTTGATGGTTCCAGTGGCTCTGAGGAAGAGGACTTCTTTGCATGAAGCATGAAGCCTACTCATGATCAGGAAGGTATCAAGCAGTTAGATGGCTACCTTGCCTGCAAAGCTGATGATAAAGACATTCTCAAGTCCTTCCCATTATCTGTAAATTGTCTTTGAAGCTCAATACTGCTTTACCCGCCTCTGCAGCTTGTGAACGTCTTTTCGGGACAGCAGGGCTTATTTTCAGTACCAGGAGGGCAAGAATGGACTCAAACAACTTTGAGAATCGGCTCCTTCTCAAACTCAATAAAAGATATTGCAACTTTAGTTAGATCGTTAATTAAGATCATCAGTGCCATACCGTGCTAGCAGGCTCACCAAAGCAATGACAATGTTCCATTGCAAGTTTAAATTTAAAAATAAACTTGGATTACTGTTACAAATAAATGTTAATCCGAAACTGCCTAATCTCAAATCCTGTTATTTAATTTTGTTCTGAAGGAAATTTTTGGCTTCAAGGTTTTGGGTTTATGAAAATTTTAATAGACATCAGTGTCTGTCTGAATAATGAATTTAATTTTATTAATAGATTGGTGTGCCAAGAGTGGCATTAGAGTCTTCACATAGACTGAGTTAAGCAAGAGTCTTGTGACAAAAATGATAATAGGACAGTATAGCCATAAACAAAATAATAGTACTTGGATACTTGAGTACATTTGAAGGCAAATACTTTTGTACTTTTACTCATGTGAAAGTTTAAAGGCAGCACTTCTACTTTTACTTGAGCTATATTTTTCCTTGGGTATCTCTACTTTTACTCAAGTACATGGTTTGTGTGCTTCGTCCACCACTACTCACCGCAGCACCAATCTCCATGAAGCCAGTATCACAGCAGCGACTGCTCATCAAGGGCCTATGCTCCCAACTCGTGCTCTGCAGCGCAGACACCTCTCCTCATGAAGCCAGTATTGCAGCAGCGACAGCCCCCGAAGGGGCTTGAGCTTTCAACTAGTGTTCTGCAGCGCATTGGAGAAGATTGGAGATTGGAGCAGATGTCTAAATGGAGGTTTTTGTTCTTTTTATGAAATATAATTTAAGATATCCAGGTTGTTTTAGTATCAAATGTTGGTTTTGAATTTCAAAAGCTGTATTTATTAATGTAGTTAAAAGAATACTTGTGACTTTTGCGATTAGGTTGTGTGTATTGATTAGGTTTTATTTGTGTTGTATCCTCTTCTGAAAGCACTACAATTATTAAGAAAAGTGATTTTTGTATTCTATGGAAAATGTTATTCTATGCATCTATTCTTTTTTAATGCAGAAGGTTTATTTAACAGGCAGATGATTCTTATTTTATAAAAGTTTGTGACAGTGTTCACAAAGACAAAGTCTTATTTTACTTTGGTTGTAGTGCAAGATTTATTATTATTATTATTACTAATACATAACTTCATCTTTGTTCTTATCTTCAAATCGTTCTTAAAATAAAGTTTCTTACAATTCATTAAGATCAATTTTGGTTGTTTTATGACGTGTTTTATTGTTAAATATATTTTCTTTGACAGAGTTTAGATTGAATACTGTGGTTAGACCTCTAGGCTGTCTGTCCCGTTTCATCTCTAGTTGCCACAGATGGGCCTATTATAAATAAATGACATTTAAATACATTAAATTGCGTCTTTTGACTGAATTAATAGATAATAAATGAGTGGTTGATTTTTGTGGTTTTAATGATATAATGAATTTATAATGTTTGTGAACTTTTGTAAACAATTTCATTTTTGATTTAACGATTTATTCAAAATGATTTGATTTTGATTTATTCTATTAATTAATGTTATAATAGTTAAATCATTTTATTTTATTGTAAAGGTATTAAGAATGCATTTGAACACTTTTAGTCAACATGGTTTAGTGTGTTTATTTAGCTTTAATGGGCTTGTAATGGTAAAAGCAGCAGATAGACACACTTTTACATTTCTTCATTTGACAGACGCTTTTTCAACAAGCTAAACAATACTGTTAGTCTACAAGGCCATGATACTAGGAGGATTAAAGCTGGAGTAAGCAAAGGAGGGAATGAACCATATATATGTATATTTTTTTTAAGAAACAGACATACATAGTTATTGGTTGGTCAAATAAATGCAGAATAGGTTTGTGAAGATGCTGCAGTTCAGATGGAGGCTGATAGTTCATTCCAGCAAAGTGAACTGAATGAGTAAAGGTTTTGATCTGATGCGTCACTGTGATGGAACAACCAGCCGTCGCTCATTTTTAGACAGAAGATGACTGCAGGGATGTAGACCTGGAGCAGTGAGTTCAGGTAAAGGGGTGAATCTGCTGTTATGGTTCTGAAGGCCAGTGTCAGAGATTTAAACTTGGTACGGCTGACCACTGGCAGTCAGCTAAGTGAAATCAGGACGAGTGTTACATGGGTTCTGGATCATGTGTAAGGGCTTGACTGCATTGGTCTGAAGGTCAGCCCATAGAGAACTTCCAACATACTGTAAGAAAATAGCAATTTATTTTGTGGTTTAATGAAAATGTTATTACATTTTAAACAAAGCTACAGCGCCGTGTTACTTACCTGCTAGCACACATATGGATTCTTCCTTACGCTCCCTTTCACAACAAAATACACACCACCTAGTGAATAAAACACAGTAATGCTTCTGTAATATGCAGTAAAACTTTAGTTATTTAATATATCATTTATGTAGAAGTATGTGTGTCTACCTGATGTTTTGAGCATTATACGTGTGTTTATGTATAAGTGTGTCTACATTATCAGGAAAACGTTCCTGTCGGAGTTTATCTCTCAGCTTATTATCTAAGCTCTGGCCATATCAAGACTGGACTACTGCTGTTTGAATAGTGTTATTAGTTGATGTTTTGTTAGATGGTTTGAAGACATTGTGTTAGTTACTGTTGACTACGTCATACGTTTTGTTTTTATTGTAAATAATATGATCACATTTAGTTCACAGATAGTTAATAAAATGGTGTTGTTTATTCACTCTTGTTTATATTCTGATGGTAATGTGATTTCTACACACATGTTACTATGTCTGGTATCCATGTCAAATTGGTTATCAGTTTGATGTTTGATATTAGACGGATATTCAGCTGTGAATAACTTTAAAAGAACATAAGATGAGTTTAACTGTATCAAAATTGTCTTATTTGCAACATATTAAAATGTAGAAGTCGACAAAGCTAACAAACTATGTTTTAATCTTTGTTTATGCGCTGGAACGTATAAACACTCAAGCTGTGGTGATTGTGCCGTTTAGAGACCGTCTGCAAACAAATGAAACAGAAATAAAACCATCAAGGGTTTCAGATGAGATTTTTTCCATTGTTATCAAAATAAAGCTCATAAATAGTGTAAGCTTTGTTTAATCCAGTTAAGTACAGTACACAAGGAGTTCTGCGTTTCCCCACGCACCGTTATTACTAACACACAGACCTCTAAACTCTACAGTATTCATGTTACAGGGCTCTCAAGTCTCATGACTTCACTGTTTAGTCTATTTTTCCACTGAAACTTGTTTTCTGGCTGCATTGAGTCCATAACACTAGATGTGGACGAGTGGATGAAGAATCCTGTTATTTACACATGACATCTGTCTGTTCTGTGTGTCTGAGTGAATGATCTGCACAGTTTAACGTGTTTCACGCTGATGCTCATGAATGTGTCTGTGCTTTATGAGGACATGAACACATCCCAGAACCTAGAACGTATATGTTTTATCTGTTTTAATGATTGTTCTGAGTGTCATCTGGGTGGAATCTTTAACAAAAACATGAATTATCTCCGCTGTTTAATCAAAGTGAGGAATTTTTGAAGAAACTTACCCACATCTACGGAGTGATAAAAAACGAAAAAATGAAGATAGAAGAATACGGTTTCTTTTGTTTAAAAGCTGAGACTCTGTTCTTTCATTTGTCATATTGTTTGTCCATATATTCTTTACAGAAAGTTTACTGTGAGCTATTAAAGTTGGGTGAAAATGTTTAAAACGTTGGCGTAGGCTGGCGCTGAATGAGTTAAGTAGGATCAACTTTTCACAGATATAAATGTTTGCAATATCAGCAATAAACCTTTTTATTTTCTCTTCTATATTTAGTATTGCTCTTTAGTAAAGAAAAAGTATTAATTATCCGAATACCCGATTAATCGATGGAAAATCAGTAGAATACTCGTTTACTAAATAAATCCATAGCTGCAGCCCAAGGGTTTATAAATCTTTTCTTTCTTTTATGTTACATAAGACACTGAAAGTGATTATTAGGTAAGAGGTTTGGGTTAACCTTGTGTTTGTTTCTTTATAGATATTTTCTTAATATAACTAATACTGAAGTCCCACATAGTGACTAACCATTGAGTAATGTCATATATAAGAGTTGTTGTTTTATAAATGTTAATTTCATTCAATCCTTATTACTTTTGCAACGACAGATGATGTTAAAAAGAAGGACATTATGACATCATTTATGTAGTTCAGTTATTGCTTTTGTTTGGCTTTTCAATCCATGATTCTTTGTTTAGAGTGTTTGTGCATTGATGCAGAAAGAGATGTTTTATCATTGTAAACAGAGTATATTCAGATAAATTGATAGTAAAGTGTCATTGTAAAGTGATATAATAGTGAGGAAACATTTCAAGACATAATGTTGATTTTTTATTTAAGTGCTGGTACAAAAGTTATTGATTTAATGCAATTTAATTTGATATGTCTGTACGTAGAGATGTAATCGTTCATCTTGATCAGGTTGAAACTTGATTATAATATGTGACAATTCTAATCACTTGAGCTGTGAACTGAATCGCAATACATTTTTTAAACAGCAGGGGTCGCCATGTTCACTACAAACATAAACGTTGACATGCTGATATTTCTTAATGCAAAAGAAGCCAAGAAAAGCACAGAAAGTATTAGTTTGTTAATATTAAACATTTTTCTATTATTAATTTGTTTTAAAATTGCAGTTTAGTTTTGTTATTTGAAATAAAACATCATTTTATAATACAAAGAAATGTGAAGCATTTAAGAAATAATACAAGGGAAGTTATTCATTTCTAATTAATTTCAACTCATTTTGTAAAAATAAATCATGAATAAATCACATCATGAGCTGATTGAATCGTGACATCTATCTGTACATGTAGTTGTAGTTAAGTGCTGTATTTAGATTTCTGTGCTGGAAAGAAATTTAAAATGTTATTGTTTCAAATCAAAATGTTAACAAAGTTATACTTTCAAGCTTTTAAAAGGACACAAAGACTAAATAAAACTTTTTTCTCCTATAATGATATGATCAATGCTTATGAAAATGTTATATTTTCTGCTTCTGTACATATTACTGCAGTTTCATTATTCACTCCATAATAAACATTTCTGTTAAATCATGTACAATGTAGAGTCATTTTATTGTGTTCTTGTAATCCTGATGTGTAAAATGAAAAATGAGTTTCAGTGGATCATCTGTGACATTAATTCTGTCTTAACGCATGGAGAGCAGTTTTATTCAGATATGAACCATGAAGGAAAAGTCAGTGATGACATCAATAGATACTGTACATGTTGAGGATCTGCATAAGACACATACACTGAATGATTGTCCTTTTTCAATAAACTATAGTTGATTGATGTCACAAGGACAGAGAAAGTATCTGTAAATAAAAGGTTTGCTGAAAAGACACCTGTGGAGTCAATAAATGTAAATACTGATGATGTTGAATTTATCTCACAGACCATCAAACAGACATGACTGTCAATACAATGAGATTTAAACATGTTAATACGTGTCATTATGAAGATGTTTGTGTGTAAAGGAGAAAGATGGTAATTGTGTTTGCATTTGTAAATCATCATGGGAAGGTTCAGAGTTAAAACCAACATCACATCAACGTAGTTTATACAGACAGACACTCCATTACAGCACTAATGATGACTTAAAACAGAGGATTAAAGACAATGTTAACAAAAGATATCATGAGGATGAAACTTACAAAGACAAACAGATCAAATCTAGCACTAAAAAATAAAAAGAGCAAAATCAAGAGCATAATTATAGTGAAGATAAATACAAATCAAATGATGAGCATCATGACTCTCTGAAACAATATAGCTTACAGATGTATACAACTAATCCAGAACACAGAGACATTGTGAAAAAGAAGAGTGTCGACAGATACAGACAAACTGAAATACACAAGAATATGGTGATTGACTACAACATTCAGAAATATAAAATGCTAAGATTAAAAGAAAAGAGATTGAACAGTTTAAAAGAATCTCTACAGGTCCTGAATATGTTTGTTCAGTATGTCACCGCTGTTGCTTTAAAATGAAGGTCAAACTTTGCAAAATAAATACAAACTTAAAAAAATCATATTGCAGAGAAATGTGTAACACTGAATTATGTGCATGAGTGTGATACAGACTGTACTGAAGACTGTGTTTATAACAATGGTCCTGCTGCATCTCTGTGGATCTGTCACACATGTGATAAGAAGATTTCTGAAGGTAAAATGCCTGATGAAAGTGAAGCAAATAATCTTGATCTGGATCCTATTCCTGCTGAACTGAGCTGTTTAAACTCTCTTGAGAAACATCTGATAGCAAAGCACATTTCATTCATGAAGCTTCTGGCTTTACCACATGCTGGACAGAATGGTGTTCATGGACCAGTGACTTGTGTTCCATCTAATGTTACAGATGTTGTGAATGTCCTACAGAGATCAGAAAATGATGATCTGATGATTCCAGTCAAACTTAAGAGAAAACTGACATATAAAGGTCATTATGAGGATAAACATGTACATACAGATCACATTAAAGCAGCACTGGCATACTTAAAAGAACATAAGTGCTATTTAGATGTGAACTTTAATGAAAGTTGGATTAATCCTCTGAATTAAACACAAGAGGAAATGATTGATCAAATTGATCCTAATCAACAAGCATCAGGAACGTCAAACAAAATGAGAATGAAAAACACATTTTACAAGCATGTGTGAAAGTCAAAGTGGTCCAAAAAAAGATCTTCTGAGTTATTTAGATGAACACCTGCAGTCATGGAGGAGTAATCTGTGCTACATTAACCCTCTTCACAAGTGATCAGTTGACCAAGAATCAAAGTTTCTCAAATGCACTTTGTGACTGTTTTCTGTAAATCAGTATCTGGCAGGTCAGTTTTCTTTCAGGAAATCTCTGCAAACTCCAGCGTAGATGATCTTTTGTTTATTGGCTAAACTAAATGGTCCTATAAGGGATCTAAACCAATACATGTACATGATTTCTTTAATTAGACATTACACATTTGATTGGCTCTATTTAAAAGAGTTTTCCAATCATAGTGCAAACACTATTTACTGTCTTAGTCTTTAAAGATACTTGTTATTATTAATTATAGCTTATTAAAAACACTAAAGTCTCACTCCAGTGGTGTCCTCTCAGCACTCTCTGGTGGCGTCGCCTTCAGCAGCAGAAGCCTCGACTGTGGAGAAGGATTATATTTATTTAAAATATATAATTATTGAATTTATTCAAACTAAACTGACCATTTGTTTTTCTTTTCAGTGTTGACCTCAATTCATTACAATTCAAAATCCAGAGTAAAGTGGATTTAACGTCTTTCACATCGCCAATCAAATCATTGCCACACCAAATTCTTGGAAGTTCTCTTTGAGCTTTTCACCGTCAGCGCTTTACCGCAGAGAAAAAGCTGGATGTAGTTTTCAGAGAAGCTGATGTTGTTGGAGAGGGGGCAGCTCATGAAGGTGGTCCGACACGAGACTTTTTAACACTCTTAATGAGAGACATCCAGTCATGTGAGATTTTTGATGGGGATGAATGGCAGAAGACTGTCATGATGTTCTAAAGGTGACTTTCATTTCCATTTATACAAGCACAATGTCAACTACTTATAAGAGCTTTAGAGACCAATGTAAAATACAAAAGAAAATACATTTCTACTGAATTTAAAGCATCAAGCACATCAAGACAGTTTGTTTTATCATCTCAGTTGCCTTCTTAAATGTAGTTAACAGACTTAAGTTTCCTGAATATGCTACTGATAAAAATGATTTTAAAATAACATTCACTTTAGCAATCTGTTTCACTGATTCCATTAGAACAAACGTGTTATGATCACAGAGGTTCATATAAGGATCTTTTTCTAAAGCGACTGCATATGTCTGATAGTTATAAGAACACACTATTATAATAAATAAATAATCATGCACTGTCTTTTCTGTCCTTATACGAGCAAAGTGTTGAAGCGTTTGATTGTTTTCATAACCCCAGTTTAATACGTCCCTGTTTGTGGGTAAGCTTTTATAATAAATGTATCTTTATTTAAGGATAATCTCATTTCTACCACAGGGCAAACACAATGAAGTTCAATATTAACATAACATATCATCAAGTAAAACAAAACTGTAAACGTTGAACATGCAACAGCGCGTTTAAGGCCAATGAGGGCAGAATCTTTAATGTAATATTTGTGTTCAAAGTGTACAATTGTTTTAGATTTTAAACTCATTAACAAAGATTACCATGAGTGATTATTTGACATGTCTTCTAATATTTTCAATTGTTGCGTATACGCTGCAGTGGACACATTTATAAATCACTTGACTTGGACCCATTTTGCGAGTTGTCAAATCAGTTTATTCTTTCCAGAATGTTCACTTCTGTGATCCTTTCTCGTTTGTATTAAAATTAATTAATACAATAAACAAGATTAAAATTGGTTTTCTATACATATAAATGCTTGTACTTCAATCTGCACAAGTGTGTTCATATGTGATAGTGTAACGGTCCTGTCTTAGACTCTTATTCACTGCACCTGTAACAGTCACCCACTACACTCCCCATAATCCTTTGCACCAGTCCGTCACCATCTTTGATTACACCCGCACCTGAGACTCATGATTGCACCCACACCTGATCTACATTCCCTGGACCCTTTATATCCCTTGTGTTTTATTCTGTTCATTGTCAGGGCCCGTTCTTCTTACGTCTCTAACTAATTTAGCTGGATTTGATTGTTGACGATTTGGCATGATCTTGGGTTGTTTGGTTCTTCGAAGCTCATCCTGGACTTGCTGTCATAGCAACAGGTCCGTAAACTTGAACCTGCTCATGAGAAGGCTTATTTCATGTTGACAGGATTAGATATTGGCTTTATAAGCGGAGGTGATATGGGAAGTCTTTCGCAGACATGTCTTGTCCGTTTTTACGTCAGGAATGCGTTGCTGAAGGTGCCAGAATAATTCAAAGAGCTTTTCGAATTAATCGCGTTTTGCGAGATCGACAGGATCCTTAAGCGCAGCGCGATAATCTACTGATTGAGAGATATCGTTTTGGGTGTAATCTACATTATAAACTTGTTGGAGCCACACGTTAAATGTTCGACTCGTCGGAGTCGGTCTTTAACAACTGCACAAACAGTTTGTATAGCTTTGTGATTCTTTGCGAGTAACACTTTTCTTTACACTATTGGAGATGCAGAAAACTTGTGTAAAAATGCTGTATGTCGTGCCATTCGCAAAGTTTAGCTGTCACTCAAACAGTTTTTAGGGGGCTTTGTGGTATTTCCAAGCCCCTTAAGACAACAGGCTGTGAAGCAGATTGTTTTTGCCATTGCAGGTACATTATAATTGTTAATGAAGATCATGGAATCATGATCATGCCAAAAAGTAGCCTAGGACTTACAGTATGTGTTCCTCAGGCTTCCCTAACGTTACTGGTGCCATAGACTGCACACAGGTCCCCACCTGGCCCAAATGAAGGGGATTTTTTGAACCGAAAGGGATTTCACAGTGTAAATGTGCAAGTAAATTACTATAACAATTATTAATATTCCAGATAAGCAATAAATAAATGTAACGTAATCAAAATGTATGCAGTTGACTGATTACAAATATTTTAGACTCCATGTTCCACATCACAAATGTGGAAGCCACATGGCCTGGTTCTGTGCATGACTCCAGGATTTTCAGAGACTCACATTTATGCACATTATCTGAACGTGGTAAGGAAAAATGATTTAAAACTCACTGTATTACATAATTTTATTCTGAGCCTAACAAAACTGCATTTTTCCAGGTGCTTACGATGATCCTGTTTGGCGACAGGGGCTACGCCTTCAGGCAGGCAGTACGTCATGACACCATTCCCCGACCCAAACCCTGGACCACAAACCCGTTACAATACAGCTCTAGCCAGGACAAGGGCACGCATTGAAATGGCCTTTGGCCAACTAAAGGAAGATTTCAGTGTCTTAAGGGTCTGAGGGTTGCACCTGGAGAGGACCCCTGTGGTGGAGGTGCAGCCTGATGATGACCTCCAGCAAGTGCACTTGGACCAACCTAGTGGCAGAGCTGCACGGGACAGAATTGTAGAACACCATTTTTGAATTTAATAAAAGACAAGACAAATATACTTAGTTCCTTGAGTTTTATTGAAAATATTCTTTATAAAGAAAAGCCAGCAAGTCATATTTTGCCTGCAATAAGAGATAGTTATGTTAAGTCAGAAATACTACTATGTGTGAAATAGTGTATTAGCACTTACTCTGAAAGTCCTTTTGAAGCAACTCTATCTCCAGTGCAATTTTTCTCTTTTTCAAGTTGTCGAGTTCTATTTCTCCTCTTAATTTGTCTTTTTTCAACTCAAAATACTCAATTTTCTGTTTAAGATGCCGTTTATATAGGGTACGGATGTCACCCTGTGTAATTTCTTGAAAAAAAGGGTCAAAACATGCCTCATGCAACAAAAGTAAAAGTACAACACTGCCCCACCTCTGTGTCAGCAGTTCTCTGTGCAGACTGTTCTGGAAGCCTTTCTGTAGGCCTTTCTCTAGGTGTGGACTCCTGCAACTCATGTTTCAGACAGAAAAAATAGGTACACAAGTATATACAAATTAGGGTAAAGTTATTTATGCACTTACAGGTTCTTCCTCCAAAGGACAATCTGAGAGGGTTTCTTCACTGTCCTGTGCAATGGAAATAAATGGGTATTACAAAGTGTTGCACTCTTTCCTTTTGATGTAAAAGTTAGAAAAACACAACTTACTGCATATGCTTCAGCCACCACTTGTTTGGGAACAGGTAAAAGTGTTGGTGTATTATCTAAAACTGCACAAAAGAAGGGGGACATAATGTTGTTACAATTAACTACACTGTAAACAAAATTGTGATTAATAACTCATGGCAACATATTTTATATGAACTAAAAGTTTAGAAGTTTTCACTTTCACAAACATTTCAAATGACTCTACCAGCCATTAGGATTATACTTCATTTAATGCAGCAACAAACCATTTACAGTGTACTAAGAGAATTGAAAGCTCATTTAGTCTACCAGTAATGAAGGTGTGGCTGCTACTGGTCCCTGGCTTTGGGTCTAAGAAAGAACTGCCCCCAGGGATGCCCTCCACAATGGGTCGGTTTGAATTCAACCCAAGGGCCAGCTCTTCTGCTGGGGTATATTGTGGGGGTGCAGCCACCACCTGTTTTTTTCTTTCAGCCTTTTTCTTGGTGGCTGTTATAGACAAACACATCATTTAACAGTGGCTTTTAAAAATAAGGACTGTATAAGAAGTAAAGGCTACCATTTTGTAGAATATTTTTGTACTTCACTTTTACTTGTTCCCATGTTCTAGTGGGTCCCGTGGTGGCTCTGACATAAAAGATCAAAGTTTATGAAATAAAAAGAAATGCACAAATACATACAGTAGAAAGTGATAGAAACATCTAACATGGACACCACTTACGCATTTAATTTGTCTGCTACTTTTTGCAGCCCTCTCTCCTGGCTTTTCAGACTTTGAGGTGTTCCCTGATGTTTTAATTAAACTTTCAAATTCGGCATAACCTTCCATTAAAAGCTCTTGTTCTGCTTGGGAGAAAAACTGGGCGCGTTCTTTAGCCATGCTGAACAGCCAATAGCAGCGTTGCTGATCATTGTTTCGACTATCGATACATATCCCCTTTTAAACAAGCGCTTGAACGCGCAATTATCTCAGATAACTCAATCCAGCGTTTTACAAAGTGTTGCACTTTCTTTCGTTTTGATGTAAAGTTATGTCACTTACTGCACATATTTCAGACACCACTTTCTTGTGAACAGATAAAAGTGTTGCTGTATTATGTAAAACTACACAAAAGAGGAGAACTCAATGGCATTACAATACACTAGGAAAACATATGATCAATAACATATAGCAAAATATTTTGACATTTGTTTTGCAGTTTTCACCTTCACAAGTCAAAGCAGTTGACTCAATATTTATCTGTTGAAGTGACTGTACAAGCCGTTTGGATTATAGACATAATTTAACGCAGCAACAAATTATTTTCAGTGTAGCAAGATGATTTAAAACTCATTTACCTGTAATTAAGGTGTTGCTCTTACTGGTCACTTGCTTTAGGTCTAAGGAAGAGCCCTTTACAATGGGTCGGTTCTCATTTAGCCCAAGGGTCTGCTCTTCTGCAGGGGTATAATGTGGGGGTGCAGGACCACCACCTGTTTTTTTCTGTTCGCCTTTTTCTTGATTGCTGATTATAAACAGACAGATACATCATTTAAAATGTTTTTGGTAACAGATACTAAACAGCAGAAGTAGAAAGGATTACCAGTTTGAAGAATATTCTTGTACTTCACTTTTACTTCTTCCCATGTTCTAGTGGGTCCTGAGCTGGCTCTGACATTAAGCAATTATTAAATTATTAAAATAAGAATATTTAATTTGTCTGCTGCTTTTTGCCAGCTCTCTCTCCTGGCTTTTGCACACTTTGAAGTTTTCCATGCACTGTAAAAAAAATCCGGAAAAAGTACACAGACTTTATACCGTATATCTGTTAATTGACCGAGTGGCCACATTAAAATAACAAAAAAAATCGGTTTTTTTAAAGGTATAACCACTGTAAGAACACAGAACATTTTCTATTATTTAAAAGTTTATGCATGTTAAAAAAATATTATTTTCTTTTTTTTAATGGAATACCTACAGTAGAAAAGTGGACATTTTCTGTGTTTTAATGGTATATCTACAATAAAAAACTGTACAATTTCTATCATTTACCGGTATACAAACAGTATAAAAATGGCCAATGTTAATTATATCTGTAAAGTAATGGAAAAATTACTGGCAGCTCACTGACTTTCCCCTGTAATTAAAATGGAAAATACTCTTAATTTATAGGTTGTCTACCGTAAAACAAAACCATTTTTTCTACTGTATACCAGTACATGCGTGTAAAGAAGCCGTTAAGAATTGTTAGTTAACTTTGTACTTACAGGGATTATATTAATTATTATTAGAAAACAACAACTTTGTAATTAAAACAGATTATTTAATTAATACAAATCAATTATAATTCCAAATACTGTAATTAATAAACAAGTAAAATATTAAAATGTACTCTAATAGGTCTTGAACAAATAACTTGATTTCAAAAAAATGTTTGTCAATTCTAAATGTTATATATGTTAGAGATGCAGAAAGTGAGTTGGTGTGTGTGTGTGTTAGAGATAAAGAGAATGTGAGTGTGTGCATGTGTTAAAGTGTGTCAATATATACTCAAAATGTACTCTAAGAGGTCTTGAACAGGTAACTAAATATCAAATTGGCTTAAAATTTAAAATAGTAAATCATTTTTTTTTAAACATGGATACTTTAAGTTATCCAAATAAAAAAATAAAACACTACACTTCACCTTATACATTTACAATAACATAAAACAACAGCAATAATGAACATGCTGAAGGATGTTTTTTAAACCAGCTGACAGAAAACCAATGGAAGTCAATGGGTGCCACCACTAGTTTCCAACATTCTTCAGAACATCTTATTTTGTGAGCTGCAGAAAGAAAGTCATACAGGTTTGATATGTTAAGAGGTTGATTAAATGATGACATAATTATTTTTGCTGTATAAAGTATAGGTACTTTTGACAACAGTACATGGAACAGTGTAGGTGTCACGACAGAAGCAGTATGATGAAAGAAGTGTTCATAATTACCTTTAAAGCCTCCAAGGATTCTGAAAGTCATGAAGCTCATTCAGGAATCAAAGGAGTTTAGGACCAATGTTGTAGTGTTCGTCTCCCTTCTTTTCAGCTTTGGACCCACGTTGTGGATTAATACTCAATAGGCTCCTGTTAAAAACACAACAAAAATGTATCACCTTACTTGGCTGGGCAAAATGAAATAAACTTTAAATGGTCACAACATACCTTTGGATAAATTCCAGAGTCGGGGCTGCTCCCTTTGCATACATGATTTTCAGCACATAAAAGAGACTGAATATGTAGCTGATAGCGATCAGAGGACAGCCACTGTTTTGTATGTAACTTCGTCAATAGCTTTCCTGTAGCTCAGTGGTAAGATCACTGCGTCAACAACACAAGGTTCTGGGTTGGATCCCAGGGGATTGCAATTACCTATGTGAAATGTATAAGATAAAGCAATGTAAGTCACTTTGGATAAAAGCCTCGGCCAAATGCATAAATGTAAATATTTCATACATAAATATCACAATGAAATATCATAGTGGAAGCAAGCAAGTCCCAAACAGAGCCAGATTTGAAGGGAAATCAAGACTGGATGGGTTCTGTATGTGTCATCAGGGCTTTCAGAAGTTGCTGCTGGTATAATTCTGAAAATAACAGTGAAATATGCCACATGTTACATATTTTCTTATTTACTGACTGAAATGCACTTACATTTACTCTTACTCCAATATATCACACAATATTTAACACATTCTCACTCCCGACTCGTCACATGTTAACGTGCGGTCAGCGCCCCTCTGGATCTTTTTTTAACGCGCAGGGTACTCCTCTGGCATCGCTTTTTGACGTGCAGGGCATACACATCTTTACTGTCATTATGAAAATGTTTATTTGATATAATTTGCAATGATGGTTTAATTCAAGTTTAATAGACAGGATAATTGCGTTTACATGATAGTGTAACAGTTTGTTTCTGATTCTGGTGGAAGAAAACGACGTACAAAAATTGCCGCCAGAGGAACGGTTGCGTTACCTTCAATGACATTGGCTCTCCCGTATCACGTGACTGATCGCGTCATTTCGTTGACAGTCTTTCGTTCAAAAAGACTGACTGCAGAGGGGCTCCAAGATGGCGCCGTGACGGACGTGGTTTTGTAAGCTGACAAACAAATTGGGTAATTCTCACAAATGAGAAGTTGCTAACTACTATCGTTTGATTGCTTATAGTTGTCGATTTAGATTAAATATTGACGTTGGAGATGCGCAACAAGTGATATTGATCCTTCATCAGTTTCGCTGCACAATTCAGGAAATGTCAGAGATGTAGGTCGAAATTGTAAAAGAGAAGAGAAGTTTTAATGATACTCACTCGTATGCATGTAAAGTAACAAATGGAGGAAGTTGTGATTCTTGCCCAAACACACCAAGCAAAAATCAGCCTCCTAAAAAGCAAAAAAATGCCGTTGATACCTCTGCCAAACGAAGTGAACTTTCTTTGAGTGATGTGCAGGAGAATATCATCCGAATTCTCTCTGAGAAAATTCACGTGCGATCCGATCAGATTGAAAGAATAGTTAAAGAAAACTCTTCCAACATTGAAGCTGTGGGTAAATCTCTTACCTCAATACACGATGATGTAATGGTTCTGCAGAAAGAAAACGAAATGCTAAAAAAATCAAATGCTCTCCTGGAAAAAAAGGTCAACGAAATGAACACCAAAATTCATGATCAGGAACGTTACAGCCGCAGATGGTGCCTGCGTTTACATGGACTGTTGGAGCAAACTAATGAAAACGTAAAAATGAGAGACATGGAAGAATGCAAAGCTGTGCTTTCGGACACAGACAAACAGGTGGTAGCAGATTGTCTGGATGTTGCACACCGTCTGGGCCGACTTAAAACTTTGGATGATGAAAGAGGAGTGAAACCAAGACCGGTGATCATGAGGTTCATGTCCCGTACCGCCAGAGATGTACTTTTGAAAAACTAAAAAAACAATGGATATCTGACCTCCGAGGGACTATGGTTTAAGGAGGACTTGACAGAGTTCGACAGAGAAGCTCGGAATCGTCTTTGGCCGGTGGTGGAGAGAGCAAGGAAAGAAGGCAAAAATGCATATTTCACTGGAGCAAGGGCTTTCGTCGATGGTAGAGAGATTCGTTCTGAAGAAGGTAACGGAACATAGGCTTGATTGACTTGTTGCAGTCTACGATTGATGGTATTGTGGCCTATTCGATATGCTTTTGAGTTCTTAATCTGATGGTTAAACTGGAAGCACTTTAATATATTTTTTCTTCTCTCAATGGTTGCATCTGTTAGATTATTGGGTATCATTTGTGAGAATCCCATTATGTGAAAGTTCATTGTTTATACTTTTATTACTCTTTTGGTTCTTCAAGAAACCGTTTGAACTTTTTTTTGTCTTTCTTTGTTTTCTATCAATGCCAGAGGTATTCATGATATATTGAAGAGAAAAGCTTTATTTTTGTATTGTAAAGAGAAACAGGTTGAGTCTTGTTTAATTCAGGAAACGCACGCGTGTTCTTCAGATGCTATGTTTTGGAAAAATCAGTGGGGAAAAGAGATCTGGTTGTCATTTGGCAGCAAGCGCTCAGCGGGTGTCACTATTTTACAGGATAAATTTAGAGGGCAAATATTAAACTACAAAAAGATGATTAAGGTAGATGGATATTACTTGTGTTAGATCAGAATAACAAACTAATTTTATTATTAAATTGTTATGTCACCAACAACAAAGTGAACAATGATGTACTTTTTTCAAATATTGAATCCAGGTTTCAGCATATCATTTCCCTATATCCTTCAGCCAAAGTTATGTGGGGAAGAGATTTCAATACTGTGTTTAATGAAACCATTGATAGATGGCCTCCTAAAACTAGAACTGGCCCTTCTAGTGAATTAGATCATGTATGTTTAAGATTGGGTCTTATAGATGTGTGGCGATGTAAGAATCCAGACAGGGAAGAATATACATGGAGTAATAAGGACTCATCTCTTCATTCTCGTATTGACTATTGGTTAGTGTCTATTGATTTAACTAACAAGCTGACCTCTGTATTGATAGAACCTTGCATAATGACGGATCATAAAGGAATATTTATAAAAATAAACATGTTACAAGGTCAATCATCCAAGAATCATAACAGTTATTGGAAATTAAAAAACAAATTGCTTGAAAATGAAGGTTTAAAAGAAAACATTAAAGATATTATTGATAAATATAGGAAAATTGCAGATCTAGAAAGATCATATGATCATATGGAAAGTATTGGGAATTAATGAAGTTTGATATTAGAACAGCATTTATAAATCAAGGAAAATTAGAAACAAAAACTAAATAAATGAAGGAAAAAGCAATTATTAAGGATATTTTGTGCAAAAAGGAAAAGGATACTTTGAATGTTTGTGAGTTACAAAAATTAGATTTATTGCAAACAGAATTAGATAATATCTATGAAGATAAAGCAAGAGGAGCTCAATGCAAAAAATGACTTTCTTACTTTCTTAAAAGGTTTACCTTTTTCTCAGTCACTCAATTCAAGATTATTTTTCTTACCCCATTGGCAGATATTTTTGCTTGTTTTTAGCACAAATTCACTGAAATTTCATGTTTTTTTACTAAAAACAAGACTTATTTTCTTAGGTCAATTTACTCATCAACAAAATGCATCTTGATTTAACAATGTTTAGACATTTTTACTGGAAAATAAGAAAAAAAGTCTGAGTAAGAAAGTCATTTTCTGCAGTGCTTTTATCATAACTAGAGTTAAATGGTTAGAAAAAGGGGAAAAAAATACAAAATATTTTGCCTTAATCTCTAAATTAATGATAAACAATAAATTACTAGATAATTCCTCAGTTATTTCAAAATATGTTGCCCAGTTTTTTAGTAATTTGTATTCTCTCATATCAGCTTCTTCCGACATAGATACCTTTTTAGATAGCGTGATGAGTGATACAAAAAAATTATCAGAACTTTAAAATGTTTGTGATAAAAAAAATTTACATTGAAGAATTGCGAGAGTGTATTAACTTATTAAAGAGTAACAAATCTCCAGGCAATGATGGGCTAACTGGCGATTTTTATATGACTTTTTCCAAAGAACCTTCACCTTTTTACTATTAGTATTTGTAGAAGCTATGCAAAAGTGTGAATTGCCTGTTTCATTAAAACAAGGAGTTATAACATTGATTCCCAAACCTAATAAAGACAAGTTATTCATTGAAAATTGGAGACCTATTAGTAATGACAGTAAATTGTTTGCAATGATATTCACTAGAAGACTAAAGCAAGGTGTTGACAAAATAATTGATATAGAACAGTCTGGGTTTATGTAAGGCCGCCATATCAGGAATAACATTAGTCTAGTCTTAGATATGATTGATTAAAATCACTTTATTGAGGATGAAAGTTTTGCTTTAACACATCCGACCACACACTGCAACATGCATGGCAAAAATAGTAACAAGGCTAATATGGTCATAACAACTGGAATTACTGTACCGGTTATCCAATATCCCCATCCCCCTGATAGGCTGTCCAACCATTGAAACCATGTTGCATCTACCGGTGTGGGTTCACGAACTGATTCTCTCATGTGCTTCACAACGTCAGTGACATTATCTGCATAATCTGGAATTGAAAAACAACAAGATACTCCTAGCATTTTGCATATTCCTCCTTTCTCTGCTGTTAATATATCCAAAGCAAGTCTATGTTGCACGACGGCAACTCTCATTTTCTTTAATTCGATAGAGATTAAGTTTAAAGCTTGTGCTGTGTCATTTTCCAAAGACAGAACTTGCCATGCCAGACCATTGATTTTGTTCAGAGCAACAGTAGTACCGACTCCTGTAAACAAACCTGCTAGGGACCATCCCACATTTTCCCAAGGAGTAGTCCATGGATCACTAATCTTGTGGCCTGCATAATAATTAGGCCGTTTCATTTCCCTCTTTTGTCTACCTGGTATTGGACGTTGGAGCCCTACTCTAGTTGGGTCAGGGGCAACTTCTATGGTCGTTTTTACTGAGTTAAGAATATCTGGGCCAAACACAATAAGGGCTTCTGCTAGTGTGCAAGCAGTGTAGGAATTGATATCTAAGAATTCCATAGGAAATTGCTTAGGATAACACTTTTTCCCTTTTTCCTTTTTAGGATAGAATTTGGCCCTCAATGCACCTCAGGGGAAGCTACGGAGTCAGCACTGTTGGCTCAATGGGCCTCCTATCTTCTTGCTTTGGGTGGCCCCTACCTCATGAAAGGCAGTTCTTTCCTCAGCTTAGTCAGTGCTTTCTCTACCCTGAGGTGTAGTAAGGTGAATCCCCTGTTGAGATTCTATGTTAAGCTTGTGACTGCAATCACCGTCGCTGGTCCGTGGTAGTTTGGTTCTCCAACCTTTGTTGGCTTAAGACTCCTCACAAAAACTTTTTTTGTCCTGGAACAAAGTTATGAGTAGGGTTTTCTGAGGGAAGAGGAAGGCACAAAGAGACATCAGCACATATCGAATTTAACTTTTCGACTAGGGAGGTCACGTAGTCTTCCTGGATCACCTGAAAATCACCTAAACAAGAAATACCAGACCGGCCTTTGACCCACGGGGTCGGGAAAGGTCTACCCATTAGTACCTCGAACGGTGACAATTTTGTCGTGGAAGATGGAGTCATTCTTACTTCTGCCAAGACTGCGGGCAATAAATCAACCCACTTTCTTCCTGTATCGAGTACAGCTTTTGTTAGTCGTGTTTTCAGTGTTCGATTAAATCTCTCCACGACTGCTGCACTTTGCGGATGATAAGGAATATTAAAATGCCAATCAATAGACAACGCTTTTGCCAAGAGCTGTGTTACTTTTGACGTGAACAAACTTCCATTATCCGATTCTATGGTGGACGGAATTCCCAAACGGGGCACTATCTCCTTCGTTAAGATCCTTACCACGGTTTTGGCATCCTCTTCTGCGCATGGAAATGCTTCAGGCCACTTTGAGAATCGATCAATAATTACCAAAAGATATTTCAGATTACCTATCGCCGGCATGTGTGTAAAATCAATTTGTAAATGTTGAAAAGAAGCTTCCGGATGTGTCAATGCATCGTGCTTAGCTGATTTGTGTGGATTTACCTGAGCGCATGTTAAGCATGCACCTAAAACAAGCTTTGCTGTTTTATGAACATCGGCTATACAATACAATTGATTAATTGCTTGAACTACTTTTGCACAACTGGTGTGAGATAACCCATGGTAATGTCTAATTAGGATAATTAACCCTAATTTCAGTAGTGCTATTCTACCCTGTTCATCTCTAATAATCCCTTCCTTGTCAGGAGTGCGACCACTTTTGTTCCAATGCTCTAAGTCTCCCTGTGTTGTTTGACTTTGTAGGAATTTGATATCAATGTCAGGTACATTCGTTATGTGCACTGTCATTGCTACCTGTCTTTCATCTTTTGGATGAAATGGTGATTTAATCTGAGTTTGGCTGCTGCCTTTGTGGCTTCATCAGCCCTTCTGTTGCCTATAGTCTGTTCATCCTCCCCCGAAGCGTGACCCTTGACCTTTACTATGGCCACTTCGAGCAGAAGCTGAACTGCTTCAGTTAACTGTCCTATCATATGTGCATGTGAAGTTGGCTTTCCATCAGCAGTTTTAAAACTTCTCGCTTCCCACATTCTGGCATAATGGTGAAGAACACTCCACGCATACTTGGAGTCTGTGAAAATTGTTACTCTCTTTCCTGTCATCAGCTCACAGGCCCGTATTAACCCTATCAACTCTGCAGTTCGAGCTGAATTGTAGTCCAGAGCAAAAGCTTCTTTTACCTCTCCTGACTTGGAAACCACAGCATAGCCAGAGAGGTAGACACCGTCAGATGGCTTTGAACAAGACCCGTCAACATAAATGTTCTCCCCCCTCTAGGGGCGTATCAAACAGATCGACCCTAGAAGAGTAAGAGGTGGTCAGTTCAAAGATGCAATCATGTTCAACATTAAAATCTGCCATGTCTACCATACCCAAAATACCCAGCAAAGCAGGATTAATGTTTGCTGTTGTTTGAATGCTAAGATTTTTCGTTGCCAGCAGAGTAGCCTCGTAACCTGAGCGTCGTTGCGCTGTCATATGTAGTGTAAAATTACACCTACCTGATGGGATGCATATAATATTAAAGGGTGTGACAGCACAGTTTTCTCAGCCATCTGTCCAATCAGAGCAGCTGCAGCCACCGCACGAAGACATGCTGTTGAGCCATGAAGTTGCAATAGGACACCCAGACCTGCACCCTCTGTCTCCCTAACATGCAAGTGAAAAGGCTTGGTGTAGTCTGGCAGGCCCAATGCTGGTGCTGTCGTGATGGCTGCTTTCAAACCATTGAAATGTTCATCTGCTTCCGCAGTCCACTCCAATGCTGTGTTTGGCGGAGCTTTGTGATCGATCAGACCCCTCAGGTGCCTATCGTGAATCGCGCCGTCGGGTATCCACTGTCTACAATAGTCAATTAGTCCCAGAAAGCTTTGTAGCTGCTGCACTGTTCGTGGGGACTTAACCTTTCTGATCAGCTGGACCCTATCTGTGGATATTGCTCTGAGACCCTGCATCAGCACATGTCCCAAATAGGTCACCTTAGTTCGGACCCATTGCAGTTTCTCTCTCGAAGCTTTGAAACCTGTTTCTGCAAGTACATTGCAAACAATTATAGATGCTTTTTCACAATCCTCCTCCGTCTCCCCCGACACGAGAATGTCACCTGCAAACTGAAGAACACAAACTGATGAAGGCAGATCAGTCATTTTGGCCAAAGTTCTGTGCACTGCTGCAGAAAAGACAGCGGGTGAGTCTACATAGCCCTGAGCAAGGCGTTTCCACGAATATTGCTGTCCTTTAAATGTAAACACTAACAAAGGCTGAGTATCTGGGTGTACAGGTACAGAGAAAAAGGCTGCACACAAATCAATTACTGTGAAATACTTGTGCGAATGTGGCACTGAATTCATAACAGTCAACACATCAGGCACAATTGGTGCGAGTGGTATGATTAACTGATTAACTGCTCTTAAATCTTGAGTTAATCTCCAAGTTTTCCCATCACCTTTCATAACAGGATTAATTGGTGTGTTATATGGTGAATGTGTTTGTTCGAGGACACCCTGCTTGACAAAATTTTCAATCAAATGTTGAATACCTTGTTCCTTATCTATAGACAAAGGGTATTGTTTAATGTAGACAGGTTTATTTGTTTTAAGTTTAGCCCTGTAAGGTTCCATATCAATGAAACCAGTTTCATCCCTGAACTGAGACCATAACAAAGGGTTAATCATGGTGTCCACCCTTGTAGGCATGCTGCTACCGGAGGCAGATACCCTTGAGCCGCTTATCAGTCCACTTGTAGGCAGAGGATCGACGGATGCCTGTAAACTAGACAGAAAAGAAAAAACAACCTTGTTATCAGTAAACTTAATATCCATGCCTAATTTATGTATCATATCACGACCTAGAAGATTTAGTGGAGCACCTGGAATAATTGTGAATTTGTGGAAAAATGGTTTAATAACAGAGGCTTCAACCTGTAAAGGAGGTGTTACAGTACAAGAAATTCCCACAGAGTGAATAATTTGATTAGTTCTGGGACCCTAATAACTGTTAGAAGTCATAGACGAAGCATATGCGCCTGTATCAAGCAGAAAGGTTTGAGGCTGCCCATTTATCATAAGGAAAAAATAAGGCAAATCCTCCCCATTATTCGAGGATCATAGGGTCATCATACATAATCAAAACTGACATCACTCTGTGGGCACCCCTATGCTTGGTTTGAGTGCCACTGGGATGGGTATGAAGCACCCGTGTTCTCATGTTTGCTCTGTGGTGTGTGCTGTTGTATGTGTGTCTCACCAGAAGTCGGCTTGCGCAACTGTCTGCACTCTCGTTTGTAATGGCCCCTCCCTCCGCAATAAAAGCAAATGACCTCAGACTTCTTCCTTTGGCTAGGATTTTCAGCCGTTTGTTCAGTCTTCCTCTTTTCTGGATAGCCTGTAAACATGTTCCTGTTTTACCCAAAACCCCCCAGAGCTATCCAGCTCTCTGATTCGCTTTCCTAGAGCCTCTAAAGTCATATCATGCAAGTTTGAACTTGTTATTCTGATTAACTGCGCTTGTTTATGATTCATGTTATTTAACAGAGTATTGACAAACAAAGGCTTTATTTCATTATTCATTGGCAATTTAGAATCTTCAATCCATGCTTTCTTAAAACGCAAAAAAAATTGAGCAGCTGATTCTTTCGCTGCCTGCTTAGTGCCTGCAGCAAATGATAAGTCCTGCTGACTCCCTAGACGTTCATCAAGGAACTCTCTCAGCTGTTTGAAAAATGTTTCAACATTACCAGACGTCTCCCAAAACAACTCATGTGGGTGTGCGGCCGTACCGCTGCTTGTGATTTTATCATGGTCAAGTGATAATGCGGGACATTTTTCAATCAGTATTTCCTCCGTTATGTCTTTCTCTAGTGTTCTTAATAAAACCGCTCGGAAATCTTATCCTGTAAAATGTGCATATTTTGTGTGCGTTTGCAAAATTGACACATATTTACCCGCTTCCTGTGGGGAAGGCAAACTTTTACAGATCGCCTCCATATCAGACATTCTTAACGGTCTCTCATTTAGCGTGTTCCCAGCTCTAACCCAAACCATTGAATTTTGAGGGTTTGTAGTTACATTAGGTTTATCAATTAACTTTTTCGGTTTCACCTCTTTTGGTTTTATCGACAGTGATGGTGCAGAGGGAGAAGTCTGTGTCTGGCAAGGGTTTGTATATCCCGGCGGCTTTTCTAATGGCCACCGGTTTTGATTTGCATACGCAACTATTTTTGTTTTTTCCGGACCCTGGTCCCAAACCTTTTTCATGTCTTTCCATACTGCATAAGCTTTATTCATGTATGGATAATCCCATATTGGGTCTCCCCAGGATTCATGAGATATACCCTTTGCCAATAACATACACTCATCAGAAAAGGACCCTTCCCTCTGACAGGGAATATCAATTTTCGGTTTTATTCCCTCCGACCACCCTGCGAGATTTCTAACATATGGATCTGTATAAAATCCCTGATTATTTCTGTACATAAATGCGACTGGCGTTTCGCCCGGCAGTGGCCTTGAAATAGAATTCCCTATCTTACACTTTCAAACCCGCCGGTGATAAAACAGTACAGTACAGATAAAACAAAGAAAACCCCTCGTGTTCAATCGACCAACCGTTTCAACAATGCTGCATGTATTATATTGTGATCAGAGGTGGATATTAAATTCACCGTCTTTTTCCTGATAACAATATTTCAATATATCATTCAGTAACAGTGATATCAATAATATTTTCAATTTTAACTGAAAGAATGTTATCTTTTAGAATAACCATTAAACAGATTTTATTTAATTTTTCGTGAGTAACAAAGCGTCCTCAAAGCTAACACTTCCATCCTAAATTACAGTGTGATCAAGACTGCATTAACCATTCATATTCGTGCGTTAATAATTATTTTATTAATTACTGTCGCCAGCCTCACTGTCACAACAATGGGAGAATCAACTCCCACTAACATGAATTTTAACACACAAGAATCCTACAGGACAAGCGTTAGATTTCTGTAAGTCATAAAGAACTGTATAGAAAACACTTACCCCTTTTAATGTAGGTCTGTGACCGATCGTCAGTGCGCCTCAGGCCTTTGTTCTCCTTGGTTCTAAGAGAGAAGAGTTTCTTATCTTTCCCGCTTTCACAGACAACCCCCAACTGAAAGAATGTAAACTTCTTATGTCCCCTTGTCTAAACATTATTCTACGGTTGAAGAGTCTAATCGACGGAACACACAGAGTTTGCAGATCTGGAAAAAACTTTGACACAGACACCAGGTGCTTGTTCAATCAATGTCCAATGTTTATTGTTAAGGACTACTACTTATAAGCTTGCATCAGGAGGCGTCATATAAAACCACCAAAACAGTGGAAAATCACCAGACTTTCTGTTTAGTCTTATTCCTCCTGGACAATCAGATATGATTACAAAGTACGTATTCAATATTCCAGTATCAAAACAATTGTCCCTTGACATCATTAGGAACCTTGAGATGGAGAACAACAGATAATTATATCAACATATGACAACATAATACATGATACAACTTTCAACGAGGCTAAACAACAAGACAGTATGGCACATCTAATATGAATAGAAGCTTATACTAATAGGAATGAATATGAATGAATACATATGATATATGAATATTGCATCTGATCATAGATCTGAGTCACAAATTGTATGAATCTAATTCAAGCTGCATCCCGAGTACAGTAATGGTCTGTATCACTGGGGTCTGGGAGCTGACTGCTGTTTCCTGAAGCCGGTCTCAGAGTGGGGAGTCTAATACTACACATGCAACGATCCTGATAGACCTGGCGGTCAAGTCTATTCTGTTCACCGTGATGTTGTGAACTTTCTTCCCGGTGGACTGTCCATAGCTCAAGGTCCAGCCTTTGGCCGGTGGGAGACTATTAAAACTATAAGTAACGACAGTGACACACCAGTGACTTGGCGGAAGAAAATCATTAAGAAAGTGGGATACAACAAGGAGAAGATGACACAGTTCACACACAACTGGAAGTTTGGAGCATCAGCCACGATTGAATCTGGAGATCTCTGCATTAATCTCCAAGGTCCAGCAGGAGAAAACATCAATGAAATACATGTCCAATCCTTAGCATGACATGCTTACTGATCCTCAAATGTGCCATGAACCTATTTAAACCAAAATAATATGATTGTGTTCAGATTAATGCCATAAATTGAATATTAAAAACAGACCAAAGGCTTTAGGCCGATTCTGATGTCTTTGAGTTGAGTCACTGGAGCATATGATCACATGATATAAATACAATAAACACGCACTTGTTGTTACTCTTGCTCTGGGTACTATCTTTATATTATTGCTCAGGTTTAAATCCAAACTTCTGATTGGCCGTTACATCCATGCTATGATTGGTTTTAATGCTAAATGCAGATGACACGCAGATCTAACGCTCTTTCCAAATGACTACAGGCCTATTGACTCTCTTTGCCAGTGCATTGATCAAATGATCAGCTGGATGTGTCAAAACTCTGAAGTCATTGTATTTGGTAACAGGATGAAACTTACAAGGTAAACACATACCTTGACTTAAGAGGTCTAAAGACACAAAGTAAGGTAATAAATCTTGGGGTCATTTTGAAGTCTGACCTTAGTTTCAGTAGTCATGTCAAAGCAATAAGCAAATCAGCGTATTACCATCTCAGAGACATAGCCAGAATTATATGTTTTGTCTCAAGCTAAGATTTAGAGAAACTAGTCCATGCTTTCATCACCAGCAGGGTGGATTACTGTAATGGACTCCTTACAGGTCTTCCCAAAAAGACCTTCAGACAGCTGCAGCAAATACAGAACGCTGCTGCCAGGATTCTGACCAGAACCAAAAAATCTGAGCATATCACTCCAATCCTCAGGTCCTTACACTGGTTACCAGTTACTTTTAGAATCAACTTCAAAGTATTATTAATTGTCTATAAATCACTTAATGGTCTAGGACCTAAATACATCTCAGATATGCTCATTGAATATAAACCAATCAGACTTCTCAGATCATCCGGATCAAGTCAGTTAGAGATAACAAGGGTTCACTCAAAACAGGGCGAGTCAGCGTTAAGTCATTACGCCCCGTAGCTGGAATCTGCTTCCAGAAGACATCAGACGTTCACCAACAGAAGCTTCTTTTAAATCCAGATTAAAAACACACTTGTGTAGCTGTGCATTCACAACATGAGCACTGTGCTGCTTTACATCAACTGCACTTCTATTTCCAATTTCTTTTTCATTTCTTATTCTTTTTATATTTACGCTCACATTTTAATAAATTTTATTGCAGTTTTATTGTTTCTTAGAATCTAATGTATTTGTGATCTTAAATCATTTGCATTTTAAGGATGCGTCTTATTTTTTTGTCAATCATTTTATGTAAATCACTTTGAATTGCTCTTGTGTATGAAATGTGCTTTGCTCTTGTGTATGAAATAAACTTGCATTGCCTAAACACTTTGAGTGAAACAGGAAAACTCCAGACACGTTTCTTTCATCTTCACATTTCATTTTCATCACCATTAATAAATCCATAAAAATGCAATTATTTTTATATTAATGTATATTACAGGGTAATTGCATTTTCAAAAGAATCGATTGTTGCCTGCTTTTACACATTTAGTAAGGGATAATGTACAGGCAGCCGGTTGTTATGACAGGAACAGTGTGATCAGGACCCAACACAAAGTGGAGTATTAACCTTATTACACGGCTACTTGCCACATGAGAAAAATAAATGGACATGAAATGTGAATTATTTTATTAGCTCATTTTTACTGAATGCAGACCATCAGCGAGGAAAAGCCATTTAGTTTTGTTAAAATGTCACAAACAGGCAAATAGGTTTAATCATTTGTAAATATAATGTCATGTTATTTAAAGACAGATTTATAATTATTTTTTGTGTAATATTAAAGTGCTCCTTTTTTTTTGCAGCATCCGGGTTACATTAGTTTTAAGCAGTTGTTATTTGAAAATAACAACCCTTTGAATGTCGCGACTGGCCAATCAGAATCAAGCATTCAAATGAGCTGTGTAATAAGTACCTTCAATAATAGGTGTTAAGTAATGTCTGATTTATAGTTTTACACCTGGAATGTATCAATGTTATGTATTTATTAATGCTAATCAATGTTATTAATATGCGTGCACCTACCAGAGTTGAGGAAAGTTATGGATGGTTGTTTACCAGTGTGCATCTTATTATGTAAATCAAAATTAGTATACCAGTTATGTATTAGATTAGAAAATCTGGTGTACTCACGCAGACATGTTTTTTTTTCACCACATCAAACATTACCAACAACTCAAAGTCTTTTCAATTGTGCTTGCTTGAAAAAAAGATTTACATGACACAATAGAAGTCAGACACAGTAAATGGCTTTTCAGGCTGCTCTTCATGACAGATTATCAAACCAAAGACATTTCTGTCATGACCGTTTGGCTGAAGCTTGCAGTGATTTTGAAGGAATAGTTCACCCAAAAAAATAGTCCCCATTGACTTTCCATAGTTGGAATAAAAATGACTATGGTTAAGTCAAAGGGCCATTTTGGGTAGGGTTTTTTTTTCGATACTGGTGCCAAATCTATACTTTCAAAATGGTACCGGTGCCTAAATCAATACCTTTAAAAAACTGCCACTAACACTGAATATATTGTTCTTTAATGTCATCCACCAATTAAAAAACTTTTTTTTAATAATTCAAAAAGTACACAACAAATTTTGAAATCAATCTGTATGTGAAATGAGCATAGACACTAACATAGATAGATGTTATAGGTGTATATGCATGTACAGGGGCGTAGTTTGTGGGGGGGATGGGGGGGGAGGTAACCCCCCCAATATTCAAATCCATCAGTTACAACCCCTCCAATATTTCAACATGAAAATCACAGTAGATCGAATGAAAAATATGTAGAATTACTTTATTTTGTGACGATAATTTTGTTCCTAATCAAATAAGAGTTTTTCATAATGAATTAGACAAAAAATACTCCCCCTCCATTGAACCGATTGGTACCGCCCAACCAATGAGTCGCACTTTCACCAAAACAACGCGAGTGGTGTTTCAATGGGAGAGCACACGGGTAACTTAACGTACGCCAAAAATGAAGAGAAGCGCTGCACAGCGGACTATATTTAACTGCTGGTCAGAGAGGGATGCAGAAAAAATAAAGCATTTACTGAGAATGAGGTATGAGAATATTGTGTAATAATAGCTAAGTACACACCATATATATTAGCTAGCTAATCCATTGCAATGTATTTAGCTATAACTATCAGTACAACAAGTTACCAAAGCAGCCATCTGTTTTGCTAGTTAATTTTTCAATAGTGTCTGTAATTATCAATGACAAAAGTATTCACATTGATGTTTGTTTTCTTCCTAAAATAATCTGACTTTTGAACGAATTGGATGAATTAATAATTTAAGTGGCTCACTCATTAAAACAGTGAATCGCTGCCGCCTACTGGCGCTTTCAATATTTAATTTCTTTCTTTTTATAATCTCTTCCTATTAGAATTTTATGAATGAGGTTTATACAGGAATTTCATAACGTTATGAGGTGTATAATCTCTTAACAAGTTTTTTTAAACAGATTTGAGGTAAATATAGCAGCAGGGTAGAAAAGTCAAATTTTCCAATAACAATACACATTAAAAAATAAAATAACAGGCAGCATACATCCCCAGATACATAGCACACGTATGTCTGCAAGATGTCTGTTAAAGATCACTTCATCTGGAAAGCATCTGCTGTTTACTAACATCTGATAGACATCTATAAGATGTCAGTTTAACATACATTCTAAATCATTACATCTTAAAGACATCTTCTAACAGGAAACGTCCTATAGACGTATTGCAGATGAGCAAACACTCTAAAATATACGTCTCCGTGATGTTCGTGTGCTATCTGGGACGTTCAACCCCCCCAATGTTCAAACCAAATCTACACCCTTGTGCATGTATATAAGCTGTTCACCTTGTTAACCCTCCAGCTTCAACTTAATGCTCACCATAGTTATGATGATAAAATGGATAGAACTTTATAAAATTTGTGAATAGTAATTTTTTGTTTAAACTACAATTAATTGAAATGATGATCTAAAACTTACCAAGTGTGCTCTTTCATTATGGTCTTCCATACGTCTCTATTTTTGGAATTCCACCTTACTATTGGCTGGCTTCAAATGATAGAAAATAACATTTCCGTAGTTTTTACGGAAAAATACTGGCTGCTGTGGTTGCCAGTAAACTACCGTAAAAATACGGGAACATCCTCTTTTTATTCATCCAATCCATTCACAGCAGAAACATGAATTTATTTTACGAGCGTTTACTGGTTGAGTGGATCTATCGGCAATCACAAACACAACTGTCTTCCCAAAACCCTGTCAAATAAAAGTCCCGTTAAATTGAACACTGTGACAAAAAATACTTAAGTGAATCATAGTACTTGCTGTCAGGGCCCGGTTTCGAACTCAGGTCATCGGCGTGGAAAGTGGAAATGGGTGACTTTCCTGACTGAGCCACTGGAATGTGTTTGAACCCAAAAGGTGAGGCAGACACAACGATGCTTGCAAAGAGTTTTAATGGTCAAACAAAAAGATAATCCATCAAGCAAAAATCAGTTCCAAAAATAATCCACAGAAGGTAAATCCACAGAAGGTAAATCCACAGAAGGTAAATCCACAGAAGGTAAATCCACAGAAGGTAAATCCACAGAAGGTAAATCCACAGAAGGTAAATCCACAGAAGGTAAATCCACAGAAGGTAAATCCACAGAAGGTAAATCCACAGAAGGTAAATCCACAGAAGGTAAATCCACAGAAGGTAAATCCACAGAAGGTAAATCCACAGAAGGTAAATCCACAGAAGGTAAATCCACAGAAGGTAAATCCACAGAAGGTAAATCCACAGAAGGTAAATCCACAGAAGGTAAATCCACAGAAGGTAAATCCACAGAAGGTAAATCCACAGAAGGTAAATCCACAGAAGGTAAATCCACAGAAGGTAAATCCACAGAAGGTAAATCCACAGAAGGTAAATCCACAGAAGGTAAATCCACAGAAGGTAATCTCAAAATAACAAGAGAAAATCTGAGCTCACTGTAACAAGGAACGAGCAACAACATACAAACTTAGAGCGAGGGTCTAGAGGAATAACTGGGTGTATAAATACACTCAAACAAACAAGGCACAGGTGCAAACAATAATCATATCAAAGGTGAACACGACCCCCAGGCGACCTCTGGTGGCCAAATGGTGACAATTTGCTATTGTAACAAAACAAATTTAAGTAATGTAAAAATGATATGGCCCTAATTTATCCATCTGTATGTAACATGAATGTCTTTTGTCAGTTACCTGTCTTTTCATGATGAACTGCACTTGCATCATTTTCTTTTAATGATGACAACCGACGATTTATACTTGTGCTCCTACTGTTTAACCTTTGCTCCCAAACTTTAAACCTCTCTAGCAAATGAGCAAAACGACAATAAGAAAATAAGTCTTGTTTTAAAACAAAAGTATGAAATTTCACTGAATTTGTGCTTAAAACAAGCACAAAAAAATGTTGATGGGGTAAGAAAAACAAAATATTGAATTTAATGACTAAGAAAAATGTAAACGTAGAAAAAAAGTACAAATTCAAATATATAAAAACTTTTTTTTTTCTAAAAGAAAAACTTATTTTCTTGGGTCGTTTGGTGCATCAAGAAAATGCATCTTCATTCAACAATTGTTTGACATTTTAACTGCAAAATAAGACAAACATATTAAGTAAGAAAGTCATGTTTTGTAGTGCATCATGGGTAATCTGGCGATCTGTGTTTTAGAGGTGTGAAGATAACATCACTCATGTTCTGCTTGTGTGTGATCAGCTTTAATGAAGGCTGTGCGTCTGCTCTGCTCGAGCAGGAAAGTCTTGTGTTGAATGAATCTGTTGTAAACCTTCATCATGTTAGTCCTGTTAAAGTCTCTGACAACAAAAGTCATCACTGAGCACTGTGACCAATTATTATAAGACAACAGAAGTAATATATAAATATCACCATTAAACTACAGAATGTGTTCTAGTCTATAATCGTGTCATGAAAATAGAGGAAATGAGAAACACAGGAAGAGTTACAAATGTTCTCAAGAAGCAGAAGTAGATGATGAGAAGAGACTCAGTTAGAGAAACACAACATGACTGAGAAGAGTGATATATGTCTGCTGGGACTGATCCTTCTCTCTTCACTATTCAGAGGTAAACTATACAACACATTTATTTCATCACATTTCATTTCTGTTGGGACCACCGTCATCAATTATTTAACGATAGCATATATTTAGTTTGGCGCAATGAAACTCAAAGTCTCTGTTGATGCAGCCTTGCATGGCCACCATCCTGACACAATACTAGAAAACCTGAACATCGTGACATCATGTTTCTTATTCTCACATTCAACAGTCTGATGTCAAGAGTCAATGATGGAGGAACTAGATCACATGATCTTCTGTCAAATCTTCTGACTTATGTGATGTTAATATAATCAAACTCTATCTGTCATTGAGAGAAACATATTGAACTGTTTGATTATATTGTGATGTATTAATATGAATGATGTCATCTGCTGTTTCAGGTGTGAGTGGAGCAGAAGAGACTGATGTGTTCATCAGTTCTGGTGAAAGTGTGTCTCTGTCCTGTAATGATGCTCTTCATCAATGCTCCTCAACTACATGGTTCTACAATAAAAATACAACATCACCTACAGTAGACGTGTTTACTGGAGGAATAAAGAATAATAACACAAAGAGATCTGAGAGACTGAGTCTGACATCTGACTGCTCTCTCAACATCTATAACACAACACAACATGATGGTGGACTTTACATCTGCAGACAATATGTGAATGGACGTCATCATGGACCTGATTCACATGTTTATCTACATGTTCTTCATGGTCAGTTCTCTTCATTTATATGAACACATGTTTAACTTCAGATCACAGTTCTCTTTATCTCTTGTGTTTTCACTGAAACTCATGAGTACTGAGAGTGTGTTGTGTGATTTGTGTTTCAGTGTCTTCATCTTCATCATCATCATCACAGACTGAGATAAGAGCAAACACACCTGTCACTCTCTCCTGTCAGCTGTTTTCATATGACTGTGGTCATGTGTTCAGGTATTATGGATTTCAGCTGGTGTGGATGAATCAGACTGATGTTGATCTACAGACAGACTCCAGATATCAGATTAGATCAGATGAACTCTGTCTCATCTCTCTGACTACAACACTCGTGAATGAAGACGACAACACAGAGTTGAGATGTGTGCTCAAACACAAGAATGACATCACGACCTCAGTCACATATACTGTCAGATTTACAGGTAAGACATCACTCTGACAGGAGTGTCCTGAACTCAAAACAACCTGCTGGTGTTGAACACATTCCCTGAATATTCTGATATGGTCATGATGTGGAGAGTTTTAAAGGGTGTGGGGATGTTATGTGGTGGATCTTCACTGAACATCAGGACGTTCTCTGACTGTATAAAGGACCTTTACTATAGAACATTCTCATAACATTTCAGGGGACCAAACTACAATATTGCCTTCCTACATATGAAAACCAGTTCTGTTTATTTCTCCTTTTGGTAATTATATGACTTACCATCTGGAAATGGAACTGTGATGTCTCATGTATGTCATTTAAGTATTTTTAAATGACAAATAGACAATCAATACCAGCTTTACACCTGCAGTTAATGTTAAAAACTGAAAGAAATGTCATCAAAGCAGCATTATGGTGATCAGTGTTTGCTTCAGTTGACCTCTTGACTTTCATTGTGTCAATGTTCCTCTTTCCATGCATGTGGGGGTGTTTTAGAAAGAACACTTGTGCAACATCAAAGAAAGTGATGTTTTCTTTATCAGGATCTGATATGATTTCATGTCTTATAATTTCATCCTTTGACAACATTCAAGTGTTCACATTAAAACACATTATACACACTGAAAGAGAAAATTAAATTGTAACAATGGAAATCCAGTCAAGAGCCCAACTAAAGCAAACACTGATCACAGTTATGATGGTTTGTTGAAATTCAAAAATATTTTAACATTAATTAACATTAAGATTCAATGGTTTATAACTGTTGGCTTGCTGTCTGGGCTCCCTTATACGTTCAGAAGAAGTCCTGAATGTTCTGTAACCAAGTAAGCTGAGCTAAATTGAATGAACTAAATTTTAAGTTTAAGTTATTAAAGAATTAGAGCAAGCCTTACTTTACTGACTCAAGTTTAAATTTCCAAATTGTATCTGTAACTTCACATTAAAGACGGGGTATCCAATTTCCGAATTACACTTGTTTAGACAGAACTAGTACCAAAGCAACCTTGTAGCCAATCAGCAGTAAGGTTCACAGGACGGATATTAGTTGAGCTGAGTATTGATGAAAGTGAGAGATCGGGTAGTGCTGTGTTTGTTTTGATGATTTGAACATCAACATCGGCTAAGAGAATTTGGACACCCCACCTTTAACTAGATTTATTAGAATTGGTATTAGCATTAGTATTTGCAATACTGCAGCGCCGGAACATCCCACATCCTAAGCACATGTATCACTCTTCTGAACAATGGTATCCACAAAACTCAAAGTTACCACAAACCATGTCAATATGAAGTAAATAAATTAACCAAATAAGTAAAATTACTTTATATACATGAAATTCACTCTTAGGTTTTACAGTAGGGACAGTACGCTAACCCACATAAAAATACTGTGTGATTTTACAGGATATAACTGGCTACTAGTTGTATTAATTTGACAGTAAAAGTAAAAGCAATACTGTACTGTGATTTCACAGTTAAAGACAGGGATAGGCAGTATTTAATACTACAAAATACTAGTAACAAAATACTAAATTGAATGTAAACACTTAACATGCAGATGGCCCATGGGCGGGATCAAACTAATTTATAAAGGTATGAAATGACATGAGTTTGAGTAAATGATGATAGAACTTTCAATTTTGGGTGAACTATCCCTTTAATATTTATTTTGTTAAGTAATTCATTTGGACGTCACCATCATAGCGATCAGTGTTTCATTGAGTTGGGCTCTTGACTCTCATGTGTCATGTTTCCTTGATAGAGTTTGGCATCATATACACACACACTCACACACACACACACACACACACACACACACACACACACACACACACACACACACACACACACACACACACACATCAATAATTGGTGTATGAATCTAAACAATGGAGACAAACAGTCCTCAAAAATGTCTCTTTTGTCAGTGGTCACCATATTGAGGTTTATACACTGATTCTTCATGTCTGTAAGTCACAGCCTGTTTTCACACATATTTTTAAACATCAAAATGCAATTAAATTCCCTGACATCACAACATTCTTTCAGTACCCAATCCAGATCAGAACAGTGAATCAAGCTGCAAGATGATGGCTATTTAATTATAGGGCACAAATTGAAATTCAAGATATCAAAGCTGGAGGGTTACTACAAGACTTCTGAACTTTTGTGACTCAAAAGAACAAAAAATGTTGTTGAAAATCAAGGTCAATGAAGTTCCCATCTATGGTTCCTCACCGGTCTGTGGTCATTTCCCCCCAAAAACTTTTATATATTTAAAAATATAAGACACATATATAAAATATAACTAAGTGCATACAACATCTATAAACTTCATAGAATATTTATTTATTTATTCTCTTTTATTAAGGAACATTTAGGAACACAAACACACACTTGACAGTGGAGTGCCAAACTTTTGCGTTATCTCGCAAAACCATTTTGAATTTGGACAAACACTTCATGTTTAATGTCCTGCTGGCTGAGTTTGAGACTAGCTCCGTAAACATTGGTTTTAAGACGCAGATTCCCGGAAATAAACTTCAGTGCTACATAATGTAGTATAACTAAAACCAGTTTAGATTCAGCAGGAGGCCATTAATGTGTAATCTGAATTTGGTGAGACAACAGTGTGTAACATTTAAGTTATTAATGACAATTTTTTTAATAACACTTTTCGGATTTACATTCACTTTGTAGACGGTCTCTTTGGACTACTCCATGTCGCCTGCTCATATAGAGATACATTTATATTCTCGTTTTGAGGAAGACTAGGTTGTTGATCCTTGTCTAAGGAATAATGTGTTGTTTGTGTTATAACAACGTTTAGCTCACAAGTTATTGGTTGGGGAATCTAGTATGAACCGCTCCATTGTTAATGTACGGAGCGGAATAACAGGACGTTTGAATGTTTTGCGTGATGACGCAAATATGTTTGCGAGGTTACGCAATGTTTCTCGGGGGAACGCAAAAGTTATAAAAATATTTTTTCTCTTTCCTCTCATATTTTTTCCAACACCATGTCCCTAAAAGGGCTCCGTACTTTTTCACCAAAGAAATATTCTGTTAATTAAAGCTGTTTTTTACGTGAGGTTCACTTTTTACTGCCTTTCATTTGTCATTTGTCTTATTTTTCTTTCTCAGGGACAAGCGCTCATACAGTGACTTTTGCTGTGATCGCTTCATTACTTCTTCTACTTACTGCTGCTGTTCTTTCCGTGATTTATATAAAAAGATCAGGTGAGTTTATATATCCCACGTACATTAACAGTTTAAAGTTTTCAGCTATTTTAGTCTTAGCTTGACCACAGTCGAAAAAACTATATTTTTGACATCTGGCTTTTGTTCTCTTCAGAGCATCATTAAAAAGCATCTTAATAGCAGCTGACTTTTCCTCATAGCACTGAACCTAAGCAGAGTGTTTATTATCACTTTCTCATTTCTCGCCCCTGATGTATTTGTGTCTCTGGCACTGCTCTCTTATGGTTTACATCTCACTGATAGAATATTCTTCATTACTATGTCTAGCATGTCTGGACTGAACTCTTACATGTAGAAGGACCACACGACCACTCGATGTCAGAATTTAGAATTTAATATATAACAAGGAGAAATGATCATTGGATGACCGTGGCAAACGCTCCTTCCTCTCTGGTACACACAGAGTTATTCATGGGAGGAGTGAACCAGTGTACATCCTCTGTAGCCTCGCTAACATATAGACCGAGGCTGTCGCGAGGTGCACACAGAGAAAACCCAAATGTGTTCCACTGATAATACTCTCTCCCAAACAAAGGTTCTGCTACCTTAATCAACTTTAACAATCAAGGAACAACATTTTGTGAAGTTCAAATATAAAATCCAGAGAAAATTACAATAAGGTAAATAAATCAATAAAAACGACAGATTAATTACAGCAGCTACACATGCAGAACTTCAATGCTTCAGTTTCTTCTCTCACTCAAGGTGTTCCTCAGAGTTCTGTTCTTGGCCCACTACTCTTCAACATACATGCATGCTGCCCATCGGTAACATTATCTGCTGTCATAGTCTGACACTGTTATGCTGATGACTTTCACTTATTGTGCTTCATCTACAATCACATTTTGCTGTTACTGATGGAATATTTCAATCACTGACTGGCCATCCATACTATATGTGCCTTAAAAACATTCTGTTCTGCTGACCGATTTAATGATTCAAATGCAACAAGGCCTGTTTATTTTTCAGATCGGAGATTGTCTGTAGACCCTGTGGTGAGTATAGTAACGGCTTGATCTGTGAGATGTCATCATTGGGACTGGCGTCTTAGTCATGTTGGATATATTGTATTGTTGTACTTTCCTTTGCCTTTAGGTTGCATGTAAGAATGACAATAATGGAACATCCAACACCATCAACATCGGTCCTCCTACTCCTAGCACAAATGTAAGTAAACCCAAAGGTTCATGAGATTTGTGAATATTTACAGTCACTGTGATGAGTTGTTCTCTGGTCCACACATAGTCATGTCTGTTTCATTTTCACCAAACCTCCTCACCAGATTTGTGTTATTCTATCTTTAGAGTTCTCTAAACATAGCTTTAAAACCCATCTTTGAAGACTTTGTTCTCTGGAGTAATAAAACACAGTGATTTCAAAAGTCACCACTAGAGCAGCTGTATTATCTCTGTATAGTCTGTCTAACAAACAGTGATGGAGAGTTGTTAATACATTTATATCTGTGTTGATGTTTAGGAGCAGAAAGATGATGTGGTTTATTCTGAGGTGACTGTTGTCAGTAAAAAACAACTGAAGAACAACAATGTGAGTAGAAACTACAACATTCACATCCGCCCTCCGTCTTAAGCTCTCCAACTACACACATGATTTAAAGCGCTGCGATATCTTCATGATATACAGTCTCATAAATATGTACTTGTCACATCTTGCTATGATCAAATCTGTGGGTTAAAACATGTGTGATGGTTACTGTAATGTTCATTCAGGTTCAGTCTGCTGGTGATGTGACTTATGCCGTCATCAGAGGAGGAAACACTGAACCTGAAGACGCCTGAAGAGAGCTTTAAACCTCCCTGAACAACTCGCAAATAAACACAAACACACACAATTATACATATCACACGACTAAACAACAACACAAACACACAATATTAGGCTTTAGTCAGTGACTGTGCTGATTTGATTCATTTCGTGTGTTTTTGGTGGGCTTTGGAATGTTTGTTTGTTGTCTGTTTGTTTATTATTGGATGTTATTATTCACTTGTTATTGAATTCATTTTCATAGGTCTTGTAAATACTATGTGCAAACCAATTAGTGTGTGTAATGGAAGATGATTTCTTAGTTTGAGTTTTATCTTTAATAAAGAACCCCCGAAAATTGGAATGTTTAAGCTGGCACTGTTTGATATGTGTGTTATGTTCAATTAATACTAAGTGGAACACACTTCATAATGAAAACACAATAACTGACACACTTCGGCATCACAGTCATCTAATAACGGTGACAAATAATGAACAAAAACACTTTGTGTTGATTATGTCGTTCTTTCTGGCACCATATTTTCATTCATCATGAAATGATGACTAAAGCAAACTCTGATCACAATAAGTTCTTTCAGTTTTAAACATTAACTGCAGGTGTAACAGTGATATTGATTGTTTATCTGTCATTTACATTTCCAGATGGTAAGTCATATAATTACCAAAAGGAGAAATAAATAACAGAACTGATTTTCATTTGTTGTCAGGCAATATTGTAGTTTGGTCCCCTGAAATGTTATGAGAATGTTCTATAGTAAAGGTCCTCTATACGGTCAAAGAACGTCCTGATGTTCAGTGAAGATCCACCACATAACATCCCCACACCCTTTAAAACTCTCCACATCATGAAGAAAGTTAAGTGTGTCTCAACAGCCAAAGTTCTGACAGAAATCTTTCCATTATAACACCTGTTCTCACTCTACCAAACACTTAAAATATTAAAATGTCACAATAGTTTTTGTTGATTAACTCATTTCTAACTTCTGACAGCATAAAAGCATAATACTGCATTTATGTAACTTCACTTCCTTTCAACATCATTGCGTAAGTGACATTACAAAAGCAGTTACTGTAAGAGGAAAAGGGAAACAATGCAAAAGAAAGTCAAGGGTCAAAGAATGAAGATGTGAATGATGTTTGTGTTTAATTCTCCTCTGGTGAGATCTTCAGATCTTATTTACACTTGATGTTCTGTGTGACTTCAGTCAGGTTATAGATTCTTTAATGCTGTATCTTCAAACAGTCAAGTTTGTTTGTTTTGCTCATATGCACCAGAATTCAACTTGTGTGTTCACCATCGCCTTACAATTCCAAGTTCCTCTTATTAGTTTCAGTTGATGTCATATGTTGATTTTACAAAGAGAAAATTAGGAACTAACTGCCACATTTCTTGGTAGGGGAGACGTGAAGATGTTTGCACCGTCAAAAAATTTTTTTGCCAACGAGGCAACCTGATTTGTGCGTTTATTTTGGGCTTGTCATCGTCTGCTGTTCTTTTAAACACGGTCCTATTTCTAGCAGGGCTGGTGAGGCTTTTCTAAACGCATATAATAGCAAGCATATTTTCATGCCACTTTCTCCAAGAAGAGACATATGACATAATTTATAAATGTTATTAAAGCAGAAGTTGTTCAGTTCGGTTCCATTCACACTGTGTAAATGTGCTGCAGACACATTAGTGAACCGTGCGTCTACAAACGAGATTAAACACTTATAATAAAGCATTATGCACCAATGTCGTTTGACTTTTACTAAACTCTCCAAACCTCTTATTAGTTATGATTGCAAGAAGGGTACGAGCTCAATTTAAACAAATATCTTACCTCTACATTCTTGTACATGAGGATTTTTTATAAACACATCGTGTCCATAATCCTGTCTTGAAGCTGAAATGGTTGCTTAAATATGGCCAGGGGTTTACTTCATTGTCTTCAGCTGTCAGAGTTCAATGGACTTTCACCTTTAGGTCAGATGTACTGGCGTCTCCATCGATCGTCTGGTATTGCCAAATAACTCATACTCGTGCCCATCATTCAATGGAGTCATTGCCGGTGAAACCGCTCTTTACTCAGTAACAGATGTGATTTAAAATATTACAAAGAAAGATAGAGCACACATATCAAGAGTAAAACTACAGACTTTAAAAACTAATTGAAGAAGAACAAGTACATAAAAATCAACTCAAGTAAATGTAATTTGTTAATTTTCACAAACTTACAACACATCACCATCATAAATGCAAGGTCAGTGCCGCCAGTCCCATATGGAGTAACATCCGTCCGCTGGCCCTGTCCTCTGATCCCCACTTCCTTTAGTAGCCTTGTAGTGGAATTGGAAGCACTTTCCCTGTTCAGCCCTGATCTTCAGCCTCCGCTGCCAAGTTGGGGTACCAGAGATTCTTTCTTTCAAAAGCCTTATTGATGGCCTCTTGCCAAGGTACAGTCAACTCAACTATGAGGACCGTCCTACTGGAGCTGGACCACAGAACCATGTCCGGCCGCAGGTTGGTTGCTGTGATTTCCAAGGGGAAAGTAAGTCTGTGGTTTAAATCAACTCACATTTCCCAATCCCTGGCTATACTCAACAGACCTGAATCAGGGGTTAAGGGCTTGGCTTTAGACACAAGTGCTAGTTAACTATTTGTAATATATTTAAAATACTTTTTAACCAGGCAGGCATTATAAACCTTATTTCAACCTTAATTTTAAGACATTTAGTGTTTCTCATTTTTTAACATAACCTTATATAACTTAATTCCTATAAGTAATTACAGTTTTTCTCAATTGCTTAAACACATTTCATGAAATGATGGCTCCTTTTCTCTTAACACAAATCTGTAACTTCTCACCCAGTTCCCTCAACATCCTATTTTCATGTCAAAATGAAGCTCTCCACTCAAAAGCATTCAAACTTGTGTGACAAAGTAAACTTTTCCCCCAAACAGGACACACAGACCCTCTGAAACACTCACATTACAACAGTCTCAGACACATGTGAGATCAACTCAAAACTGTTATTTAAAGCTCTTAATGATTCAAGAATGGAGTTATTTTACAGCTCCGTGTCTATTACAATATACAACATTGAAAGAATGTAAATATTCTTACGTCCCCTTGTCTAAATAATATTCTACGGTTGAAGAGTCTAATCGACGGAACACACAGAGTTTCTGGATCCAGGAGACAAAGTTTGACACAGACACCAGGTGCTTGTTCAATCAGAGTCCAAAGTTTATTTTTTAAGGACTAATATTTATAAGCTTGCATCAGGAGGCGTCATATAAAACCACCAAAACAGTGTAAAATCACCAGACTTTCTGTTTAGTCTTATTCCTCCTGAACAATCAGATATGATCACAAAGTACGTATTCAATATTACAGCATCAAAACTATTGTCCCTAGATATCATTAGGAATCCTTGAGATGGAGACCAACAGATACTTATGTCAACATATGACAACATAAGACATGATACAACTTTCAACGAGGTTAAACAACAAGAAAGTAAGGCACATATTCTGTGAATAGAAGCTAATACTAATAGCAATGGATATGAATGAATACATATGATATATGAACTTTGTATTAAACACAGATGCAATATTTGTAGAGGACACGGACGAAATCCAGATTCTCACAATCCACATAATAGCCTTCAAACTCGATGCTAATGGGGTATGGTATATGCACACGGAGCTATGACGTCCTTCTGCTAAAATCTCTGCCAGCTCTGTTACATCTGGTGCCACAGTGATCAACAGCTTATCTCCTCAGGATGCACATAGAATTACGATCAACAACATCAGACTGTCGGAGCCGATGGTTGAGTGGTTCGTGCCGAGACATGTGGCGCCAGTGTGTCCCGGGCGTCCCGAGATTGAGTCCCATCCCGTGGTCCTTTTCCGCCCCCACCCCCTCTCTCTCGTACACTTCACTTTCTGTCCTCTCTAAAATAATCACTGTACTAATAAAAAAGGGTTATAAAATAAAAACCGTCAGTCTAATTATTTGAACAATTAACACAGCCATGCGTCGACAACCAAAAAGCAGAATCACTTAAGGCTATCCATTTAAAGGTACATCAACAGATATGAAAAGGCAGAGTGAACTTTTGCATTTACTAAAGGCATGATCACAGAGGCACTTACCAATGGTCATCCGTAGTGCTGTCAGTTTGCTATTATTTGAAAGTTTTCTTTCTAAACACATTGTTATCACTTGGTTATAAAACTTTCTTAGTGATATGACAGCAGAAGTGACCTAGCTGGCTGCGATTTTACAGTAAATGTGTCATCTTCCTGTGTGCATATACCTTATTTTGAACATAAATACATTTTGATGTGCTGCGTCTTTGATTTTGAAATAGTCCCCCTTATGAATCTTTTAATTTTAAGCTAAGCAAAAATGTTTTTTTTTTTAATGGCGAACAGCTATTTTTTTGGACCAATGAATATATAAAATAAAAAATGTGTTTATTTATTCACAGATATCCATATTGGCGTTAAAAGGCAGAATAGACACCAGAGATGCTGTGTGGAGACTGATGAGAGCAACGATCACATACTCTTTGGTCAAGAACTTAAATATAAAAGGGATTAATGGAAAGATGAGTTTCAAAAACTTGCAGTTACGGTCCGTAATTTTTGGTAAGTGTGCAGCATGAGTACTGATCTGATTTATGTAATCAAAATTGAACATAAAAAAATGAGGCTAAGCTTTATTTAGGCTCATTTTGGATACATTACAATAATCCTTTAAAATTCTTATTGTAAATCAACTGTCAGACTGTCAGCTTTAATTTGAGGGTATTTACATCCAAATCAGGTGAACGCTGTAGGAATTATTGGCTTCTCAGCTGTTCCATGGCCAAGTGTGTGTTATTCCCTCACTATCCTAATTACAATGAGCAGATAAAAGGTCCAGAGTTCATTTCAAGTGTGCTATTTGCATTTGGAATATGTTGCTGTCAACTGTCAAGATGAGATTCAAAGAGCTGTAACTATCAGTGAAGCATCATTAGGATGAAAAAACAAATCAACCCATCAGAGAGAGAGCAAAAACATTAGGCGTTGCCAAAACAACTGTTTGGAACATTCTTAAAAAGAAGGAACACACCGGTGAGCTCAGCAACACCAAAAGACCCAGAAGACCAACTGTGTTGGATGACCGAAGAATTCTTTCCCTGGTGAAGAAAACACCCTTAACAACAGTTGGCCAGATCAAGAAAGCGTTTTTCGTTTGTTTAATTACACATATGTGGGTATTTACCTTGTCCGGTTCCTGCAAAGTATCCAGTCAAGTTTTCCTGTTTTTCTGTTTTTGCCCCCAATGTGGGGAGTCTCTGTTTTGAAGTTTGTGTTCTGTTATCGTTTTCTCATTGTGGGTCTTTCTTTTGTTAAATAAGGTTTCCTGTTTTTTGCTAACGCTGCATGCGCTTTGAGTTCTGCCTCACCCACCCGACATTGTTTTCTGACTTGGGATTCTTTGTTCTTATACCTGCGGTTAAAACATCCTGATTCCTGACCAATTGTTTCACATCACGTTCTCCTCCAGACTTCTTTCTGCATGGTCTACAATATAAGTCTGTAAAAGATAATCGTGAACCACTCTTGTGTGCTTGTGTGGTCTATTCATTGTCTCTTTCCTGAGTCGTGGACCAGTCTGTATTAAATCACTCTTAAAAACTTTTCAAGACCTTCAAGGTAATAGGCCAATAAATGAAATCGTCACATGTATACGCTTAAATGGACTCGATCTTTAAGGCACTGCTTATGGGTTATGCAGTCATGTGGTTTAACATGTTTGCGGTCTTGCTAACACTTTCACTTTCTTGTCCATGACTTCTTGAAATGTCCAAATGACGAAATGCTCTCATGTTTCTTACAACTCCGTGGCTTTTTGTTTGCTCGTGTGACTTTCACATCTCCTTTCTCTTCAATGCGCTCTGAGGTACGTTTCCCAAACAACGACATAACTCGGTGTTTAACCACCATAGTACAATGCATTAATGGGGAAATTAACAATGTAGTTACGACTGTTTCCCGAAACCTTAGTAACTCTGACGGAGATCAATTTTTTGAAACCAAGTTGTTTTAGCGATCTAGTTGATGATGCCACATAGGTGGTGAAATAATGACGTCTACTAATAATACTGTTCAGATGCGGGCTGTGCAATTTGGGGAAAAAACGAATTAGGATTTTTTTTTTTGACATACATTGCAATTGCGATTTGATTTGCAATTTAATTTGTCTAAATCAAGCTTTAACTCAATAATGTCAATAGTGTGCCGCATAATATGGGTATAGTTACCCTGCTCTAAAAAACGATCAAAACCATTAAAGAAATTCTTATTGAGACACGTAAGCCACTATCTCTCTCCCACTTTCTGTTTTTTTATGAATGCCGTTTACGCTGTTGGCAAGGGAAGTGCTAACAGGGCATAACGGAGGTGCGCTCACTCAGTTGGTTAGTAAGAATGCCACTCAAAGCCGACTTGGAACGGACGCGTTTAATTTTTTTCAATCGCAGCCTCTTGCGATTAGCATATCGCAACATCTCACATTGCGATTCGATTTCTGTTAAACGCACAGCCCTACTTCAGATCATAGTGATGTCAAATTCTTGCTGTAAATAACATACACTCCATTTTACGAGTACCATTTAAACAACAATACTTCTATTTTCTTGATAAACTGAAAGATGTACACTTTGCGATGCTGCTTGTGATTGATCGCTGGAACGCTGGTTTTGGGAAACACTTAAATAGTTGACCTTTGCTGGAACGACGGAACTTGCGACCATAGTTGGCCAATGATGCTTTTGGAAACTCACCCATGCATTCTAAACAATATAACGTCTGTATATATACATACATATATATACAGCGGGGAAAATAAGTATTTGAACACCCTGCTATTTTGCTTGTTCTCCCACTTAGAAATCATGGAGGGGTCTGAAATTGTCATCGTAGTCGCATGTCCACTGTGAGAGACATAATCTAAAAAAAATCCAGAAATCACAATGTATGATTTTTTTTACTATTTATTTGTATGATACAGCTGCAAATAAGTATTTGAACACCTGTCTATCAGCTAGAATTCTGAGCCTCAAAGACCTGTTAGTCTGCCTTTAAAATGTCCACCTCCACTCCATTTATTATCCTAAATTAGATGCATCTGCTTGAGGTCGTTAGCTGCATAAAGACACCTGTCCACCCCATACAATCATTAAGAATCCAACTACTAACATGGCCAAGACCAAAGAGCTGTCCAAAGACACTAGAGACTTAAAAATTAATCATTTTTATGCCCAAAGAATTATATTTATTCATTAAGAATATAATGTTTATAACGAATGAAACAGATTTTTTTTGTCTTTCTGTTTATACCCACAGGAAAACGGACAAATTACAAGATCAAGAATTTTTTTATTTAAAAATGAAAATCCTACTCGATATCATCTGCAAATATAGGAAACTAATCTGGATTAATCAGAATTTTCCAGAAATATGACATTATTTATAATAATTATGCACATGTGGTCTGACATCAAATTGAAGCTATTATAGAAATTCATGTTCCCAGAACATAAACCTTGTCGGGTTAATTTTTCCACTCAACTTCTCAAAGAGCAAATCAATATGTATTTTTTATAAATGATTTGACAGAACTTCTCTTATGCAAGACAAAATGTAACAGAGAAGGATTACAAACCTTAAAGACATGTTAATCTGGTTAGATGGCTTCTTTTATCCACATGCATTTAGACTTTTTTAGCAAAAGTCCTGTCAAAAATGAAACTTCGCACACAATTTATTGCAGATTGTGACGTCCTGCATACCTGCTTTTGGTGCTGGTTTGTGTCTTGTTTTGTTAGTGTTGGTTTATTCTTTGTGTTTTAAGGGGGGTTGCTGCAGTCTTTAGTGGAAATTGAGTCTTCTCTACTGATAAAAAGCATTCTCCTCTTTCCTTAAGAGAGCCAAACTCTTCCCTGCATCGCTTTTGTGGTGTTATTTATTTTCCAGATTTTGTGTTAGATTATTCTGCGGTTATAAAACAAATTTGTTACATTTTTGGCCAAAGTTCTGCATCCCTTCTTTTTGTCACAAATTCTGAGCCAGACCATGACAAGATACACACAACAAACAGTGTTTCGGTAAAACATGAAGACGTCTACCTCATAGACAGTAAAAAATATGAAGACAAAATGTCCCAGAAATGGCCACTGACATCCTGCAGAGATTGTCAATAAGAGCCAGAGGCTGTGCAGTAATGATCATAAGATGAAGATAGGGCACCACATTATGAATGTGTTTGCCACACCTGTTGAGAAAAAAAACATGAGATCCCAGACAGTCACCCAAACCCCTGAAATTATTTCTGCAACATAAATTAATTTCATGTGCTTAATAAGGTAATTTTGGTTGTCGACGAGTTAAGTCTGTGTAGATACAATGATTATAAAATCAATTACATAAAATAGATTCAGTTCACTCAACAAACCATTGATTGCTCATTCACTGACACCCAAAGGACCTTAGTATAAATGGACATTAGTAAATACATAGATTTTGTGAAGTAACAGACAGTTCACAGACAGATGCAATGTAATAAATGTATATATTAATAAAATAAAATAATACAATTCAAGAATCTTCATGCTTCTATAAAATCTGTAGGTAAACAAATTAACACAATAAAACTATACAATATAGCGTGACAACTTGACCCACACAACTGTATAGTACATAGATAAAATAACTACTGATTTTGAACAAAAGTGGATAACATCATGTGTTTCATCATGTCAGGACTGACTGGACAGAAGATCACAAAGATGAAATGACTTGTAATTTATCACATTACTTTAAATAAGAGTCTCTTGTTGTGTCCTCGTATATTTGTTTGTTTTCAGTCTCCAGCCTTAACAGTGTCCAGTGATTAGACACAAACACACAGTGGGGCAGAGATGATGACGCTCTGTTTCTCACACAAAGAGTTTTTTCAAAATGCTTAGTGATGAAAAGAAGTGGAAAAAAATGTAAATCTTCTAAATCAGCGATACGTTCAGCGAGTCATTTTCAATAGAGGACATTCCGAGGAACCGTTGAACATCATGCTTGTCCCTTGGGGTTGGCATGGAATGGACTGCATCTGTCTTTGTAGGGTCCAGCTTTATTCCTTGGTCAGTTAGGAGATGACCAATATATGATACCTCAGACACAATGTAACGGTACTGGTCAGGGTTCAGATTAAGGTTCACGGCGCCTATTCTGTCCATGACCTGCCTGAGGTGTAGATCATGCTCTTCTCTTGTGCTGTCCCAAACGAGGATGTCATCGACAACTATTTCACATGGTTGTCCTTTAACGTGCACCAACATTATAAGGGGCAGAGGCTCAAGTGGAAAAAAAGGGCACTTCTTCTTTTTTTTTAACAAATTGTTATATATATTAACACAACTCTAACTTAATTTCAATAACCAACTGCATTGTATGAAGGCTTGACTCCACCTGTGTAAAACAGTAATTGCGACTTTATATCTAAGAATTGAGACTTTATTCCATCCACAGTGAAGATAAACACGTTTTCCCCTAAATCACATGATGTGGATGAAAATGGGTGTGGTTTGCTGTATATAAATGCGCCTTCTGATAGTTATTTGTCAGCTGGAGAGCAAGAACAGATAATACTGTAAGTACTGTAAGTAAATTCATTTCATTCAAATATCTATTAAATTGTGGTCATTCTTTTTAGGGTGTGACTTGGAATGAATATTGAAGTATTTATAAAGGTTTTTGTCATTTAATTTAATAACATTGATACTGTCTTGTCGGTTTACAGTCAACCATTATACGTTTGAAAAGAATATTTAAACGAAATGAATGATTTACTTTTTATGTTTTGTTAAAAGTACATTTTATATATAATATTTTAATCAAATATTTGCATCACACGTTATTCCCACAATTTATTTAAAAAGAGTATCCCAATTTCTGCTATGTTCTGTAGCATTGAACAGCTTGGTCATCTGAAAGAGTTTGACTTGGAAGCAGTCATGACAGATTCTCAGCGCTTCTCAGACAGGTAGGACTAATACTTTAATTTAATTGTTAATATTATTACTGTAATTTATATTATATCATTTGTCCTTTTGTTGCCTGAACCTAAACTCAAAGGAGTGTTAGATCTCGTTTCTTGTTGTAATAAAGTTAACTTTTACGATAGATGGTTTAAATATTGGTGATCAAAAGTTTCATTTCTTTGATCCCGATGAATCATGTGGATAGAGGTGTGGTCACTTAAACTGAAGTTTATCCACAAAACTGGATTACTATCCTCACATTTGTCCCTTTGTCTGCTAAACCAAGCCTTAGTTATTTCTCAGTTGAAACAGACCACAGTGCCATCTACTGCCAAAGTTAAGTGTGGATGCCGTACACCTCATGTCATAGACTTAATAATTTAGCAATACTCCAGTTATGATAAATCAATAGTATTTACAAAAATGATGATACTGTTATTGCCAACAAAACAAATACAGTCACAGAGTAGCTACAATGATGAGTGGAAACTGTTTTGTCATGGTCATGTACATTTACTAGACCATCTTGATCTAGCATTTAATGATGAGGAGAGCTGAAGTCTAAAAGCCTTAGAAGGACAAGTCAATGAAGGACACGGCCTCCCCAGATAACAGCGTCCCATTTGAGGAGCGCCCATACTCATACATTGTTCAACTTTACTGTAGTTTTGCAGCGGATTTGCTGAACTTACTGTAGATTTCATATAAAAAAATTTATAATCTACATTTTTAAATACAAGTTTTTATATTTTCTTTCGTGAAACAAGTCTCATTATCTAAGGTCACTTTCCTTGTTATGTAAATGTATCGTAATTTAAGAAGTTTTAAATATTTTTACTAGAAACAAGATTTAGTAGAAGACAAAAATGCTTAGGAAGAATCTCATTTTTGCAGTGAGGTTGTGCTAATGCCACTTGTGAGACCAGTCTCTTCATGCTGGCTTTGAATCTCAAGAGTCAAAGTGTTTTAACTTTGGTTAAAGTAAAGTTTAAATTGAAAACAGTACTAATAGGAAAGTAATTAAATCTACAGTAAGTTACTGGCAAGCCAGCTGCAAAACTACAGCAGTGTTTTAGAGTGTAGATATCGCACTTGTATTTGTCCTATTGCTGTTTCAATGACAGCACTTAACAAAAAAAATACTTTTTACCTAAACACATAACTATATAGTAGTGTAAAAAATGGCTCCTGATGCCTTTTTCTACATTTTACAGGAATAACTCATCATTGAAAATAGTTTTAATACTATTGCATTGAAATCTGAAGTTTAGTTTTGTATGATTTTTTTTAATGAACTGTGCATTATACAGTATGTAACAGAAAATGTGTCATTTTCAGACATTTCAAATTAAAAACTGTCCATTTCACTTAAGCCTAATATAAGCATAAATAAGCTTTTAATATTAAAAAAGTATCACTTTAATTTTACAAGGAGAATGTTTGCTGTGTCATGATATTTGTATATAACTTTTTAAGACCTCAGTGAACTTTATAGCCTGTATTCACACACAGGGGCTCTGGAATGCTTCATTTTGATTGGTTGACGAACATTCTACGGGTGTGCATTATTTTTTCAGTCAAGTGCACAGTTATGAAGTAGTTTCAGATCTGTCAAACGAATTGCAGTTACATATGTCTGCAGAAAGTTTAACTGAATAAGCTTATACTGTAGCCAATATTCATAAAACACGAAAATAACAAAAAACAGCTTTATTTGTTTATGATTGGTTTAAAGTCGAAAATAATCTACGTCCGTGAAAGAGATTTGGGCTTTCAATTCACCACAGCACACTTTCTATGGCACCTCGGCAATGGCAAACCCGTGGTGTCACATTTTTATTCTCTGTATGCTTTTCTTAGGCCTGTTAAAAACAGTGCTTGGCTTTTCTTAAGATAAAACATCTGAACAAAGTGGTCAATGTGTTATATAAGCGAAATTATAAATTCCAGTCTGTTGAATTCTTAAAATATAATGCACACCCCAAGCTGGTAACTTGACCATTATGCGCCCCGTTGTCAATTATTCCTTATGTAGCCTCACATATTAAATGTATATGAAATTTTACTTATTCATTCACCCATCAAAATAATCATCGTACACTATGTTTACACACATGATTACATTATAATCTAAACAAGCTGTGTAAAATATTACTGTCTTTATTTAAATACAGAGAAAAGACTTCATCAAAAGAATTGTCCAGAATTGATGCAATTAAAAAGAAAATCACCTTAATTGAAGATGGAAATCCTGCTAAATATCGTCTGCAAACAACAGCAGACAATCCGGATCAAATTGGGTCATATAGAAAAATCACCTTTGGTGAAAGAGACCCAAAGAAAACTCATAAAACTATTCTGATGGTGGGAGAAACTGGCACTGGAAAAACAAGCCTCATTAATACTTTGATCAACTACACCTGTGGTGTTCAGAGAAAAGACAAGATCTGGATTGAGATCACAGATGATCAGAGTGACAGAACATCAGCTCACAGTCAGACTTCTGATGTCACCATATACGGTGTTTATATAACAGAGACTTCAGTTGATTTAACAATCATTGACACACCAGGATATGGAGACACTCGAGGCATCAGTCATGATAAAGAGATCACTGAGAGTTTATTACGTTTATGCACCTCTGCTGATGTGGTCCATGAAATTGATGCAGTGTGTTTTGTGATCAAAGCGGATCAAAATCGACTCACTGGCAGTCAACAGTACATATTTGATGCTGTTCTGTCTTTATTTGGTAAAGATATTGAAGAAAACATTGTGTTACTCCTCACACACTCAAATGGGTTTCCTCCTAAAAATGCTCTGACTGCCGTCAAAGAAGCTAAAGTCAAGTGTGCTTTAGATGAGAAGAATCAACCCATCTATTTTCTGTTTGACAACTGTCTGTCAGAGACTTTGGATGATGATTATCAAACAATCCAGCAACAATCATGGGATCTCAGTTACAAAGGCATGGCAAGATTTTTCATGTTTCTAGATAGAATCAATCCAAAAACCTTGATCATGACTCGAGATGTTCTGACAAAACGGAAGCAATTGGAGGCAAACATTTCCAATCTCGAATCACGTGTTCAAATGATGGAACAAAAGGAAAATGTTGTGAAGCAGACTCAAGAAGCTCTGGAGAATCACAGAAATGATGTTAAAGAAAATAAGGACTTTGAGTATACAGTTCAAGTTGCCTTCAAAGTAGCGGTTGATATTGATCCTGATGTAGCTTCTGTGGCAACACGCTGCATCTCTTGTGAGGAGAACTGTCACTATCCAGGATGTTGGTGGGTTACAAGTCTCTCCTGGTGTGAAGTGTTCGAAGGAAAACACTGCACAGTGTGCACAGAAAAATGCCACTTCAGCAAACATGTCAAAGACGCCAAAATATATGAAACAAAGACAAGGACTGAGAAGAGGACTTTTGAAGAGTTAAAAAAGAAACATGAAGACCGAATTGGGACTGGTGAATCTGTGGTCAACGAGCTCAAGAAAGAACTTCAAGAATATGAAAAAGAGAAGGAAAATCTGTTAAATGAAGCTTTTCACTGTTTGGAGTCTCTGGAGATGATTGCACTTAAGACAGATTCTCTGTTCATACTTCAGCACATTGATTTTCTCATTGAGAAGATGAAGGAAATCAAAGAGCCGGAAAAAGCCTCAGCTCTGGAATACATCAAGAAGAGAGCAGGAGGAAAAAAAAAATAGGAGCCCTTTCATATCTTAAAAACATTTTTACAAATGAATTGAAAAGAATACAACTGATTAAACCCTCCTGATGTGCTTTCCTGGACATTATAATGTTTTTTGGGGGTAGATCGCCAGCATGGAATGACGCATCATGCTTTTAAACTAAAAAAAATCATTGATGAACCAATTTCTTAGTGTTTTCTGATAAAAATTGAAAATTGAAGCTGTGCTGTTAACAAGGTAAAAGAGCACCAAACCAGAAGGATTTAATGAAAATCTATTACATCTTAATGCTGTATATGTATGCTTTTTCTCAAGATAAGAAAAGCCAGTTAAAACCACAGTAAGATTGGTTTGTTTGTATGTTCTGTAAAGTACTTCTGTAGAAGAAATCAAAGACAAAAATGAAATATCAAGATTGATGACAAAATGAATGCATGTTAAAGTGCTATTGAATATTTTTGGCTGTGGTCAGGGCCGTAGCTAGAGGATTGGGGGGCCGCCTGAAAAAAAATATTTATGTGGGCCCCCCACGCACACATATCATATACTGTACAATATACAAGCATTATGCAGCAATTCTTCTGGCTCCTGTCTCCTTCTTTTCATTCTGTTTCTGGTAACTTGATTTATATTTTCTTTTCCCCGACATCATCAGTCAGCATGTATATCACTTTATCTGACCTCTCAACTCTGATTGGTCGTCTTGTTGACGAGCTGGGCTGGGACTTCTGAGAATACTTGGTATCAGACTAAACCATTTTTCTTTTAAAAAGAAAATTTCTTTAACCAAATTGCATGCTTTTTGGTGGTTTTCATCATATCCTGGTTATTCCTGGATTCTGTGAATTATCCCCACCTTTCACCACACTAGCTATGGCCCTAGCTTTGGTATATGTCCTTCACATCATATAAACCTTAACTGAAAAACACAATGAATGTGGTTACAGGGACCATTCCATTTTATTATGAAACATTGACACCCAAAGGCCAAATAGTTTATGTAGTAGTATCTCGAGCACACAGGGCTTCTTTACAATGTAATTATGAGTTTTTGACAGACTGTATGAGTACAAACAAGTTTTAAAATGATGTTTGTTTTTATTTGTTTGTTTTGCCTACTGTTGGTCTCTCTCTCTCTCTCTTTCTCTCTCTCTCTCTCTCTCTCTGTGAGTTTGCCTCCATAGGTGGTAATGTGGCTGATTTGAGTTCCTGATTGGATCGTTTTGGTCCAGATCTTGCTTGTTTAAGTTGCCAACTTTAGTATGATTTTTCTGACTATGAAATTGTGTATTTTGTGATGTTTGATCTCTTTTAGTTGATTATTTCCTCTTAGTCTCATTCATTTGTTATTGTCTTCTTTTTAAGGGAAGTAAAGAGCATGATGTGTGCTTCTTTATTTGTATGAAATTTTTGATTTAAGGTAGTTTGGTTGTCTTTCTTCTTCATTTTATTTGGTTTTCAATATAAATATTAGTAATGTATTGAGGTGTTGCTTTAAAGAGTTATTTTGATAGTTATTTTGTCATGGTTCAATCTTTTCTGTCTGTCTGTATTCTTTACAAATAAATATTCTTGCATCTGAGATTGTTTGACAGAGCATCCTTTATTATGTTTTGATTGACACAAGACCTATTGTAACAGTAGCAGGCTCTACTTTAAAGATCTATTCACAAATTGTATAGTAAAGTTTTGGATAGTTCTGAAGATGTGGTTTACAGCTACTCTAAACTCAAACATACAAGGGCACTACAAGAACCTGTTATTTACACTTATCTGATAAATTACAGTCATTTACAGTCATTTTATCTTTGTGGGATCACAAGACAACTTTGTTTGTCCCATCAATGCACTACAAGAAAAGTCATTTTATCTACACTCCTTAAAATAAAGTTCTTTAAAAGGTTCTTTACAGCGATGCAATAGAACAACAATATTTGGTTCCACATAGAACCATTGTAGCGCTTTAAGCATGTTAAAATAAGGATGAACTCAACAAATATGATTCTCCACCAGATCTATCAAGATTACATCCATGAAATGAGTGATTTAAAACGTCAATTTCAGTAAAGGAACTAGTTATAATAATTTGAGATATGTTTTCTCATGTTTGATGGTTTTTAGCCCAATCAGCAGCAACATGTGTATAAGCCATTATGATCTGAAGTAAGACTATAAACCAGCTGAACAGGTACAGATATTATGTTATTTATGTATAACTGTTTTTTGTATTCAATAAATATATGGTAATAAATAATTATAAATCAGTAAAGTTCGGTTTTGACACCACACACATGTAGTTGTGTGTGTTTGTAGTGTTTTTAAATTGTGGAACAACTTATTTAAGGCTCCAATTTGGCCAGCAGTGGCTCTAATAAAATGAAGCCAACTACAGACTGGGCGCCTGATCCATAAAATAACTGATTTCAAGATCAAGCTTTTATGTTCTACACTGCTTTTCAATTTTTTAAATTGACAACAACAATGTTTTTATAGCTGTTTTAAATGTTACAAATCACTAGATTGCTGATACTGAAATCAAAGTATTGTTTCTGTTGTATCATTATTTTAATTGACATCACAGTAAGTTGATGCATTGAAATGGATTCTCCTGAATAACAGGCACAATTAATTGATATTTCACTGTTCCATGTGACATACACTGCCCTCATTAATTATTGGCACCCCTGGTTAAGATGTGTTAAAAGCCTTAAACTAAAAAAATATATTGTAGAAGCATACTCTCACACTGAAAATTGTAGAAAAATGTAACCTTCAACTCAAGTGAATTTTAAGGGGGGGAAAATATCCCTGACTAAGTATTATTTTTCATAATTATCTTTCACCTTTTCCACAATTTTTGGCAACCTTAACAATTCCTAGGAAATAAATGTAATTGAAGTATTTCTGTCATTTCTACAGTAGTTTACAAAGTTGATCAGAGTATCTAGGAACCTTTTAATTAATAATTCATCACTTCCTGTTTCCCTTGGGTATAAATATGACGTGACATTTACATTTACATTTAGTCATTTGGCAGACGCTTTTATCCAAAGCGACTTACAGTGCACTTATTACAGGGACAATCCCCCTGGAGCAACATGGAGTAAAGTGTCTTGCTCAAGGACACACTGGTGGTGGCTGCTGGGATCGAACCAGCAACCTTTTGATTTACCAGTTCAGTGGTTTAACCCACTAGACCACCATCTCCATCTCCATCTTTGTGACACAGAGGCCATTTCTCTTATCCACTCTTCAACAGGGGGAAGACAAAGGAAAACACCATTCAAGTAAGGCAGATGTGTGTCGACCTTCACAAGTCAGGCAATGGCTACAAGAAAATAGCCATTCGCCTGCACCTGCCCATATCTACTGTCAGAGGTATCATTAAGAAGTTTAAAACAACTGGAACAGTGGTAAACGAGCCTGGACGAGGACGCAAATATATTTTGCCTCCACGCACAGTGAGGAGGATGGTAAAAGAAATAAAGAGTTCTCCAAAGCTCACTGTGAAAGAATTGCAACAAATGGTAGCATCTTGGGGTCACAAAGTCTCCAAAACAACCATCAGCCGCTAAAACGATTAAAAGCAAACGATTTAGGCTTGTCTCGTGTTTACGTATCTTCATTACAAATTACAATCATTTACAGCAGAATGATATTGAAGCAAAAAATATATTGTTTTGTATCATTTGTTAGACTTTGTACAACACTATGTACATCAACGTCAGGGCACAATAGAAATAATATGTCATTTAACTTATATTTTTGTATACCTAGCCCGCACAACAATACTGAAAGATTGTTTTAAAGAGTAGGTAGCATATGATTTGTGAGGTCCTACTTTGGTTAATGGAGTGTCCAACAACAATTTTATGTACATGCAATGTGTAAAAACACTATAATCTCGTAATAATCGGCAGTTATTCGTAACTTACATGTTGTCTGACTCTCAAATGATTAGTCTTGGCCCATCCTACCCGCTAACATTGTGTCACTTGATTGGTCAGATGGTGTAGTCTGTTGTGAGTGGTCAAACGCGTTCATCATATGTCGCAAATGGAACGCTGTAACAAGTTCTTAGGATAAGGAAGAAAGGAGGCTGAGTCGGCGCGGCTGGGAAAGCGTAAGAATCTTTTATTTACTACAATACTTCCGGGTTGTAGACCCGCTCACTCATACACACAATCTTTGGTTGTGACGACTTCTTTCTGCTCTCTGGATACTCCTAGACGTCCTGTCTTTTCCCGACACGTACTTTCCCAGCCTTGTTTCTCTCTCTCATCTCTCTTCCTCCTTCGTGCCTTAAATGCGTCTCCTCGCCAATTACTAGAACGAGAAGCAGGTGATTTCACTCTAGCGTTGATCTGCTTACTCACCATCATTCTCCCGACACGCCCTCTCGCCGCAGACCGTGCTAAACCACGCCCCCCTTGCCACATACCCCCACCGCCCGACTCAGGCCGAGGCTCCATCCGGCCTGTAGCCTCGCCCCCCCCCCTCCGGGAGAGAAAGTCGGCCACAGCCATCTGAGTCCCCGGCCTGTGGATCACCTGGAACTTGAATGGTTGCAAAGCAAGGTACCAACGAGTGATCCGCGCGTTGGTGTCCTTCATGCGGTGGAGCCATTGGAGCGGCGCGTGGTCCGAGCAGAGCGTGAACTCCCTTCCCAGGAGATAATTACGGAGGGTGAGGACCGCCCACCGGATCGCCAAACATTCCTTCTCGATGGTGCTGTACCTCATCTCAGTCCGTGACAGTTTGCGACTGATGTACAGCACCGGACGATCCTCCCCCTCTATCTCCTGGGACAGGACCGGGCCAACGCCCCTGTCCGAGGCATCAGTCTGCAACAGAAAAGGGAGTGAAAAATCGGGAGAGTGCAATAACGGTCCGTCACACAAAGCAGCCTTCACCTGGGTAAACCCCTGCTGACACTGCTCCGTCCATTGGACGGTATCTGGTTCCCCCTTTTTAGTGAGGTCAGTCAGCGGGCTGGTGAGGTCCGAATAATTGGGCACAAACCGTCTTTAATATCCCGCCAGCCCCAGGAACTGCCGCACCTCCTTTTTGGTCTTGGGTCTCGGGGAGGTTGCAATCGCTGCCGTCTTATCAATTTGGGGACGCACCTCTCCGTGACCCAAGTGGAAGCCCAGATACCTTACCTCTACTCGCCCAACCGCTCACTTCTTCGGGTTAGCCGTCAGCCCCGCACTCCTCAGCGAACTCAGGACCGCTCTCAAGTGCTGCATATGCCGCTGCCAATCATTACTGTATATATTGATGTCATCGAGATAGGCCGCGAGATATCCTTTCGTCAGATCCAATGTCGTATAAAAACGAGCCGTCCCTAGCCGGTCAAGTAATTCGTCAATTCGAGGCATTGGAAAGGAATCGAACTTCGACACCGCATTCACCTTGCGATAGTCCACACAGAACCGGACCGAGCCGTCGGTCTTTGGTACTAAAACTATCGGGCTCGCCCAGTCACTATTGGACTCTTCTATTACCCCCATGTCCAGCATAGCTTCTAATTCCTTCTGAACCACAATTTTTTTGTGCTCAGGTAACCTATATGGGCGACTGCGTACTACGGCACCCGGTTTTGTCTCAATATGGTGCTCTATGAGATTCGTGCGGCCGGGCAGGGGCGAGAAAAAATCAGCAAACTCTGCTTGTAACTTCACAACATCCGTGAGCTGGGAGGACGAGAGATGATCTCCCCCTGGTGCCAGAGCGAGGGATTGCACTTTGGTGTTCGCCTCTGGTCCGAGATCATCTACTCTACTTACTGTCGTCGCCAGCATCACGATGTTCGCCTCACTCCATTTTTTGAGGAGGTTGAGGTGATAAATCTGATGTGCCCCGCTCCTGTCCGATCGTACTACCTCATAATTGAGATCTCCTATTCGTCGTGTGACCTCAAACGGCCCTTGCCACTTGGCGAGTAGTTTAGACGTGGACGTGGGGAGTAATACAAGCACTTTCTCTCCCGGTGAAAATTTAGGCAGTCTGGATCCCCTGTTATAATGCCGGATCTGTCTGTCCTGTGCCTGTTACAAATTCTCCATAGAAAGCCGCCCAAGTGTATGGAGTTTTGTTCGCAGGTCCAGGACATACTGGATTTGACTTTTGCTCGCGGAAGGTCCTTCCTCCCAAGCTTCTCTTAGGACGTCTTAAACCCCGCGAGGTTGACGACCATAGGGAAGCTCGAAGGGGGAAAACCCTGTGGAGGCTTGGGGGACCTCGCGGACCGCAAATAACAGGGGTTCCAGCCACTTATCCCAATTCTTGGCGTCTTCGTGTACAAACTTCCGGATCATGGTTTTTAATGTACGATTAAAACGTTCGACCAGCCAGTCAGTTTGTGGGTGATAGACGCTGGTCCGAATCGTCTTAATCCCCAATAATCCGTACAGTTCGCGGAGTGTCCGTGACATAAACGCCGTGCCTTGATCTGTGAGAATCTCCTTAGGGATTCCCACACGGGAGATTAAACGAAACAGGGCGTCCGCAACACTGGTTGCTGATATATTGCGTAACCCCACTGCCTCAGGGTATCGGGTTGCATAATACACAATGACAAATGCAAATCGATGCCCTCGTGCGGATCGCTCTAACGGCCCGCTCTAACGGCCCGATCAGGTCCATACCAATTCTTTCGAAGGGGACCTGAATAAGTGGAAGTGGGCATAATGGTGCCCTAGGAGTGGCCGGTGGGTTTACCAGCTGGCATTCAGGACAAGACGCGCACCACCTGCGCACGTTCTCATGAATGCCCGGCCAAAAAAAACGGGTCGTTAGGCGATTTACGGTTGCAGCTTGTCCTAGGTGCCCTGCCATCGGATTACAATGAGCCGCCTGGAAAAGCATTTCGCGATGGCTTTTAGGTATGACTAATTGGGTTGTATCTTGCTTTGACTGAGTGTCCTGGGTCACTCGATACAACCGGTCTTTCAATATAGCGAAATATGGGTAGGATAGGGGTTGTGCAGGTTGGAGAAGTTGTCCGTCGATTGTATGGACCTGTTCAAACGCATGTTTGAGCGACTCGTCCCGAGACTGTTCCAGAGGAAAATCATCGACCTGAGAGAGATTTCTTCTCTCCACCGGGCTCCGTTCCTCTGAAACTGTCGTCAGAGGTCCCGGTTCAACCTCTCCGACCTGCCCGACCGCTCCTCCCCACCGCACTTGGTTACGCCCAGAAACATCTGCACATAACTGTCCCTTTAATATCGAAAACAACGGGCAATTCGTCCCCAAAATTAGCGGATGTCGGAGGTGCTCATTAACAGCCACCTCTATCCTATGTTTTTGTCCCCGAAATTTTATGGTCAGCGGCACCAAAGGGTAGTTTACGACATCCCCGTGTACACACCTTACCTTAACCCCGCGGCTCGTATTCATTGCCCTGAATTGCATCAAGCTTTGGTGGATTGAGGTTTGGTTACATCCTGAATCCACCAAGGCCTGATATGTACCCCCCTAATACTCACAGGTATCTGGTACAGCCCGTCCTGACCGAGGGCAGCCTGAGGGTTGTCGGGCACCCGGATCATCATACCGACCTCCATCATAGGACAGCGGTCGATAAAATGTCCGGGGTCCCCACAACGCCAACAGGCCGGCCCAGGAGTCCCCGCCGCCCCAGCGGCAGGAAGCAGACCCCCGAATTGCCGAGGAGAGGCTGAAGGAAGGGGAGAGGCATGTGTACTGTTGCCCGGTCGGTGGAAGGATCCCTCCAGGGACCTTGCAGTTCCATTTGGTCCCGCTTTCGGTGAAAGCCGAGTTCGCGGCGCCGGGCGCGGGTAGAAATTCCCCCGAGACCTGGGAAAGGGAACAGGTTTCAGAGAGGGGGAAGGGACAGTAGGGAGAGAGAGAGAAAGCGATGGTAGGGCTACGCCGGCCCCGGGGCACGCCACCAGCTGGTCCTCGGCCAACTGGATCGCCTGGGCCAGCATCGTCGGGCGGTGACACTGGACCCATTGGGAGGTTTTCCTGGGCAACCTCGCCACGAACTGCTCCAATGTCACCTGGTCGATGATGGTCTCGACGGTGCTGGCGCCGGTCATCAGCCATCTGCGGCAGGCATCCCGGAGCTGGTGAGCAAAGGAAAAAGGCTGTGCACGTTCCCCGAACCCCAGAGACCTGAATCGCTGCCGATGCTGCTCAGGACTCCGGCCCACCCGCTCGAGAATAGCCTTCTTGAGGTCCGCATACTTTTAGCAGGTTCTCGACCGGAAGCTGCTGTGCGGCCATCTGGGCTTCTCCGGACAGGAGCGGGATGAGGCGGGCGGCCCATGCGTCCGGCTGCCAACCTGATAATTCTGCGGACCTCTCGAATAAATCGAGGAAGGCTTCCGGCTCGTCCTGGGCTCCCATCTTGTGCAGCGGTACCGTCGGGGATCCAGTCAGTGGTGGGATGCCTTTCTCCTGGCCGGACCAGCTCCGGAATGAATCACGGTCCTTCTGTTGGGTCTGTAGGAGGGCCTGGAAGCGTCTCTCCTGGTCTTCTCGGAGGTCCAACAGGGCCTGATGGTGTTCCTGGTGGAGACCAGCGAGAGAGCTGATGACCTCGGCAAACGGTGATCCTGGCGGAGACTGCATGCTGGTGGCGGCCCTTCCTTTCTTCCCGGGTTTCGGCACCAGTGTAACAAGTTCGTAGGATAAGGAAGAAAGGAGGCGGAGTCTGCGCGGCTGGGAAAGCGTAAGAATCTTTTATTTACTACAATACTTCCGGGTTGTAGACCCGCTCACTCATACACACAATCTTTGGTTGTGACGACTTCTTTCTGCTCTCTGGATACTCCTAGACGTCCTGTCTTTTCCCGACACGTACTTTCCCAGCCTGGTTTCTCTCTCTCATCTCTCTTCCTCCTTTGTGCCTTAAATGCGTCTCCTCGCCAATTACTAGAACGAGAAGCAGGTGATTTCACTCTAGCGTTGATCTGCTTACTCACCGTCATTCTCCCGACACGCCCTCTCGCCGCAGACCGTGCTAAACCAAGCCCCACTTGCCACAAACGCCTACCATCATGACAGGATTGCTGTTTATATGTGGTTGGATGTCATTTATATCCAGTTAGAAGTAACGCGTAACTGTAATCGGATTACTTTTTTCAAGAACGAGTAAAGTAAGGGATTAAAATTGCTAAATCAGTAATTAGATTACTGTTACTTTCCCGCAAGCAGGCTGCGTTACTGCGTTACTTAACCGTGATTTTGTTTTGTGAGACTGTCTCGTGAGTTGTGACTTGTGAGTGACAATGACGTATGAGCGCCGCGACGTCAGTGGTCAACACCGACATGTGTGGTTTTGAACAAGAGACAACATGGAGCGCGAGAGAGAGCAGGACCGTGCAGCTTTTAATGCTTTGAAGTACAGACATTACTTTGAGTTTGACTTGGTAAAAGGTGACAAAAACATCAGCGTCCGCTATACACTCTGCTTGGGAAGAAAAGTTTTATCTACAGCCAAAAATTACACCTCAAATCTGAGCGAGCACCTAGCAAGCCGGCACAGGAATGTGAAACTCACTGAAAAAAAACCCGAACCCCCAACTGACAGGAGCGCTGCAGCTACCACATCCAATTCCACCGGGCGAACCTCCGAGGGCCCCTCTCCTGCTAAACAGGTGAAATTGGAATTAAAAGCGACCGGACTTAGTGCCGCTGAGCTGAAGAAGCTCGCCGCTGGCTATATTGTCAAAGACATGCTGCCAATTTCCACTGTTGGCTCTGAATCGTTCCGACACATCGTAGAAAAAAGAACGACCAAACAGGGTGTCAAGCTGCCGCACAGAAAGTCATTTACAGAATACCTTGAGAGAGAATTCAACATAATGGATGCTTATTTGAAGGCTAGACTCGGAGAGGTAGACTTTGTTTCCACCACTGCTGACATCTGGACGGTGAATAATAAAAGTTTTATGGGTGTAACAGTTCACTGGATTAATGCCACTTTACAGCGCAACAAGGCCGCCCTAGCATGTAAGAGAATTAGAGGTAGGCACACATATGATGTAATTGGAGCAGAGATTGAAGAAATCCATTCATCATATGGACTGCATGGCAAAGTTGTTGCCACTGTAACTGACAATGCATCTAATTTTGCCAAAGCATTCAGAGTGTGTCAGCCCTGTAATTTGGAGTCTGAATCTGAAAATGAAAAAGAAGAAGGTGATGATGATGATGAGGAACCGACTTTTACAGATGTCATAGAAGCTCGTTCAACCGCATCTGGGGATGGATAGGGATGGGTATCCTTAAGGTTTTAACGTTTTTTCTACTTTTATCGATACCACTTATGGATCCGGTACTTAAACGGTACTCTTATCGGTACTTTCTGTTGTGTTTTTTTTAGTGGTGGGCCGTTAACGGCGTTAACGCCGTTAACGCAGTGAGACTCTTATCGCGCGATAAAAAAAATGTCGCCGTTAATCTATTCTCAAAGTCGGGTTGGGAGCTGGGTCTATACTACGCAAACTATGGTGACTTTCGCTTTGATATTTTAGCGCGGATGTATACATAGCTTAATTGCACTGTAGGGGAAGAGAACGAGATTATTCAACTCGCGTGATTCGCGTCATTCACGTGATTCGTGCCGCCTCATCATCTCATAACCAGGGCTTCAATCGCGCGATTCGCGCAGCAAGTAGGTCTATCACGTCTTTGCATTGACTTTTAACATGTAAATCACTCGCGCTTGACGCGCCATTCGCGTTTGGTCCGAAAACAACATAACGTTACTGTGAAATTACCACATCAAACATGACGTGCTAACATGGATGCTGCTATGAAGCCGCCGGGTTTGCTTCAGGGAAAATTTATTTTTAAGACGCTTCCCAATGGAAACCTCGACAAGACTAAGGTTGTTTGCACCTTGTGCAATGTGGAATTGGTTTACTGTACGGAATTGGTTTACATACAGTTAGTTTAAAAAAAAAACTTTCTCTCAACAGGTAGTGGTCTAGCTTTAGTTGAAACCAGTAACTTTGTATTGGCACCTAATGTATTATGGCTCCTGTATGACATATCGCTTGTTGCTCCCTAACTCTTTGTAAGTCGCTTTGGAAGTAAACACAAGTACATCTTATTGAACATAATTTAATTTTCATCACAAATGATCATAGTAGAACAGCTTTCTCAAGCAGTTTGTGATGCATTTTGGAAACAGGAGATGAGCCCCTGGTCTAAGGCTTGAGAAACCCGTTCTCAAAGATTTACTTTTAGTCATTATTTGGGTACCACACATATTATGAATGCCTTCGGCAGAATTCAAATGAGCCATTTTAATCTAGATTAATCTAGATTAATTCCAAGATTAATCTAGATTAATCTAGATTAAAATAATTAATCTATGCCCACCACTAGTTTTTTTATGAAAGACAAAACTAAAGCTGGAGTTGTTTTCACTATTTTTGTATCTTAATAGGCGGGTATCAGTCATCTTTAAACTGCATTTTTCATAGAGAATTAAAATAAAATGCATGTGGGCCTAAGTTTGTTTGTGGTTTTGTTGTTGTTGTTTAATAATAATAAAAAACGGTGATGTGTGTATTGTAGCACATGCATCAGCAACAGGCCCTGTCAGGTTCATGCCTTTATACATTCAAACCAGATGCCCAGATGTCATTTCAAATCATGGTCTTGTACTCGCCGGACTCGAACCACGGTCTCGCCCCGCCTACTCTACTACAAACATGTTTTGCTGAATGTTTCTGCAGTTCTGAGTTTGTTTTTCTTGATGTCGATTTAAACGTTTTGAATCTTTAAATTTTTGTTTGCAATAAATTTCAGATGTCAATCGAACCTCTCTGCATGTCTTGAAATGTTTTACTCTTCGAGGAATCTTCTCTGATAGCAGCACGTTGTCTTGTGTGTAAGATATTGTTTTGAAGTTTATAGATGTTTTGATTAGATGGTGAGGCCTCATAAAGGTTTCGTTTTCCTTGTTATATTGCTTATGCTATTTCACCTTAAAGTCTGATTGAGCTGCAGAAATCTGGTGAAAATGTGCCTTTGAAAATTTCAAATTTCTGATTTCTTTAAGATTTCCATTAATGTTAGTAATGGTTGCGTGCCAGTATACTGTAAAAATGATTCTTGAGATTTAGTTTACTTCTATCTATTAAGTATCGAAGTAAACCATACGCAATCTTACTGAATCAACTCCATAAAGCCGTGGCAACAGATTACAAGCATTATCATTTATTAAAGTCGCCAAATTAAAATGGTTAAAATTATTCAACTTTAACCTATTCAAAATGATTAACTGCAATTTGCACATATAAAATTATATATTACTTGTAAATTATGCTCCTGATCCTGAATGTTATATCCTAGTTTTATTACATTTTAATATGTAGAAGATCTGTGAAAACTGGACGTAAAAATACTATCAGAATTTAGAGAAACACCGACATCAATGAATATATTGCAAATCACGGTTGTCGGGTCTGTGTTCACTCCTGCAGGTCTGTCTCAATAGCATTGCCTCGACCACCTGAGTGCTGTCTTTTAGTGGCACCTAGTACTCGTTTACAGACTCAGCATTATTACGACATCAGCATATTTATGACTCAAGTTTAGATTAGATTAGATTAGATTCAACTTTATTGTCATTACACATATACAAGTACAGTGTAACGAAATGTAGTTTAGGTCTAACCAGAAGTGCAATTAGCAAGTGCAGATATACAGTGTGAATAAATACAGAATACAATATTAGGAAAATAATTTACGATGGGCATGTACTATGAAAATATGAGAATCGGTATGTACTATGAACAATATATACAGAAGGCTATATACTGTGAACATTAGTGTACAGGAGGTTATGAACAGATAACAATATAGACTATACAATAGTGCAAGTGACTTGAGTGTGCATTAGTTACAGACATTAGCTATTAAAGGTACGGTGCAATACATGAGTAGATGCAGATATACAGTTACAGTGCAGTAGATGAGTTAGTGCAGTTATTGAAGCTATAGTGCAATAGATGAGTAGATGCAGTTAGTTATGTGATAGGTGCAATAATGCAATAGATGAGTTACAGTGCAGTAGGTGAGTTAGTGCAGTTATTGAAGTTACAGTGCAGTAGATAAGGTAATGCAGTTATGAGAGTAGTCCATTAGTGCTAATGAGCATTCAGTGTAATATTCCTGGTGTGCAAGTGAGCAGTATAGAGTGCAAATGATGCTGTGTGTGTGTAAACAGTCCGATAGAGCAGATACATGAAGTACTGGTGTGTACAGTTCACTCATGCATGGCAGCCCTGTGGTGCAATGTAAACATTGTAATAGCAGCATTAAGTGAAAGTTATGAGAGGTAGTGAAATCAGTGGGGAGCAGAGATCAATAATGAAAGAGCTCTGGGAAAAAAGCTGTTTCCTAGTTTGCTGGTTCTTGTCCGGAGGCACCTGAAGCGCCTACCGGAAGGCAGGAGAGTAAACAGTCTATGAGCGGGGTGAGAGGAGTCCTTGAGAATGCTGCGAGCTCGACGCAGACAGCGTTTCTTCTGGATGTCCTCAATGGAAGGGAGTGTAGTTCCTGTGATGCGCTGGGCTGTTTTCACCACCCGCTGCAGTGCCTTGCGCTCAGCAACAGAACAGTTCCCGTACCAGACTGTGACACAGTTGGTCAGGATCCTCTCTATCGTGCAGCGATAGAAGTTCACCAGGATAGTTGAAGACAGTTGGTTCTTCTTCAGTGTCCTCAGAAAGAAGAGACGCTGGTGAGCCTTCTTGACCAGGCATGAGGTGTTGGTGGTCCAGGACAGGTCCTCCGAAATGTGGGTCCCCAGGAACTTAAAACTGGAAACACGTTCAACAGCCGTCCCATTAATGTGGATGGGGTCGTGTCTGCCTCCTTTCGCCTTCCTGAAGTCCACGATGATCTCCTTTGTCTTGGAGGTGTTAAGGAGCAGGTTGTTGTCTGAGCACCATGTGGCCAGGTGCCGTACCTCCTCCCTGTAAGCAGTCTCATCGTTGTTGCTGATGAGACCAATCACTGTTGTATCGTCTGCAAACTTGATGAGGGAGTTAGATCCATTCACAGGCCTGCAGTCGAGTGTGAAAAGGGAGTAAAGAAAGGGGCTCAGTACGCAGCCCTGTGGTACACCAGTGTTGAGGGTGGTTGTGGTGGAGCAGATGTTGCCTAACCTAACAAGCTGAGGCCTGTTCGTCAGGAAATCCATAATCCAGTTGCAGGTTGAATTGTTAATGCCTAGGTTTCCAGGTTTGATGATTAGCTTGGAAGGGATTATGGTATTGAATGCAGAGCTGAAGTCTAGAAACAGCATGCGTGCATAAGTGTCCTTATTGTCCAAATGTGTGAGCACGGAGTGCAGCGCCATGGACACTGCATCATCTGTGCTCCTATTGCTACGGTAGGCAAATTGGTATGGGTCCAGTGTGGATGGTAAAGAGTCTTTTAGGTGTGACAGGACCAGCCGCTCAAAGCACTTCATAACAATGGGTGTGAGTGCTACAGGGCGGTAGTCGTTCAGGCATGTCGGGCTGGAATGTTTTGGAATGGGCACAATGGAGGTGGATTTGAAACATGCTGGAACCACTGCTTGGGCGAGGGACAGGTTGAAGATGTCCGTGAAGACCCCAGCGAGCTGCTCCGCACATGCCCTGAGTACGCGACCAGGGATGCCATCAGGGCCATCAGCCTTGCGCGCGTTTATCCGGCTTAGTGCAGTGAAAACATCTGTGGAATTTACTGTGATGATTGGGTGGTCGATGGAAGGTGTGAGCCTGGTGGCGGGTTCCTTATTGTCTCTCTCAAAGCGTGCATAAAAGTCATTAAGATCACTCAGAAAGGCAGCATCTGTGGTTATGGGGATGGAGTGGTTGGGTTTATAGTCACTAATGGCCTGGATGCCCTGCCACATGCGTCGAGGGTCAGAATTGGTAAAATGCTCCTCTAGCTTCAACTTGTAGCTGTGCTTGGCCTTTTTGATGCCCCTCTTCAGATTTGCCCTGGAAGTACTATAGGCTTGTGCATCACCTGATCTGAAGGCGGTGTAGCGTGCTTTCAACAGGAGGCGCACTTCCTTGCTCATCCATGGCTTCTGATTAGGGTATATGGTGATCTGCTTTTGGGTTGTGACACTATCAATGGTGGTATTGATGTAGTCCAATACAGAGGAGGTGTAGCTGTCTATATCCGTGTGAGAGCCACTGGTGGCCTGAGAAGCAAACATACTCCAGTCTGTGTGTAGAAACCTTTCCTGGAGTGTGAAGTCTGCCCCCACAGGCCACACCTTGATGGTCTTCACTGATGCCTTCACACGATTAATGAGAGGTGAATACTTGGGGTTGAGGAACAAAGAAAGGTGATCAGATTGACCCAGATGGGGGAGGGGGGTCGCGGTGTAAGCTTCAGCCATGTTTGTATAGACATGATCTAAAGTTTTGTTCCCTCTTGTGTGGCAGGAAACATGCTGATGAAATTTAGGGAGCACTGTCTTTAAGTTAGAGTGATTAAAATCTCCCGCGACAATAAATGCAGCCTCCGGGTGAGCAGTCTGTTGTTTACTGATGGCTGCATGAAGTTCTTTCATAGCAAGCTTGGCATCAGCATCCGGTGGAATATAAGCTGCCGTTATAATGGTAGAAGTGAATTCCCGTGGCAGATAAAACGGTCTACATTTAACCATGAGAAACTCAAGGTTAGCCGAGCAGTGTCTCCCGACAATAACAGAGTTCGTGCACCAAGCTTTATTGACATAAATGCACAGTCCACCTCCTCTTGTCTTACCGGATTCCTCTGCCGTTCTATCCGCGCGGTGTGTGTTGTAGCCCGCTAACTCAATAGCGTTGTCCGGTATGCCGCTGTGTAGCCATGTTTCCGTGAAGATTATGACATTGCAGTTCAAAAGTTTTTTGTTGTTGATGATGCGGAGTCGAATCTCATCCATTTTGTTCACTAATGATCGTACATTAGCAAGGAAAATGCTGGGTAAAGAGAGCCGGTGTGGTGTTAGCTGTAGCTTAGCTCTTAGCCCTCCGCGTTTTCCCCGTCTCTGTTTACGATCTCGACGCCGCCGGCGAGCACTTCCGCCCGGCCGTGTGGGGTGCGTAGCATCGGGTGTTTTGGCGATCTCAGGGACGAGTTGAATGTTGCTGATATAACTTCCGGGAATGCGCAAACCGATATCCAAAAGCTCATGCCGGGTGTACGATGTGAATGCACAACTGTTCTTAACTAACAGGCCCGAGATGAGCAAGAAAAACACTATATAATTGCTAAAATTGCTAAAACTGGAGAGACGCTGAGCCTCGCGATGTTCACGCGCCGCCATCTTGTATAATATAAATTATATTACTGTGTTGTATTGTCAGATCCTTGCTTCTTGTGTCTCCCAGTACACCTACTGTCCAAGTTTGCTGTGTCTGTCCGTCATCCTTGCGGGTTAGGAAGTATTAGAGGCAAATGTTTTCTTCAGAAACATATTAAACAATGTAAACATTATGATCATATACTTACTCAAATGTTTATGGGTTGTTCTTTATATTATGAATTATGCAGTCTTATTTATTTCGTTCGTTGTCTGTGAATTAAATTCCTTAAACTCGCATTGCATATTTTCGATAGAACGTCGACATGAGATACTGTCAGTGTGTTCTGTATATAGCCTAATTATAAGCTTGTTCTGAAACGATGACACTGGAATAATAATATAGAATAATAGCACTGAACATGACGTAATAGTCAGTGTAATTTTCAATGTATTCGCTTTGCAAAGTCCACGAGACGTGAAGCTTACCAAAGAATTTCTTAAAGAGTAGGTAGCATGAGATCATGAAAATGACATTTCATGCAGTCTGTTATGTTGCCGTGTTTGAAAGTAAGCTGTCTGCCAAGTTGTAAGTCCTAAGGTGAATAAATAACAAAGTTATTTGCTTGTAAAAATGGGCGTCGACTCTGAATCACACCAACGAGACGTGTAATAGTTCACCCGCATATCTACGTCACTATATATAGTCCCCGCCTAGGTTTAGCTGAGACGCCTTATTTCTCCTCCCCCAAACACTGTCGCTCGTTCGTGAAACGTTCGTATCATGTCTAGAGTCTGTGTTCTACGTTGTGAAACTATTTGCGTCTCTTTTCAACTACCAAAGGAAGAATGTTTGAGGGAAAAATGGTTACAATTCATTTTTCAAACGATACCAAAGGAGTATAACCCCAGAGATTAACTGTGCGCGCGTCATTTCATTTAATAATCTTGGCGCGTTCACTGCAGGGTATGTGAAATGATTATCATTGAAAGAGGGGGGAATACCAACTCTATTTGGACCCGTTAGCTTCACCGAATCACAACCTGTAAGTGTGACTATTCATTTTTGTCTTAACTTCAAGAAATATTTTTGTACCTTATGTCTGTGTTTAGCTAATGTATATAACGCTAACATTAGCATGTACCGTTATTTCTGGGGTGTTGCAGTTTGTTTATCTGGCTATTAACTTTGCATTTTGACACATTTTCCGCACATGCACCAATATAGATATATTTTCATAAGAAACTACAAAAAAATTTCACAACGTCAACTTTCTGAAATGCAATATGTACCATGACAGCTCACAGTTAAGACAAAATAATAGTTCTACTAACGTATTAACAGTATTTTAAGAAAAATAATATTTTATTTCATTGATGAGCAAAAGCACAACATGTAAGTCACACTGTGGGAGTTTTTATGACAAGAGTTGTCACTTGCCACCAGTGTTGGTCAAGTTACTTAAAGAAGTAATCAGGAACTTATTACTATTTCCAAGAAAGTAATCCAGTTACTTTACAGATTACTTATTTTCCAAAGTAATGAGTTACTTTACTGAGTTACTTTTCAAAAACATGATACACAACCTAAATATGATATAAAGCGACCTTTCAGCCCAAGTCTATTCTTTCTGCATATTTCATCATCGAAAATGTAATCAAATGAAACATTCTCTTATTTAAAACTTGTTTTATTAGTTTCAATCTTTTAGTGATGATTCTGGAAATGGCCTCGTACAGGGAATTCCACCTTGTGGATGTAGGTACCATTAGTTTCCTGCGGCTGACTTCCTCCACCTGTTCAGAGGCTATTGTTGATCGACTTGCTTTAGTCCAAAGAGCAGAGCATTTTGCAATACTACTTCTATATACAGCCTTGGTGTCTGCACAGGAATTGAGATGTTGGTCAACATCGCTTGCTGAAATAAGGTTAAGTGTGATGCACACCTGTAGTGTGGAGGGAGGCTAAACTGTCCATCACTAGGGATGGGTACGGAAACCCGGTACTTAATCAGTCCCGGGGCTAAATTATGAAAGACCGAAGTATCGATAAGCTCTGACGTTAACGGTTCTGCTGTCGGTACTGGAGAAATAAAAAAAAAACTTTTCGTATTTATTATTGCTAAATAAACCTGACATAGCATATTTTAACTGACCAACCATTTCTAATTTGCGATAATATTAAAGACATTTACCTGCATTTTCGTTTTTCGCAATCTCGCATGCGAAATGTCCGTCTGTCACACACTACACAGAGCTCGCCCGCACAAAGCACGAAAGCTCGTGCTTAATAGAGTGTCGATCGCGGAGAGAATCAAACGGTCTAAAGTATGGTTACATTTCACTTGAGTGGATGCAGACAATGCTCGTTTCAACAAGTCCAACAAGATTTGTGCTTGTAAGAGCGGAAACACAAGAAATCTGGCAAAACAGCTTTCAAAAGTGCATTATGTGCAGACAGAGAAATGCAAAGTTTTCGACTGTCTAGCTACTAGTTCATCATCCACGTCCTCAGGTATCTACACTAGCCCAGCAGTCTTCCTAAATAACACCGCCATAAACATTGGATAAGGTTTCTTTAAATTACTTTGTAATAATTTAATAAACACACATCACATAAAAAAATAGCCTACATATAAATCTTTAGAGATTTTCATTCTGCAGTAGCTTAAATAAATCTTAAACATTAAAAATGCTTTCACAGTACTGCATTTAAAATGGATGAATAATAATAAATTATGCTTCAGAAATTATAAAGCAGAGCTTACCTAAAAATGTATTTGTAGTGATGAAATACATAAACTTTTTGTTTGTGTGTGCATTGCAAGAGGTTCCAAACCTGTACAACTTTTAAGCCCAAACATGTTACACATTACACAGAAGAATGCAGTACCTCCCTCGACGTCTCTTCACAGAGAGTGAGCGGTACTTCCAGCACCTGAAGCGGCAGGTGGCTCTGAAACTTCTAGTATTTCCGTAAGGGATCCAACAGGACTGCTAGAAACACCCTCCGAAAGGCTGGGTGACTTGACAGCTCTATGCATGGACAGCAGAAATCCGTCCGAGTTTACGGTCAGGTCAAGGCCAGGCGACAGCAAAAGGTGATCTTCTTTGGCCTCCGCGTCATTTAGCAAACTGCCCAGGCCGGTCCTCGCAGGAGTGAGTACACTTCTCTCACCTGCGAAAAAACAAAAAGAAACTGTGAGACAATCCATTTCAGGCACTGAACGCACAGAAACCTTTTTAATAGTGGTGGGCATAGATTAATTTTTTTAATCTAGATTAATCTAGATTAATCTTGGAATTAATCTAGATTAATCTAGATTAAAATGGCTCATTTGAATTCTGCCGAAGGCATTCAGAATATGTGTGCTACCCAAATAATGACTAAAAGTAAATCTTTGAGAACGGGTTTCTCAAGCCAGGTGGCGCATTAGACCAGGGGCTCATCTCCTGTTTCCAAAATGCATCTCAAACTGCTTGAGAAAGCTGTTCTACTATGATAAATGGTGATGAAAATAAAATGAACTTCAATAAGATGTACTTGTGTTTACTTCCGCATTAGCTAAGGGATGCTTTGCGTTTATGTGGTACTTGAGACTGGAAGAGCTCCTACATTACATTTACATTTAGTCATTTAGCAGACGCTTTTATCCAAAGCGACTTACAAAGAGTTAGGGAGCAACTAGCGATATGTCATACAGGAGCCATAATACATAAAGTGCCAATACAAAGTTACTGGGTTCAACTAAAGCTAGACCACTACCTGTTGAGAGAGTTTTTTTTTTTTTTAAACCAACTGTATGTAAACCAATTCCGTACAGTAAACCAATTCCACATTGAACAAGGTGCAAACAACCTTAGTCTTGTCGAGGTTTACATTTGGAAGCTTCTTAAAAATAAATTTTCCCTGAAGCAAACCCGGCGGCTTCATAGCTGCATCCATGTTAGCACGTCACGTTTGATGTGGTAATTACACAGTAACGTTATGTTGTGTTCAGACCAAACGCGAATGGTGCGGCAAGCGCGAGGGATTTACAGGTTAAATCAATGCAAAGACGCGATAGACCTGGTTATGAGATGATGAGGCGGCTTGAAGGACGCGAATCACGCGAGTTGAAAACTCTCGTTCTCGCCCCCTACATTGCAATTAAGCTAGGTATACATCCGCGCTAAAATATCAAGGGGAGAGTCATCATAGCTTGCGTAATATAGACCCAGCTCCCAACCCGACTTTGAGAATAGATTAACGGCGACATTTTTTTTTTGCGCGATAAGAGTCTCACTGCGTTAACGGTGTTAACGCCGTTAACGGCCCACCACTACTTTTTAACATTTTAAAATTCTCACCTGCGGTTTCGGTCCGAGGTCTTTCATCTCAGCTGCAGTCAGCTTCTTGGAGCTCGGCGGTGCACAAGGGAGAAACGGCAGACTCGTCACTTCCAGGCTGGTAGCATGAGAGCACAAGACTTCGTATCCGTTCAGATCCGAAAAGCCTGCGGAACAAGCAAAAGTCTTTCGTTAAGCCCTTAGGGTGAGCAGAATAAAAGGAACCACGTATGTTGTGTTCAGACCAAACGCGAATGGCGCGAATGAATCGCGCTATTCGCGTCCTAGTTGGACGCTTGAACAGGGACATGCACAGGGGGGTTGCTCAGGTTGCCCGGGCAACTGCCCACATGCCCTTCTCGACTCACGTTGCCCTTCCGACGTGGAAAAAATTTAAAATAAATTGTACAATGGATGCAGAATTTCACGTAGGCCTAGATTAAAAAACACCGCAAAGCCTCATTCACTTCCATATTCGGTCACCGAAAATGAAAGTCAGTAGGGGAAGGGCAAACTCTGTTTACATGGCTGCGGCGCTGGACGCGACCGGCACCTGAGCTGAGCCTGCATGAGCGGCCCTAGAAGGAGATTGTCGCGGTTGTCGGGTGAGACGACTCAACGTTGTCAGAAAAGGTTAGTTTGTGATGTATAACAAAGGAACGATCATCATCATCAAGTTTTATGAAATGAATTAAAATCTTCATAAATCCACGGTGAGTTTGCCACGTTTAGCCTAAATAATAAGACAGATATAGGCTACTATTTATTTGCTGATAGTTAGTTTCTCACATTTCGTTCTAGCAAGAAGAATTAATGATGGAAGTAATGCATAACATTAATCCTTTTTTTCAAAAAGGTTAAATGCATAAATGCTATCACTATTTGGGGTATTGTTTGAAGCCAAGATGCCCCCTAAGAAAGAGGCAGATTCAGGAGAGGGAGAGAAAATTCAGGGAGACAGCAAAGAGCAGCACATCTCTGCAGGGTTGGCTGCTAAAAAGCCAACCAGCAGGTGAGCCAGAGACTTTGCAATGTGATAAAGATGACATGACACTGTGTAGAGTTTTTCTCAGTCCTTCAAATAGCCAGTGAGTTTTTTTTCAGTTTTTTGGGGGGGTGTCCTTTTTTCAGGTCAGAGCAACTGCCCCTCAAAATTCCTGCGCACGTCACTGCGCTTGAACATTTTAGTTTACTCGCGCGTCAAATTCGCTTCATTCGCACGTCATATTCACTTCATTGCAGACGCAAATTCGCGTCATGGGAGGGGCTTCTGACAGGCGGCTGCAGTCTCATATATATATATATTGCTTAAATTGCATAAAGATCGTTTTTGAAAACTTGCCAGATTGTCCGACTTCCTCACTCACTTTCTTCCAAGCAAGATCCTTTTTATTTCTGTTTCGATAAAAGTAAGATGTATCGTACAGCGCCAGGTATCCACACACAGCAACGATGATTTTGTCCTCCATTGTTATTTGGGATTTCTGCCTACACTCGCAACATCATAATCACCCGACTGCTAGTGCAAGCTCCTGATTGGTTAATGCGGCGCGAATTTTCGCCACAATTCAGATTTTTCAACCGCTCAATTCGTGGCGCCTCATTCGCGCGATTCGCGCCGCAAGTAGGTCTATCGCGTCTTTGCATTGATTTAACATGTAAATCACTCGCGCTTGACGCGCAATTCGCGTTTGGTCTGAACACAACATTAGGCTGTGAGAGGGCAGAACTTACTGAAGCTCCGTTTGATGTTCCGCAGTCTCACGCCGTTGCCGTTCTTGCCCGCCTGCGTAAACACATCTTGTTTTTCTATACAGAAAATCACAACCTTGTGATACTTGTGCCTGGCAGACTGTATGACTGTGTTGAAATATGGGTTACCGTTTTTTGACTGTCTTCTGGGAGACACGCTGAAGATGAATCCTTCCACTGCGTTCTCTTTCACTTTTTGAATCTTTGCAGGACTAGCCATCTTTCTTCTGGCAAACTCACGATAAGTTCAAGTCTTCCCGGAAAATGTGCTGTTTTGGTCAATGGTGGGGAGCACGCCTCGGTTATATCGATTCAAATTCATTTTTACTCTGTGTTTTAGTAAAAAAAACATTACATTTTCATCACTGTTTCATAAAATCATTTATGTAGAAAGAGTAAAAAATCCATATATTCAATTCAATTCAAGTTTATTTATATAGCGCTTTTCACAATGTGTATTGTTTCAAAGCAGCTTTACAGGGGCAAACAGGAAAAACAGAAAAGGTAAAACACAGCACAGTGCATGGTATTTATACAAGGAGTAAGATCATACTAATAAATAATATCTAATTTCTAAATAAATAAATAAATAAGTGAAGTCTCCCGGTGAGCAGGCCAGTACTGCCCTGCTGTGGCGAGGAACCCAAACTCCCATGATTGAACCAGGCTCAGCCGGGAGGGCCAGATCCCCTCTGACGTGTCATAGCTGCAGTCAAACTGCTGACATGTGATTTAAGTTTAGCATTTAATACCAAATATTGTAACTTCAGCATTAATAAGACAAATAGTCCGTCTTTGCTCTTGGTTGGGGGTGTATTGTTCTGAGCTGGGCTGGTCCGATGGTCATATTTCTCTTGGCTGGTGGAGGAATTGCCTTAGATGGATCTGGGATGGTCAGTCAGTCTGCAGCTGTAGCTGGCGTAATCTCAAATTGGGGATGGGCATCTGTCGGTCGTCTGGACATGGTGGAACTTCTTCCTACCCCGGGAGGGGCATCCCGAGACAGAGGCAGAAAGAGAATAAAGAGAATAATTAGCGTAGCTGCTGTTCATTAACTGTCTTTAATCTAGATTTAAATTGGGAGAGTGTGTCTGACCCTCGAATAGTATCAGGAAAGCTAATCCAGAGTTTAGGTGCTACGTATGAGAAAGCTCAACCCCCTTTAGTGGATTTAGTTATTCCAGGTGTTATCAAAAGACCTACGTTTTGAGATCTTAGAGAGCATGATGGGTTGTAACGTGATAAAAGCTCGGTTAAGTAAATAGGTGCTAAACCATTTAAGGCTTTGTAAGTAATTAAAAGAATTTTAAAATCAAAACGATACTTAATGGGTAGCCAGTGAAGCGATGTTAAAACTGGGGTTATGTGATCGTATTTTCTTGACCTAGTAAGAACTCTGGCAGCAGCATTCTGAACTAACTGTAGTTTGTTTATTGATGATACAGGACAACCACTAAGTAGAGCATTACAATAGTCAAGCCGTGAGGTCACAAATGCATGAATAAGCTTTTCTGCGTCTGCAACACATAAACTATTTCGCAATTTGGCAACATTTCTAAGGTGGAAGAAGACTGTTTTTGTGATATTTGAGATGTGATTTTTAAATGACAGGTTGCCGTCTAATATAACGCCTAGGTCTTTAACTGTATTTGTTGGAGTAACAGTGCAGCTTTCAATTTGCAGGCTGTAATCGGAGATATTCTCTTTACGTGTTTTTGGTGCTATAAGTAATATTTCTGTTTTGCTAGAGTTTAAAAGGAGGAAATTACTAGTCATCCAATGTTTTATGTCCTCAATGCACTCTGCCAGTTTGGATAGCTTAAAGGAATCATCTGGTCTTGATGAGATATATAGCTGAGTATCATCTGCATAACAGTGGAAGCTAATTCCATGTTTTCTAATAATGTTGTCGAGGGGCAGCATGTATATGGAGAAAAGCAAGGGTCCTAAAACCGATCCCTGAGGTAATCCATAATTTACTTGCGTAAGATTTGACGATTTCCCCTTTAAATGGACGAATTGATATCTGTCTGTTAAGTAAGATCTGAACCATTGCAGTGCCTGTCCCTGAATACCGATATAATTGTGTAAACGATCTAGTAGTATTTTATGGTCTACAGTATCGAAAGCAGCACTAAGGTCAAGCAGGACTAACAGTGAGATGTTACCTTTATCTGAAGCAATAAGGAGGTCATTTGTAATTCTAACGAGCGCAGTTTCAGTGCTATGATGCGGTCTAAAGCCAGACTGAAACTTTTCATGCATGTCATTATTTTGTAGGAAGGTACACAACTGAGTGGACACTACTTTTTCTAGTATTTTAGACAAGTACAGGAGGTTTGAAATCGGTCTATAGCTTCCAAGTTCATTGGGGTCTAAGTTTGTTTTTTTGATAAGAGGCTTAATTACAGCCAGCTTAAAGTGTCCTGGGACATGTCCTACATTAATTGACAAGTTAATAATGTTATAAATGGGCTCAATTGCAAGAGGTAGTAACTCTTTTAATAAAGTAGTCAGAATGGGGTCTAATAAGCATGTTGTCGGTTTGGATGTTGCAATAATTTTAATTAAATCTTCCTGATTTATAGGAGAAAAACACTCTAGCTTTTCTTTTTGGGTGACGGTTGAAACTAATTCTTCCGACACACTTGGAGGTTTGGTTTTAGCTATGTTGTCTCGTATTATTTCGATTTTCTCAGTAAAAAACTTCATGAATTCATTGCTACCAAGGTGCGGCGGAATACCCAGGTCAGGTGGAGTCTGTTTGTTTGTTAGTTTAGCAATTGTATTAAATAAAAACCTTGGATTGTTTTTGTTATTTTCTATGAGGTTACGGAAGTGCTCGGCTTTTGCTGCTTTTAGTGCCTTTTTGTAACAGCTTGCACTCTCTTTCCATGCAATTTTAAAGACCTCTAATTGGGTTTGTTTCCATTTTCGCTCCAGTTTACGGGTTTCTCTTTTTAGGGCGCGAGTGGTGTTATTATACCATGGTGCTATGATCTTTTCAATAATCCTTTTTGACTTCATAGGTGCGACCGCTTCTAATGTATTAGAGAAAATAGTGCCCATGTTGCTGGTCATGTCATCGAGCGATTCTATATTAGTTGGAAAGGTTATTAGAGGAGTCAGATCTGGCAAGTTCTTTACGAAACTATCTTTAGTAGTTGAGGTGATTGTTCTACCCTGTCGATAACGAGATATACAACTGATTTCTGCAGTGCGCAGTGTACATGTTATAAGATGGTGATCGGAAACGTCGTCGCTTTGAGGCATAACATTGATATTGGTTAGATCGGCTCCGTGAGATATAATCAAGTCTAGTTTATGATTAAGTCGATGAGTAGGTCTATTGATGTATTGTGTTACACCACAAGAGAGTAATAGTTCTTTAAACGCCACAGCTAATGGATCGTTAGCAATATCTACGTGGATATTAAAATCTCCGACAATCAGTACTTTATCGACGTTAACCAATAGATCCAATAAGAAGTCTGCGAACTCTATCAGAAAGTTAGTGTAAGGCCCAGGGGGTCTTTACACAGTAACCAATGTAAGAGAGACCAATGATTTTTTACTTTTGTTTGGAACTGTTATGTTCAACGCAAGCATTTCAAATGATTTAAATGTATGCATTGTTCTACGAGTTACGGTAAGAAAGTCTCTAAAGATTGTTGCGACACCAGCACCTCGACCAACCGGACGTGGCTCGTGAATATAACCATAGCTTGGTGGAGTAGACTCATTTAGACCGAAGTAATCATTTGGCTTAAGCCAGGTTTCAGTGAGGCAAAGTATATCAAAGCTGTTGTCTGTGATCATTTCATTTACAATAACTGCCTTTGGATTTAGTGATCTAATATTGAGTAGCCCGAACTTTAGGCGTTGGTTTTGCTCATTAAATATATTGTCTTTGGGTTTAATCATGATAAGGTTTTTTCTCTGACTTTTACATAAATGATTATTTGGTTGTATTATTCGGGGGACAGACACAGTCTCTATGCATTTGGAAGCATTAACATTCTTAACAGTTGGGTGAGAGGAACACAGACTATGGTTAAAATTTGTACTTACTTTTAGTCAAATGGTGCGTAGCGTCTTTGAGATGTCAAAGCCTTGGTCGCTCCCAGAACAGATCAAAAGTATTAACAAAGAGCAGCTTCTGTTCAATACACCATGACATTAACCAATTATTAAGCGAAAATAGTCTACTGATTTTTTCGTTCCCTCGTCGGTAAGTAGGAAGCGGCCCTGATACGATGATCCTCGCCGTGGGCGATGCGTTGCGAAAAGTATCGACCAGACTCCTGAAGTCCCTCTTCAGGATCTACGACTGCCGCATTCTCACGTCATCCACCCCCGCGTGCAGGACTACGGCTCCCACTCTTGCATCGTCCTTCAGAATCGCAGTTACCTGCGCAGAGACATCGAGAACACGGGCGCCAGGAAAACAGTGAGTGCGCACCTTACCTTCATTGAAGGAGGCGCTTACGTTCCGGACGATTGAGTCTCCGATGACCACAGCGTTGGATTTCGTCTCGCAGAGGGCGGCAAAGCGGTTCCTCGTAGAAATCTCGAAGACCGGTGGCGGCGGTGGGGGAGAGTTTAATTGCTCCGGTCCTGGATTTCGCCTCTCGCCGTGCGTGTGCTGGTGCAGGAGTGAAGTTCATTTCGGCTCGTCGTGATCTTGAAGCCTGGGATCTGTGCACAGAAACACGCGGAGTAGAAGTGATAGGAGTATTACAATCACGTCGAACACTTACCGCAGTTTTGCGAGCGTCAGCCCGGGATGTTTCCAGCGCCGCTTTACGTTCTCGCAGATGTGTTTGCCTCTCGAGTAGATCGTGGATCTGCTTCTCCAATACTTCCAGTTCTGACAGAAGTGCGAAGAAAGATTGATCATCTGCACTCAAAGGTAACGTTAAACACATATCTGAATCATAAGCCATTAGTCGTGTCATAATGAGAACAGTGGGTTAAGCAGTAAAGGCAATATTCAGAAACTAAAGGCTGGAAATGCTAACAGCCTGAGTGCTAATAGGGAATGATCGTATAAAACAACGGTATCTGTGCATTATATGACGATATTTGGTATGGGATATACTTAAGGATAAGTTTTACCCTCTGTGAGTTATCAAGTTAGAACATAAATATTAAGAATTAACAGGAATAAACGATATATTTAGAAAAAGTTTGGCGGAGCTCTGTCTCAAACCACGCGCTCTCAGCAAACTGCTGTCGTCAATCCGTCCCATAGTCTGTTTGTGGTACAAGTCTAGTATGGGATCAGAATTGTTTCATTATTCCGTATAAATGAAATACGATTCGCAAATGAATATAGACAGTTTCACAAACATTTTTTAAATCCACAAATGCACAAAAAGCGAACCATAAATACATGTTAGACGTTCCACAAAAATAAATGGAATTCACAAATAAATACAATGAGATTTGCAAATAAAAATTTTACAAATGTATTTTAATGATATTTATTTGTGGATCAGTGCACGCATTTGTGGATCAGTGCACGCATTTGTGGATTGCTCTCTGTGCATTTGTGGATTTTGAAACATTTCTAACGTCAAGACGTGCACGCAATCCACAAATAGGTGGACTCCGCCCACTATCTACGCAGCCAATCGGTTAACTTCCGCTTTTGTTGTCCAATAGGCCACGTTCTAACTTCAGCCAATCACGTTTCGCTCTGCACTAAGATTCAAGGAGATAACATGGCGACTAGTGGCGGTCTAAAATGTGTGTTATACTAAGAAATGATAATGGCCTCTTCTTTATACTATGTAATGATTGCTTGTGTTCATATACATTGTCCGTATTGTTACGTATATGCCGTATTTAAACGTTTATGACTTGATAACAGCGTGCACGGACTGGAGTGGAGATTCCCGGTGACGGAATCCTGCCAGCCGTTTTATTGTGTTTATGTACCAAAGGGCTAAATTCCGATTTTTTTGCAACTGTCGTTGTACTACCAGTATAACGATTGCAGAATTAACGTGAGGGAAATCATCAGCATTTTGAATTACTATGTCATTCATAATTCAAAATATAACGTAATTTCTACAGTCATCTCGGTTTATCCCATTCCTGAATGATCTCTGCTGCTATTTATACACTGTTCTGTTTACTGTCTAACTCTTTGCCATGACAAAACTATATGATACCTGTTATATACATTCACAATAGTAGGCGTAGTCTTTAGTGGTAGGCTATATTGCAAGATGATCATCTGGGACAAGTCTGTCCACAATTCCCCACATAGAAATACTGTAGTAGTATAATACATTTACATTTAGGCATTTGGCAGACACTTTTATCCAAAGCGACTTGCATTGCTTTATCCTATACATTTTAAATAGGTATTTGCAATCCCCTGGGATCGAACCCTTTGCGTTGTTAACGCAATGCTCATACCACTGAGCTACAGGAAGGCTTTTTAAACATTATATTATATTGTTATACATTTACTAAACAGCTCACATAAAGTGACAAGACGCAGGTAACAAAATAATTGACACAAATGCACAGAGAGCGATCCACAAATGCGTGCACTGATCCACAATTGCGTGCACTCATCCACAAATGCGTGCAGCGATTCACAAATGCACAGAAAGCGATTCACAAATGCACAGAAAGCGATCCACAAATGCGCAGAAAGCGATCCACAAATGTGAAGAAGGCGATCTACAAATAAATATCATTAAAATACGTTTGTAAATATTTTTTATTTGCAAATCTCATTGTATTTATTTGTGAATTCCATTTATTTTTGTGGAACGTCTAACATGTATTTATGGTTCGCTTTTTGTGCATTTGTGGATTTAAAAAATGTTTGTGAAACTGTCTATATTTATTTGCGAATCGTATTTCATTTATACGGAATAATGAAACAATTCTGATCCCATAGTCTAATGACCATGTTTTTTTGGTGCAATGATTACTTAGGGCAAAACCATGGTTTTACAACAGTGACCATCATTTACTATGGGTTTTACAAAAAAGATGGTTTTCAAAACCATGGTTATTTTGTGATCATTGTTTTACTACAGTAACCATAGTAAAACCAACGTCAATTTTCGTAAGAGAACGATGTTTGCATAACGGAGTTCTACGTTAATTATGAAGCAATCGATTGGAAAAACAAAAATCTAACATTACCACAGTTTACAGGAAGTGGACGCGGGCTCATGTGTATGGATGTACTTTTTCAATGCTGATCGTAACAACGTGCTGGCAACATGGCAATTTAGGTTTTTTTCTTCTTAAAGCAGCTGCACTTTCCGAATGTATGTTACATTTATAAAACTGGCTGCACTTTAATGTATTTTTAATGTTACTTTTTTAGTTCACCATCGACACATAGGCTAACTAATAATAAATCCGACCTCTAAAAACACTACAGCATTCACAGTAACGTACATTAAAATAAGAACGCAGAAAATGCTCACCTGTCACCAGTCAACTTATATCCGAAAACCACTTGAACCCAGGAGCTGTCACGCCACGCGTCAAAACACTGACTTGTGGGTGTGTTGGAGGCCTCTAATTCGTTGTTGTTTTTTTGCGCATAACATACTATGTGCATAGCGCCACCTACTGTTCGTTGCTGCCACAACAAATGTTTTTAAGACACATGGACAGCCGAAGAAACCCTAAGATTAAAATAATTTAAAAACCAGCAAAAACTGATCACAACAATGATGGTTTGTTGAAATTGTAAAAAAAATTCAACTGTAATTGCAGGAGCAAAAGTGACATTGATTCGGTGTAATTAATATTGACAAATCAACAGTGTTTTACATTCATTCATGGTTGCTTGCTGTCAGGGAACACTGTGGTGTCCCTAGTTCACGGAACGAAACAATAACTATTATATTACTGAAACACATATCTATATCTATTAAATTTAGAAAATCTGAAAATAATTTGGAATGGATTCTTGTTTTTTTCCGCAGCTGTGGATCTTTCTAGTTATGGCAAACTGTAGATTTACTCTTTTTTTTTTAAATTGTGAGTGGAGATTAAAAAAACAGTTTAGCATAACCATGCATAAAGCAGGCCAATAGAAAGATCTACATAAATGGTTTCCTGAGTGTAAAAGAAGATAGAGTGTATTGCCCAAACCTACAGAGCAGATGAGAGCAGAGAGATTATTAATAAACCAAATATTCATTAATCATGTGACCACATACTTTTGACCATAAAGTGTATTCTCATTATACTCAAAATTGCGAAATATTTCCGAACAATATTTGACATGAAATCAAAGATTTTTTATTTACTGTAGCATGGACTCCAAATCCAGGAGGCAGCGATACACTAGGCAGTGGAAATGTGCCCGAAGTTCACTGGCTGAAAGGATTGTCGAAGAACAATTACAATGCAATCCAACTACATTTCAACACGGACAAGATCCGATCAACGAGATGGAAAGAAATGACGCTGCATGAGGGTGTGGAATCGAAGGAAACTGCAGCTCAGGACAGAAGAGTGGGATTGATGCAGTCAGTGAGGCAAACTGTAGTTCAGGGACTGAAGATGTGGAAATGCCCCCAGCCTCACTTACAATGTTTCTGCAGGAGTGGAGTATGAAACAACTCATAACACATAATGCAATTGATGACCTTCTGAGAGGACTTCAGAAACATGAACACCCAGAACTGCCTTCAACATTAAGAACCTTGCTCAGAACCCCAAGACAAATCAAAACATTGACAATGTCAGGGATGCAGTGTGTTCACTTAAACTTAAGAGAGAGCCTAATTGAGCAGCTAAAGCACTACCCAAAGGAGATTACTGAACAAATAACAACACTGGAAATATCCTTTAACATAGATGGACTGCCTCATTTCAAAAGCAGCAGGACACATCTTTGGCCAATTCTCTGTGCTATTCATCTGACACCCACCAGAGTCTTTCCAGTGACACTGACACTTGGCCCTTCCAAACCAACAAATCTGGATTTTGTTGAACAAGCTATGATAGATGTTCAGGAACTCCTTGACAATGGTTTAGAGGGAAAACAATTAAAAATTAGATGTGTTGTCTGTGATGCACCAGCAAGAGCGATGGTAAAAAAGATCAAGCAATATTCTGGCTATTATGGGTGTGACAAATGCACACAGAAGGGCAGATGGGTTTCTGCCCTTCTGAAAAGAAGTGACCCAAAGACTTCTGTCACTCAGGAAAGCTATTCCAAGCTGTTTTCCCAGAAAACCAAGAGGCCTAGAGGACATAGACAGGTGGAAGGCAACTGAACTTCGTCAGTTTGCTGTGTACACTGGCAAGATTGTGCTAAAGGGAATACTGTCTGACCAGCTGTGCGACCACTTCATGGCATTCAGTGTTGCCTTGAGCCTTCTCCTTTCACCCAGCTTGGCAGTCGTCCACAACAAGTACAGCACTGATCTGATGACTTACTTTGTCGCAAAAACAAAAGACCTTTATGGCGAGCAATTCATGGTGTACAACATCCATTCAATGATACACCTACCTGAAGAAGAACTTCATTTTGGGAGTCTTGATGCTTGCAGCGCATTCCCATTTGAGAATTTTCTTGGAAAACTCAAGCGACTCGTGAGGTCAGCAAAACAACCACTTGTTCAAGTGGCCAAGCGCTTGATGGAGATTTCAGTCTCTCCACAGACTCAATCTGTGGTGGCCGCAAAGTGCAAATTGTCAAGACCAAACAATGGCTTCATTCTTGGCGAGGGAAAATGTTGTGAGGCCATTGAAGAGTGGGTTGAGTCGGATGAGTCTGGCTCCCCTGTGGTATTGTGCAAAGTGTTCGAAAAATGTGAACCCCTTTTTATGGACCCATGTGACTCACAAGTAATTGGCTGTTTCAAAGTCCAGTCAAGACAATGCATAGTGAAACTTGTACCAGAACAACAGTTGACAAGACCTGCCATAATGCTGGAAAAAAAACAGGAGATTGTTTTTTTGTCCATCTTGCATAATATTCAAATTCCATCATGGCAAACCTGGCTAACAATTTCTTTCAAATGATACAAAATTCATCATGGCAATCAGGTAGGCCCAAAAAGAAATAAAGCATCTACAAGTTGCTGAGATAATGTACCTGCACATAGTTAATTATGTACTCATCTTTCCAGTTTTTTATTGCTAACAAGCTTTGAAGCCATGTTGTCAAAACTCTTCATACAGTTTACATTCCCATCATGGATCTTGGCCAAACAGTTAATCTCTTACGGTAATATGTTAGGCGAACTGTGCAGATTTGGTTGCCCCTTAGTCCAGCCTCTCTCAAAGAGAGACCAATGGTTTTCAACATGGTTACTTACTTTGACCCTTATCATATAAGAGGTCGCTGCTCTTGGTCTTTCACTCCATTTTCTACTGCTCATTTCCCCCTCCATCGTCTTCATATTTCCAAACAAAATAATCATCAGAGCCATTTTTGCAAATCTCTTTCACTTAAACATGGTGATGAGAGTTAACAAAGACATACTGCATAGGGCTTCCAGCTGAAATCGTAATTTGCTATGTTTAGAATATGTTTTCAATCTTTTTTTATCAACTGTTGAAGCATTTAATAAATGTGCTGTAAAATGAAGGAAAAGTGTCTTTGCAGGTGGCAAAGTACGAATAGAATTTTGGAAGATCTGGTCAATGGATGCATTTATTGTGAAACCAATGAAAAATTATTCACAACCTACTCAACAGAGACTTCTGTTTCCCTGACTGTGTGCAGAGTTTTGAAAATGTAAATTTAATATTGACAATATATGTAAGAAAGACATAATGTAATGTATGTATTTATTTGTCTCTCAACAGATGGAGAAAACAACTTTTGCGGTTGTGGAATTTAACGATGACAATTCTATAGAAATTGTCCCAACCACATGGTTGGAGGAAGCCACCGAAGTATGCATTTGTCTTTAAAAAAACCATAATGAAACATTAACTTACAATACTGAAATGTAACCTTTTTACAGGGAAGATTCTGTTACTGGACATTTACCAACACAAGGAAGTTGGTAAAAAAGAATGCAATGCCTGACAAGCAAAAGTGGAGGCGCCACCCCATTAAGAAGATTTGGCTACAAACAGGTCAATGATATAGTCCTACCACTAAAATCATTTTAAAGAGATTATTTTAAGGCTGTTACTTTAATGTGCATTGCCTTATAACGATGGTGTTGTAGGGATCACCAATTAACCTACTATAATTATACAATTTAGTCTTCCAAAGCACATAAAAACACCCTTTAGCTTCACATCAGTTTCACCTCCCTGTTGTCAGAACCTATCCCTATTCCCTACCAGTGTTATGTCTAGAACCTGCGGAGATGCCATCTATCCCTCCAGAATACCGCTCATTTCAGGATGTGTTCACCAAGCAAGCCCCTTGAGGCTCCCACCACACTGACAATGGAACTGCTCAATTGACCTGCTGGCTGTATCTAAACTACCTAAGGGTGGAGTACATAGAGGAGTCTCTCCGTCAGGGTTTCATTTGACCATACACTTCCCCAGCCGCATTCAGTTTCTTTGTTTGAAAGAAAGATGGAGGATTAAGACCCTGTATTGATTGACCGACCAACAATTCACAAACCGTCAAATATCCCTATCCACTTCCACTGGTGCCAGCTGCCATGGATGAATTACATTTGGATTGTCCAGCGCACCATCTGGGCTTCATGGATGAGGTTTTCCGAGAATGTCTCCACCATTTTGTGATCATCCACATTTAATGACATCCTCATATATTCCTGGAATCTGGCTGAACATCACTGTCACGTGACACAGGTCCTACTGTAAACAAGCTCCGGAAATTGGAGAAATGTGAATTCCACCGAACCACCATTTTGTTCCTTGGCTATGTCATCAGTCCCCATGGCATCCACATTGGCTGTTCTTCACTGACATTCCTGTTAATATACACCCTTCCAGTTACCTGTTGTTCTCCTGTGGTCATCTTCTGTGTGCTTACATGTACCTTATTGCTTACGTATTCTATATATTTCATCATAGTATTCAATCACTCTTTAATTTGTTGCAATCTCATGCCGGCTGGGTTGTGAATTTGGGCACAAAATTACCAGACTATTTAAAGTTTAGATGCCAACTGGTTGTCTACAACAAACTGTGTAATTACATACAAACTCCCTAAACCTGTAATAAACAAACAACAAAAAGACATCTGAAGTGCATAAAAAACATTCTGGATTTGCAATAACACCACCATCACCTAAAACCAATACAAAAAGTCAGATAAAAAATGTCAGCATAATATTTTAATCAAAGCGACTTACATAGCATTATTCTATTCAATTGTTTCTAGGTATGTGCAATCCCCTGGGATCAAACCCACAAACTTGCAGTGCCAATGCAATGCGCTTACCACTGAGCTACAGGAATGAATGTGTAATGACAATTATTTAAACCTGCAGAGAAATTGGTTTTTTTCAGCCTGCATGGTGTTGTCCTACCATGTTGTTTATGATTTTTCTGGTTATTGTTCAATTACTTTAATAAATGTAGTATTTTACAACAAGCTATATTTTTTCAGACTCATTTGGAAAAGCCCTCCAGAAATGCCAGCGAGCCACAGAGACGTCCAATATTGAAACCGAGGACACATCCATTAAAATGAGGCCACACAAAAAGCCAAGCAGATTTCAATCGGAAAATGATATCACCTCAGATGGTAAGTGTTTAAATTATGTATGATAAATACTTTTTACACTTTTTACAAACACTTTTGTAAATTAATAATTACAGTATTTTAATTGCTTATGTCCTATTTTCATGAGCACAAACCTGACACCTAGGGTCTCTAGTAAATGCAGCCTAGTATAAAAGTAAGAATATTTCTTAACATGAGAGGAGGACAAGATGGCAAGGAAAATTGAATACTTTTTAAGTCTTACCATTAACGGTCGCTGCAACACTTTTAATTGTCCCTTCAACACGTTTACGTTTTATGAGTGACAGGGCTTTTTCCTCTTTTGCTCCCAAACTCTGGAATTCTGTTCCCACTGATATCATACTTTTTAATATTTCTAAATCTTCACTTAAAACTTATTTTTTAAGGCAAGCATTCAAGGGATTATTATTTGTTTTTTTATTCTAATGTATGCTTGTTTTAACTTTTTTTTGTATTTTATCTATATGTTTCTGTGAAGTGCTTTGAGATGCAACTTTTACAGGCGCTACATAAAATAAAGTTTATTATTATGATTCATACTGTTAAAGCTGTCAGCAGAACAAGGAAAAAGACTTGTTATATTATATGCATTGAGAAACACATAGACATCAAAATTTATGATAACCTTAACAATGGTAACAATCAACAACCGCTTCAGATAAACATAACTCTGAACATTACACAGCAAAATTCACAAAGTCCAACAAGTTGCACAGTTTATGCCCCAACGCAAGTCCTGTACACATTTTTAATCTCGCCACAACATGAATTTTGGCATTAATACATTTTAACAATTTTTCATGATTTTCTGATGTGCTGATTCCTTGTGTCTAAATGATATACAGATTAATTGTTTCGTCAATAATGTCTTTTTTATTCTTTAGAATATCTTATTGTCATAATACTGTTGGATTTCGGGCAGTAGTATCACAAGATTGGTATGACAAAATGAACATGATGATTGTCAACAGTAAACATCAGCCGGGGCTCTATTGTACACCCGCAGTTCTTATTTTACTGTCCTGCGCATTGTTTAAACAGCAAATGCATTTGCGCCTATTTGTGCGCCCGTTTTTTCGTGTTGGTCTATAAAGAGGTGTGTTCAGGTGCATTATTGGGGGTTGCGATTTCGAGGAACTGAAAATAGACTGCGCCATAGACTTACTCAAACCTGATCTTAAGTCAATGGCGCAATATTTGTTTTGTTATTTAAGTATTAAAAATAATTTGACTACAATGTAAAAAAAATATTACGATTATTGTGCAAATAACAATAAAAAATCAAAATTGTTCTGTAGATAGTCTGCTTGTGCTATTTGACCGCGTCCACGAGCAGATGCGTTTCCTCTCTAGAGAAGCGTCCAATCTTTGTCCCGGCAAAATCCGCCATGGCACAAACAAAAAACGTCTCTTAAATGGAATGGGAGATGATCCTCTGATTGGTTTACTGCAGGTTTTGCCGAAAACATGATTATTAAAGAAAATAGAGAAAACCCTTTAGACAATGCGCCTGGCGCGATAAGATAACAGTTTTCAGAAATGCCCACTTGGGCTCTTATTCAAGATCTACATTTACCCTGCATATTTTACCCAGACAAAAGATTAAATCTCTGAATATTGCATCACATTCTTCAGCATTTTACTTTTTGTAAGGCTTTTTTGTGTTAAATTTAGATTTTTGAATGGTTTGACTTATGTGTTTGTCTTTCATGACTCTATGAACTAGAATTGGTCATATATATACTCATTTGTTCTTTAGATGACAGCAGAGATACTCTGTGGCAAGGGGGGCGTGGTTTAGTGACGTCTGCACCGGACCTGAGAGAGACACGGGAAAAACGGTAAGCAAATAGGTTGATTGCAGATTAAGATCACCTGCGTCTTGTTTCAGTGATTGGCGAGGAGACTGCTTAAAGGCTTGCAGTTTCAGATTGGAAGAGAGAGAGATCAACTGGGAGACGCTGTGAGCACTCGAGGACTTTATCCGAATCATACGGAAGCAACCAGGAATAGTCGTGTGGACTTACCCTTTGAAAGTTATCCATTGAAGTTTTGTTAAGCGCAGTGGCGCTAAGTTTATTTTGGAACAAAATAAAAGTCTCTCGTCTCCAAGAAAGAGCCGACCCTGCGTCCTTCCTTCCAACCTCTATATTGAACCTGTTTACATACTCCAATAAAGAAGAATAAAATATCAAAACCTGTTCCACCCAAGTTGTTACATGAGTCACATCAATAATCTATTGAATTATCTTTTTGTCTTTCAAATGTGTTAAAAATCAAAAGCAACCTATGGATGTCTTTTAATTGTCTGTTTTACCCCTACTTTCAGATCAGCCATTGCCTAAAACATTCCCACAAGACATGGGTTAGCAAAATATAGATATTTACCTATACATGTGCATTTACTGTGTGTATCAAAATGTAAGATATCTTTTAAAATAGATTTGGGTTGATATGTTTTCTGTCTCATCCACAGAGCGACAACAAAAGACAAGATCACCAGATTTATTCTGTAAGAAGACGTCTTTAAATATTTTCGATGTTTACCATTCCAGCTCTATCTAAAATAACACATTTCCTAAAGCAGATGAATCATTACCATAGTGCTCACTGACAAATATGTCACCGCTCCATCAAGGTGTGTTACAAATTTTCACTGAGTTATATTATAACTAGTGTTATGTGCCTGTGAAAACCCAGTTAAAGTCTTTTTTGATATTTTTTCCATAAAAACAATTCTACATAATATAAATAACATTCTGTGAAAACATTCAATTTGTATTGTTGATATTGATGGTTTAATGCCATATTAAAGATTGAAATCGGAGTAAAATAAAACGTTGAAATCAAACTTTGATGCCTGTTAATTTGCATTGTAGTTTGAAACTTTGAAATAACATTTTGTCTTCATTCCACAACAGTATCAGATCTTCTCTTGAATGAGCCACAGAACCCAACTGAGGAGGCCACAAAAAGTAAGCTTAAGTAGTTGTTTGAGGCAAACATCCATACGGGTGCACACAGGATTCTATTAGATTACAGTTAAGGAGTGGACCTCTGACCCTCAGGTGGGTCCAGTGGCATGTTGTATCTGAAACTTTGTATTACTGGCACTTCTTATGAATATTGCTTTGCTTTGACGAATCTCTTGTTGTTTTTTCTCAATATTAGTCGCTTTGGATAAAAGCATCTGCCAAATGAATAAATTTAGATCTCCCCAGCCTCCCTTGGTGAAAATATATGTATTTAATAATTAAATGAATCAAACATCTACTTTAAGAATTTTGCAAAAAGTCATTAAATTTAAATTTTCAAATGCAAAATAGCTCAACTTTAAAACCTACAGTATTTTCTTATATACTTTGTCCACAGACTATCGCACAAAAGTCCTTCAGAAATTACAGGAGCTGGTTGAAAACCAACAGGACATCCTTGCAATGCAGCGCACAATATTGGCTGCTCTGGATCCTAGTAACATGGCAGATGAGGATATCCTTGATGGACCCTGCCAAAGATTAGAGGATTTCACACAGTTGGACAAAATGCTGGAAAACGGCCACAAAAGGACAAAGATGGTAATAAGTACAGCAATTTAAATGTGACTATTTGAACATTAAAGACATTTACTTTACAATTTGAAATTTGACAGTCTTCTAAATAACTACAGTATTCCAAATATGTTTGGTATTCTAATATATAAGATACTGTGATTTCAGAGCAATGTAAACAATTCTGCTGTTCAGTATTTTTAAATAGTTATACTGTGCAAATGAATTATCACAGCATACAAGTCTGCCAAATGCACTGTAAAATAAATGTACTGTTAATATATATAGCTTTTAAACAGTGGAAATTTGTTTACAATTACTTAATTATCGGATAGTCTTCATTGAAATTATAAAGTCACAATTGAGTTATTCACATATTATCTGATTTCTATACGGCCCAAATTTTGTACATTTTGCGACTGTTAAAAATATTTTCTTAAGAATATCTTTCTCGTAAGAAGACAATGACATATGACATGGCCGGACACAGTCATAATTACGATGTCACTTGTAAAACAAATCTCGACAGATTCTTTCAAGAATTTGGATTCTTATTAATTTTGTAAACCTAAAATAGACTAAATTTATGAGAAAACTGTTTAGAAATTGTTTTAATGAAAGTTTTGCCAGATAGAACCTTATAATTCCAAGCGTAAAGGGATTTTTTGGGGAATTTGTCTGCATTTAAACCTGTTCCAAAAACCCCAATTACAATTTTGAGATTATTTTGATATTCTAGAGATTTGTTCCCCATCTTTGCTATGAATGTCTAAAACTTTGTAACTCAATATCTCAGAACAGCTCAAAATGCACATATCATAATTCTAAAGTGGCAAAGTGTTGTTTTTATTTTGTTGTTGTTGATCTAGTTGAACTACCTACGGTCTCTTGGGGGAGCTGATGAAGGTGCCGCTGTCCGCAAAATGTTCCGTAAAGTGGCCTCGACTGAAGTGCTGAGTGCCTACTGCCTAAAGGGAGGAAAGGCAAACTTGCCTTTCAAAGCCTCAGATTAAGAGAGATAAAGGCCACAACATGCCACACTCTTCTGCACAGACAAGGAAGAAGCATACAAACATGCCAAATAAAATAAATAAAAGGATTACATTGTAAAAGGTTAACCACGCCCTAAATACATCTGCGCCATGACTTCAGACTGTTTCACAGGTGTCAAACTCAGTTCCTGGAGGCCCGCAGCTCTGGACATTTTAGCTCCAACCCTTATCAAACACACCTTATTCAGCTGAACATATCTTCAGGATTACTAGAAACTTCCTAGCAGGTGTAGTTTAGAGCTGGTTTGAGCTAAACCGTGCAGAACTGCGGCCCGCCAGGAATTGAGTTTGACAACTCTGGTCTGTATCATCTAAAGTAGATTCGTAAATGCGAGTGCGACATACATACCATATAGATAGGCAAAATAGTGCCTAAATTCTGATCTGTTTATGTGTACATTCATTATTGTTAATTGTTGATGAAAAATCTAATGTCTAACATTATATTAGATAATTGCATACAGTAGATCTTAAAGCTTTCCGTCTCAATGTCAATCCATTAAAGAAATAAAAAAGTTATATACATTTTCTACAGGTATTGGTTTTGACCTGGTGTGTGCCAAATCTATTGATATTAGCCTACATTTATTTAAATTCGACTCAGTTTTGCTAGGACATTTGCTATAAATGATAAAACTGTGCTGTTTCGTTGGAACACTTAAATCACCTAAATAACTTTCTTAAAATAAATTGTTTTAAAATCACATGGTAGTAAAATTATTCAAAATCAAATGTGTTTTAATTCAACAGACTTTTACATTTTAACTGATTTATTTATTCTATTTCTAGAGGCAACACAAAAGAACTTCAAGACGTTGAAGGCGATTGATGTGGAAGACCTTATCGCATTAGTCCTGAAATTTGCCCCACACAGGAATTTAAAATGGTAATCAAACTTTTTACAATATTTTTATATTGTCTAAGTAGGCTTTTAACAACGGGTTAAAATAATTGTCCAGTGAAAGGAATGCATTTATGTTTTGTTTAAAGTTCTAAAAACCTATTCCACAGCGACATCTAGCGGTAAATTAAATTATAAGTATGATTAGAATCTGTTTAAAAACTGTACTAATGCGCTATTATTATTAGGCTACTAAACTTTATCCAAGAACAACTGATTCTTATTCTAAATTATTAAATCATTTATTGTGTAAAACGAAACACCATCTTTCTAAGAAAAGTGGAGTTATTAACATTTCCACTTGCTAAACGATATTTTAAATATTCTTTAGTCATTTTAAAGTATACTTTAAGAAGGTTATATATAATTTTGTACTTTTGTGCACTTTAATATACGTATTTGAATTCCCCGCTTATTCAACAATCTGAATCTGTTGCACACATTATTAACAATGTCAAATCAATCGTTATCAACATCTGTTAATATTGTGACGCTGCACTTGAACTATTTAATATGCTTGTTTTTTTTCAGTAATGAAAGTACACAGAAATACACAAAACAGGTTTCATCTGTAATTAATGTCTGCTTTTTACACGGGCTAAAAGGAAATATTTAGGCTATGTTTTTTTATCAAACCATTTGTCCGTGCACAAACTTTCTTGCTAGTAGATTTTTCATTCATGTGTTCGTCTAATTTTTATTCTAATTTGTTCATGGAATTTACGTTGCATTTTTCTTTGTTACCCTTTTTTTTGCAGATAGCGGTGGTGGCAGACATTCCATTACAAGAGTTCGCACCGACAAAGAGTTCCAAGGATCGTGTTTATAGTTCTTTAGTTAAATATACTAATGTTTTTGGCATGCAGTATTTTTGCGCGTATTGATTAAATGATGTTGTTTATTTAGAATTAAATTATATACTATATTGTGCATTATATTATATCACAAATGTGAAAAAACCTCGTTTCTATTACTTATGATTCTGTTTAAAGAAATAATTTTCTCTACAATTAAAGAATTGATATAAAACATGGATTATGTGATTCTTTTTACATATACCTTATATAGATTTAATTATGATGAATTTCCGTGTTATTAATGCTGCTTATATATGGGGAATAAATAGAAGTTGTACAATGTTTCCAGAACGTTCCGGAAACCTTCCCATAGGTTATTTTTTAGGTTCCCGGAACGTTCTGGGAACCTTACAAGATCGTTATTTCCAAGTTGCCGTTAAGAAAACTTTCCTGGAGAACCAAAAACGAACCTTAATAACTAACGTTCTGGGAACCAATAACTAACGTTAGGGGAACGTTACGGGAAGCAAAAACTAACGTTCAGGGAACGTTCTGGGAACCAAAAATTGTTAGCTGGGAGGTCTGTAAGAATATTATTGACAAATTTAAACAACTTCTATCAAATTTCACCGCTAAAGTTGAGATAACACCGCACTGTAATTGTGTGATGATATAACAGTTCGCGAGCCATTTACTCAAGTAACGTTAAAGAGAATATTTAATGCGCTGTTGAATGTGTGTTCATGCTTGAGTGAGAATTTATAATGTGAATAATATGTTGATCATTCAAAGTAACGTTAATGAAAAGAGATTTATGTTCCGTGTTTTGATTGCAGCGTTGAGTATTACAACACCTGAGAGACAGCGCTTGAGCTAATGGCCAATCAGAAGTTTAACAACAGAGTGCAGACAGACCTAAGATGTAAGTATGACTCGTTTCTTATAGTGGATAAAAGTCTTTGTAATGAACCAAAACAGATTGAACTTCTGCAGTGTAAAGATGGCTTTTTTGATGTTGATAATACATTAATATATGTTATGTCTGATTTAGTTTCATTATTCTTAAAATATAAACTCACAAATGTCGTTTCTCCTGACCACTACTTCAAGTTAATTGAATAAAAGACTCGAGAAATTGTCTATGAACTTTATATAACATGAATATCTGTCTTCACTTCAGGTTCCACAAGAGTGTCGGCAATGGGTGAGTTTCTTTGGTGTAGTTGTGTTATTTTTCTCTTTTTGTTAGAGCTAATCATGGCTTGTAGGTTTCTGGAGAAATGCATATTCAAACATTTTCACACTTTTGAGTAGTATGCCTCTTATGCTTATGTGTGTTGGCCTACCCTAAACACATAAACAAATACATACATAATATATGGGTGTAATGTAACCATTTAGTTTGTGCATTCACACGCCAGCAACTTCGATTTGTGTCGTTTCTTTCTTTGATGTTGTTAGAAGGTGATAGTTCTGGTTGTCTACAGTTATGAACATCACTGTAGTTTCATGTCATTTCATTTAGACCTTAAATCAGTTTTCTATCATTTATGTCATATACAAATAACACTAGTTCATAATAAGTTATGACAACTACGTATGGCTGACATGAACTCCACTGACTTTACTGTTACGGTCTCTGTTGCTGTTACATGCCACTCTTCATTACAAACGATTTTCATTAAACATAGTCAATATGAATGTACTTGTGTTCAATTATTAGTATTTTATCCTGAAAATCTAAGAATGTTTTGCTTTCACACTTTGGTTTAGAACTAGAGGGATAACTTCAAATTGGGTCTCTTATTTTTTATATTTTAGGCATTTGAGTGTGTAATAACTTTACCTAATATTTGCAACGGACATAATAGGGCTTTCTCTGCTGTGTATTAAACAATTTAAAGCCAAAAATAGTTTGTTTTGGTGATTGTCAAGAAAATATAAAATACTGTAAGGATTTTTTTTCTCACAATTTTTTTTTAGAGAAGAGGAATCACCTTTATGGAGTTCTGCAGTCAGACGGAGGGTTTGCATTACACTTGGAGAACAACTACTTGAATTTTCAAAAGACTCAGAACCAACTAAAGCCAACAAAGTTCTCACATTTTCCATCACCAATGAAGCAGCAATGATGGTTGACGTAAACACTTTGAGTGTTTTGGAGCTGAGGAGGCCAACACCTGTATTAACATCCATTCTTCAGACTAGTAAGTCCATCAGGGTCAGTATTGACAGGGAGAGTGGAGATGCCCAGACCTCTAGCTGCAGTTTTCTGTATAGGATTTTAGATTTCCAATCAGTTTTTGGCCTTGTTGGTCAATCTTTGTTTCATAATTCTTTTAAATATACAGTACTGGTTCAAATTTGCAAACGCTTATGTTTTTTCACCTTTTATAGTAATAGTTAACTCATTAAAACCATGGAACTACACATTTGTAACTATGAATTATGTTGTGACTAAAAGCATCTAAAATAAATCAACACTACCTTATATTTTAGCATCTTCAGTATGGCCACCCTTCGATTATAATCTATGTGTATATGTATATAAATACAATTTTTGTTTTCTAATGAAAGAAATTGACATGTTGGCACAATTACATTTTTATCTGGAAAAGTTATTTCAAACATTTTTTAAGATATTTAAAATCATTTCAGTCATGTGTTTCCATCTTTCGACTGGTACTGTATATTGAAAGTTCTGATTGTTAAAAGATTGTTCTGAGAACTGTTTTTCTTTTTGAAGTACCCAAGAGTTTTTTTGTTTATGTCCCATATTATTTTTAAATGTTGCTGGCATCAAAATTAAAAATGAAAGTTTAAAATCCTATAAACTGTAGAGTTTTGGTCCAAAGTTTACACATACCCCTTGCAGAGAAAATGTTGAACATGTATGAAAAGTTAGTTTTTGAATGATTACTGCCCTGTTATTTCACGTAACAGACATTTTCATAAAGTTTTTAACACATAGTTATCTACATTACAACAGTAAGCCAGTTCAAGACTTAACACACCCGCACGACTGGTTCCTCATACTGTACGACGTTACCTGAACCATCAGTGAAATATTTGATGTCTTGTATTAGTTGTTGATCAAACTGTTGTCTGAAGGATTTTTCTGAAGACCTGTGGACAATTAAATGGTGTAGCTCCTTCACAATCTTTGCTTTTTCAGCATCTTCTGCATTATTGACCCTTTTTCATCTGTGATTCAAAAGTCGGGTGCATGTAAACCTTTAGGTAGGGGTGACCAGTTTCAATTGTATTATTTTGTTGAAATAATTAAAATATATATATATTTAGTAACGCCTTCCAAAAGCTATAAAATGTTTCCGAAAGGACAAAATTCATTTGACAAAAAAAGTTTGACAAATTATAATTTTCAGAGATTTACACCCACCTAACTTTAAATATATTGTGTTGACTTCTTGAGCGTCAGGGAATGTTTGTATATTTTGTAATAGTTGTGTATAAGTCTCTTAATATTCCTCAGTGTGAAAAGATTAATCTAAACATCATACAATCATTAGTGGACAGAGATCAAATATGTAGAAGACACTGAAAAACAAAGATTGTGGAGGATCTGGAGGATTTCTCAGAAGACCGCTGGACAATAGATTAGCTCAGATCAAACCACACTTCAACAGCTATCACAAAAGGTGTCATTAATTGTTAAGATAACATCAAACTGTATTAAGAATCAGGTGTATGTAAACTTTTAACTGGCTTACTTTTATGAATGTAGTTATAATTCATAAAATACTTTTTGTAAACATATGTTATCTGAAATAACCAGGCCAATTTTCTTCAATAGATTCAATCTTTAACAGTTTCCAGATTCTGCAAAGTAAATTTAAACTCTGGACCACACGGACCATATGGGATATTATATGGGATTTGAATAGTTTGCAAGTCGTTTCTTTTGTTTTTTATTTACAGTTTGAATGGCAAGATTTTGGTAAATGGTACTGTAAATATTGTTTTATTAGAATGAAATATACTGACAATAACATATCATTGAAACATTGCTAAAACAGTTTCCAAATGTTCTCATTATAAACTTATTAAATAGAAGACATGAGTGTTTAACTTATTTGACTTTTTGTGCAGAAACTATCCAATAGAAAGATAAGATTGACAATGGCACTGTTTTCTGTATTGTTTTCTGTATTAATGTAATTGTTTTAATATGTTTAATAAAGGAACGAAGGATCAACAGACAAAGCCCTTGAATTAAACAATTTACTGTAATGTGCAATTTTATTATGAATGTATGTTTACGTTAAAGAAGTGGACAACACTGAATTATGATGTGGTGTTTTACTGTGAATATTTTTAAGTACAATCATTTTCTGCACAATTCATAAGTTCTGGGCCAGATGTGTAAAACGGACCTGGGCCGTTGTCTTTTAGCACAACGGGCCAATAAGGGGCACAGATCCGTTTTCCTCATCTGAACCAGCACTGGGCCAGCTCCATACCAGCTCTATTCCGCATCTGGACCAGATCTGTCCCGCATTTGGACCGAAAAACTATAGAAAAACCAGAGCTGTTCCAGAGTTGGCCCAGTGCTGGCCCAGAGGAAAACGGATCTGTGCCCCTATTGGCCCGTTGTGCTAAAAGACACCGACCCAGGTCCATTTTACACATCTGGCCCAGATTTTAAGAAGGGTCTGTGCCAGATCTGGTCCAGATGATTTTTGCTATCTGGGAACCCAGCGAGTTTATGTCTTAACGCCCCATAACCATGGAAACATGACATTAACTTATAAAATAGTTAAATAAAATAAAAATAGCTGATTCAATTAATAAATATCTTTGAAGAAACTGGTACTCACTATCATTCAAACACATTCATTTGTTATTGGTCACGTTTACTAAACATGTGCCTCACCTCACGCCTCTCTAATGATTGACATGCGCGTCTTTATATTGCGTGTACTTTCACCTACATTAATTTTACCACGGCTTTTAATGTGTATAATCCTGATCATATTCTGTATACTATGGGGCTTTTATTCACCCCGGTTATGAAGAAGTATTCATAGGAATGTTTGTAACATAGATATGTTAAGTAGATCAGAAATCAAATTAACCTAGATGAATTAGAATCAAGATAAGATTGTTTGCATGATAGAATCAACATATATGTACTTATGTAGTGATTACTTACATTTACATTTACATTTAGTCATTTAGCAGACGCTTTTATCCAAAGCGACTTACAAGTGGGGTAGGTAATGGAAGCAATTAGGACATCATAAGTACAACAAAAGCATAAGTGCAATCAAAAATAAGGTTCATATAGTCCAACACAGTATACAGAATCATTCATACATTTTTTTTTGTTATGGTTTTTTTCTTTTTAAAGAAGAAAAGAGTAGAGAAGAGAGTTGAGTCAGAACAGATCAGTCAGATGTCAGATGTTGGCGGAAGAGATGTGTTTTCAGGCGTTTCTTAAAGATGGCTACAGAGTCTGCAGATCTTGTAGCAGCAGGCAGATCATTCCACATAGGTGGAACAGATCCGGAGAAGGTGCGCGATAGAGATTTTTTTACCTTTATGGGATGGCACCACAAGACGCCGTTCGTTTGCAGATCGTAGGGATCTGGCGGGTACATATGTCTGCATTAGCGAGTGAAGATAAGGTGGTGCCAAACCAGTCGTGGTCTTGTAAGCCAGGAGCAGAGTCTTGAATTTAATGCGAGCGGCTATAGGGAGCCAATGTAGCTTAATGAGTAGAGGAGTGACGTGTGCCCTCTTCGGTTCATTAAAGATAACATTAAAGATACTTTCATAAACTATTATAATAATTTCCAGCAATACAAAATCCAGTGATGGTTTAAAGGCCCGACCCAAATAAATCAAATTTATGATGGATTATAGCACAACTTATTTTTTTTAAAAATAGTCAAGGTTGAAATTCCACTATTAGACAGGAAACCTTGTTGCCTAAAAATAATGGTGGCAGACAAGGACAGTTGGATAATAAAAAATAAGAGATAGCGGGAATTCACCTGATTGGTTTCGAAAGGAAACACCTTTGAAAAGTTTCACTATAACTAGAGGCTGGAAAACACCAAGTTTTCAGATGTTTTTGGAGACTTGGAACATCTCACTTTGTTTGACTTGTACAAATAAAGTTGAAACTTTGACTTCCTTGTCTGAGCAATTTTTTGAGCTTGAAGATCAACAGTTTCCTCATCACTTTTCACACAACATTATAAAGTACTAAGTAAAAACACTTACATTGGCGTTTGCGTTTCCACACATTCCGTAATCCGCTGTGTCCCAGATGGCAAATTGACTCCGGAATGGATCCGCCCCGGAAGTACCACAAGCTCCGGAACGGATGTGCAAAACGGATCCGGAATGGAGTCCTCTTGCACAGCGCAGCGGATCCAGAACAGATAAGGATGGCGGATCCAGACCAGATCTAGGGCAGACCCGTTCAGGACCCGTTTATAAAGCAGCTGATCCGCCACGCATCTGTTCAGGACCTGTTCATAAAGCAGCTGATCCGCCACGGACGCGTTCAGGACCCGTTTATAAAGCAGCCTATCCGCCACGGACCCGTTCAGGACCCGTTTATAGAGCAGCTGATCCGCCACGGACCCGTTCAGGACCCGTTTATAAAGCAGCTGATCCGCCACGCATCTGTTCAGGACCTGTTCATAAAGCAGCTGATCCGCCACGGACGCGTTCAGGACCCGTTTATAAAGCAGCTGATCCGCCACGCATCTGTTCAGGACCCGTTTATAAAGCAGCTGATCCGCCACGGACCCGTTCAGGACCCGTTTATAAAGCAGCTGATCCGCCACGGACCCGTTCAGGACCCGTTTATAAAGCAGCCGATCCGCCACGGACCCGTTCAGGACCCGTTTATAAAGCAGCTGATCCGCCACGCATCCGTTCAGGACCCGTTTATAGAGCAGCTGATCCGCCACGGACCCGTTCAGGACCCGTTTATAAAGCAGCTGATCCGCCACGCATCTGTTCAGGACCTGTTCATAAAGCAGCTGATCCGCCACGGACGCGTTCAGGACCCGTTTATAAAGCAGCTGATCCGCCACGCATCTGTTCAGGACCCGTTTATAAAGCAGCTGATCCGCCACGCATCCGTTCAGGACCTGTTCATAAAGCAGCTGATCCGCCACGGACGCGTTCAGGACCCGTTTATAAAGCAGCCGATCCGCCACGGACCCGTTCAGGACCCGTTTATAGAGCAGCTGATCCGCCACGGACCCGTTCAGGACCTGTTCATAAAGCAGCTGATCCGCCACGGACGCGTTCAGGACCCGTTTATAAAGCAGCCGATCCGCCACGGACCCGTTCAGGACCCGTTTATAGAGCAGCTGATCCGCCACGGACCCGTTCAGGACCCGTTTATAAAGCAGCTGATCCGCCAGGCATCTGTTCAGGACCCGTTTATAAAGCAGATGATCCGCCACGCATCTGTTCAGGACCCGTTTATAAAGCAGCTGATCCGCCACGCATCCGTCACGGACCCGTTTATAAAGCAGCTGATCCGCCACGGACCCGTTCAGGACCCGTTTATAAAGCAGCTGATCCGCCACGCATCTGTTCAGGACCCGTTTATAAAGCAGCTGATCCGCCACAGACCCGTTCAGGACCCGTTTATAAAGCAGCTGATCCGCCACGCATCTGTTCAGGACCTGTTCATAAAGCAGCTGATCCGCCACGGACGCGTTCAGGACCCGTTTATAAAGCAGCCGATCCGCCACGGACCCGTTCAGGACCCGTTTATAAAGCAGCTGATCCGCCACGCATCTGTTCAGGACCCGTTTATAAAGCAGTTGATCCGCCACAGACCCGTTCAGGACCCGTTTATAAAGCAGCTGATCCGCCAGGCATCTGTTCAGGACCCGTTTATAAAGCAGATGATCCGCCACGCATCTGTTCAGGACCCGTTTATAAAGCAGCTGATCCGCCACGGACGCGTTCAGGACCCGTTTATAAAGCAGCTGATCCGCCACAGACCCGTTCAGGACCCGTTTATAAAGCAGCTGATCCGCCACGGACCCGTTCAGGACCCGTTTATAAAGCAGCTGATCCGCCACAGACCCGTTCAGGACCCGTTTATAAAGCAGCTGATCCGCCACGGACCCGTTCAGGACCCGTTTATAAAGCAGCTGATCCGCCACGCATCCGTCACGGACCCGTTTATAAAGCAGCTGATCCGTCACGGACCCGTTTATAAAGCAGCTGATCCGCCACGCATATGTTCAGGACCCGTTTATAAAGCAGATGATCCGCCACGGATCTGTTCAGGACCCGTTTATAAAGCAGCTGATCCGCCACGGACCCGTTCAGGACCCGTTTATAAAGCAGCTGATCTGCCACGGATCTGTTCAGGACCCGTTTATAAAGCAGCTGATCCGCCACGGACCCGTTCAGGACCCGTTTATAAAGCAGCTGATCCGCCACGGACCCGTTCAGGACCCGTTTATAAAGCAGCCGATCCGCCACGGACCCGTTCAGGACCCGTTTATAAAGCAGCTGATCCGCCACGCATCCGTTCAGGACCCGTTTATAGAGCAGCTGATCCGCCACGGACCCGTTCAGGACCCGTTTATAAAGCAGCTGATCCGCCACGCATCTGTTCAGGACCTGTTCATAAAGCAGCTGATCCGCCACGGACGCGTTCAGGACCCGTTTATAAAGCAGCTGATCCGCCACGCATCTGTTCAGGACCCGTTTATAAAGCAGCTGATCCGCCACGCATCCGTTCAGGACCTGTTCATAAAGCAGCTGATCCGCCACGGACGCGTTCAGGACCCGTTTATAAAGCAGCCGATCCGCCACGGACCCGTTCAGGACCCGTTTATAGAGCAGCTGATCCGCCACGGACCCGTTCAGGACCTGTTCATAAAGCAGCTGATCCGCCACGGACGCGTTCAGGACCCGTTTATAAAGCAGCCGATCCGCCACGGACCCGTTCAGGACCCGTTTATAGAGCAGCTGATCCGCCACGGACCCGTTCAGGACCCGTTTATAAAGCAGCTGATCCGCCAGGCATCTGTTCAGGACCCGTTTATAAAGCAGATGATCCGCCACGCATCTGTTCAGGACCCGTTTATAAAGCAGCTGATCCGCCACGCATCCGTCACGGACCCGTTTATAAAGCAGCTGATCCGCCACGGACCCGTTCAGGACCCGTTTATAAAGCAGCTGATCCGCCACGCATCTGTTCAGGACCCGTTTATAAAGCAGCTGATCCGCCACAGACCCGTTCAGGACCCGTTTATAAAGCAGCTGATCCGCCACGCATCTGTTCAGGACCTGTTCATAAAGCAGCTGATCCGCCACGGACGCGTTCAGGACCCGTTTATAAAGCAGCCGATCCGCCACGGACCCGTTCAGGACCCGTTTATAAAGCAGCTGATCCGCCACGCATCTGTTCAGGACCCGTTTATAAAGCAGTTGATCCGCCACAGACCCGTTCAGGACCCGTTTATAAAGCAGCTGATCCGCCAGGCATCTGTTCAGGACCCGTTTATAAAGCAGATGATCCGCCACAGACCCGTTCAGGACCCGTTTATAAAGCAGCTGATCCGCCAGGCATCTGTTCAGGACCCGTTTATAAAGCAGATGATCCGCCACAGACCCGTTCAGGACCCGTTTATAAAGCAGCTGATCCCCCACGGACGCGTTCAGGACCCGTTTATAAAGCAGCTGATCCGCCAGGCATCTGTTCAGGACCCGTTTATAAAGCAGATGATCCGCCACGCATCTGTTCAGGACCCGTTTATAAAGCAGCTGATCCGCCACGGACGCGTTCAGGACCCGTTTATAAAGCAGCTGATCCGCCACAGACCCGTTCAGGACCCGTTTATAAAGCAGCTGATCCGCCACGGACCCGTTCAGGACCCGTTTATAAAGCAGCTGATCCGCCACGCATCCGTCACGGACCCGTTTATAAAGCAGCTGATCCGTCACGGACCCGTTTATAAAGCAGCTGATCCGCCACGCATATGTTCAGGACCCGTTTATAAAGCAGATGATCCGCCACGGATCTGTTCAGGACCCGTTTATAAAGCAGCTGATCCGCCACGGACCCGTTCAGGACCCGTTTATAAAGCAGCTGATCTGCCACGGATCTGTTCAGGACCCGTTTATAAAGCAGCTGATCCGCCACGGACCCGTTCAGGACCCGTTTATAAAGCAGCTGATCCGCCACGGACCCGTTCAGGACCCGTTTATAAAGCAGCCGATCCGCCACGGACCCGTTCAGGACCCGTTTATAAAGCAGCTGATCCGCCACGCATCCGTTCAGGACCCGTTTATAGAGCAGCTGATCCGCCACGGACCCGTTCAGGACCCGTTTATAAAGCAGCTGATCCGCCACGCATCTGTTCAGGACCTGTTCATAAAGCAGCTGATCCGCCACGGACGCGTTCAGGACCCGTTTATAAAGCAGCTGATCCGCCACGCATCTGTTCAGGACCCGTTTATAAAGCAGCTGATCCGCCACGCATCCGTTCAGGACCTGTTCATAAAGCAGCTGATCCGCCACGGACGCGTTCAGGACCCGTTTATAAAGCAGCCGATCCGCCACGGACCCGTTCAGGACCCGTTTATAGAGCAGCTGATCCGCCACGGACCCGTTCAGGACCTGTTCATAAAGCAGCTGATCCGCCACGGACGCGTTCAGGACCCGTTTATAAAGCAGCCGATCCGCCACGGACCCGTTCAGGACCCGTTTATAGAGCAGCTGATCCGCCACGGACCCGTTCAGGACCCGTTTATAAAGCAGCTGATCCGCCAGGCATCTGTTCAGGACCCGTTTATAAAGCAGATGATCCGCCACGCATCTGTTCAGGACCCGTTTATAAAGCAGCTGATCCGCCACGCATCCGTCACGGACCCGTTTATAAAGCAGCTGATCCGCCACGGACCCGTTCAGGACCCGTTTATAAAGCAGCTGATCCGCCACGCATCTGTTCAGGACCCGTTTATAAAGCAGCTGATCCGCCACAGACCCGTTCAGGACCCGTTTATAAAGCAGCTGATCCGCCACGCATCTGTTCAGGACCCGTTTATAAAGCAGCTGATCCGCCACAGACCCGTTCAGGACCCGTTTATAAAGCAGCTGATCCGCCACGCATCTGTTCAGGACCTGTTCATAAAGCAGCTGATCCGCCACGGACGCGTTCAGGACCCGTTTATAAAGCAGCCGATCCGCCACGGACCCGTTCAGGACCCGTTTATAAAGCAGCTGATCCGCCACGCATCTGTTCAGGACCCGTTTATAAAGCAGTTGATCCGCCACAGACCCGTTCAGGACCCGTTTATAAAGCAGCTGATCCGCCAGGCATCTGTTCAGGACCCGTTTATAAAGCAGATGATCCGCCACAGACCCGTTCAGGACCCGTTTATAAAGCAGCTGATCCGCCAGGCATCTGTTCAGGACCCGTTTATAAAGCAGATGATCCGCCACAGACCCGTTCAGGACCCGTTTATAAAGCAGCTGATCCCCCACGGACGCGTTCAGGACCCGTTTATAAAGCAGCTGATCCGCCACAGACCCGTTCAGGACCCGTTTATAAAGCAGCTGATCCGCCACGGACCCGTTCAGGACCCGTTTATAAAGCAGCTGATCCGCCACGCATCCGTCACGGACCCGTTTATAAAGCAGCTGATCCGTCACGGACCCGTTTATAAAGCAGCTGATCCGCCACGCATATGTTCAGGACCCGTTTATAAAGCAGATGATCCGCCACGGATCTGTTCAGGACCCGTTTATAAAGCAGCTGATCCGCCACGCATCCGTTCAGGACCCGTTTATAAAGCAGCTGATCCGCCACGGACCCGTTCAGGACCCGTTTATAAAGCAGCTGATCTGCCACGGATCTGTTCAGGACCCGTTTATAGAGCAGCTGATCCGCCACGCATCTGTTCAGGACCCGTTTATAAAGCAGCTGATCCGCCACGGACCCGTTCAGGACCCGTTTATAAAGCAGCTGATCCGCCACGCATCCGTTCAGGACCCGTTTATAAAGCAGCTGATCCGCCACGGACCCGTTCAGGACCCGTTTATAAAGCAGCTGATCCGCCACGGATCTGTTCAGGACCCGTTTATAGAGCAGCTGATCCGCCACGGACCCGTTCAGGACCCGTTTATAAAGCAGCTGATCCGCCACGCATCCGTCCAGGACCCGTTTATAAAGCAGCTGATCCGCCACGCATCTGTTCAGGACCCGTTTATAAAGCAGCTGATCCGCCACGGACCCGTTCAGGACCCGTTTATAAAGCAGCTGATCCGCCACGCATCCGTTCAGGACCCGTTTATAAAGCAGCTGATCCGCCACGGACCCGTTCAGGACCCGTTTCTAAAGCAGCTGATCCGCCACGGATCTGTTCAGGACCCGTTTATAGAGCAGCTGATCCGCCACGGACCCGTTCAGGACCCGTTTATAAAGCAGCTGATCCGCCACGCATCCGTCCAGGACCCGTTTATAAAGCAGCTGATCCGCCACGCATCCGTCACAGACCCGTTTATAAAGCAGCTGATCCGCCACGGACCCGTTTATAAAGCAGCTGATCCGCCACGGACCCGTTCAGGACCCGTTTATAAAGCAGCTGATCCGCCACGGACCCGTTCAGGACCCGTTTATAAAGCAGCTGATCCGCCACGGACCCGTTCAGGACCCGTTTATAAAGCAGCTGATCCGCCACGGACCCGTTCAGGACCCGTTTATAAAGCAGCTGATCCGCCACGGACCCGTTCAGGACCCGTTTATAAAGCAGCTGATCCGCCACGCATCCGTTCAGGACCCGTTTATAAAGCAGCTGATCCGCCACGCATCCGTCACGGACCCGTTTATAAAGCAGCTGATCCGCCACGGACCCGTTTATAAAGCAGCTGATCCGCCACGGACCCGTTCAGGACCCGTTTATAAAGCAGCTGATCCGCCACGGACCCGTTCAGGACCCGTTTATAAAGCAGCTGATCCGTCACGGACCCGTTTATAAAGCAGATGATCCGCCATGGATCCGTTCAGGACCCGTTTATAAAGCAGCTGATGCGTCACAGACCCGTTCAGGACCCGTTTATAAAGCAGCTGATCCGCCACGGATCTAATCATTCTCTCTAGATACCGTCAGATCCCTCATTTAATAATAGTTTTCTGGCCAAAACAAGCTCAATAAATATTTCAAATCTAATTGACCAACATTGGATACAATGGATTGCTCTTTCATTTTTAATATGCCTGCCTATATTAATAGTAATAACACATGAGGAAATCATTCAAAACGCATAAATCTAAATTCACCCGTTTAAGCCAGTAACAATTAAACTTTTAAAATAGATCATCACAGACTGTATTTAAACATACAATTGTATTAAAGAAAATGAAATGCAACCATAAATTGTACAAATATTTTTAATTTTTTAAGGAAAAATAACACTTTTTTAATTTAGCTCAAGAATTAATTCAATATTTATTTTTTGTGGAAACTGGGTTTTTTACAGATTGATGAATATAAACTTTAAGAAAAACTTTTTAAAGAAGTAAACTTGTCCTTATCTTAACTGGCAATGAACACTGAACACACAAAGTGAAACAGTAAAACACTACTGTTGGGTGCTGACACTGGGACGGCTCCCCTGTCTGCTGCCAGGTTGAACCACCGTATCACATGTTTTGTGATCTCTTCATCAGCGGTGGCACAGGAGACATGGCTCTTTCTCACAGCACCTGTAATACACAAGCAGAATTGTTTTTAAACAAATTTATGAAATCACACAGGAGCACCAGTTTTTTTAAAAGAAAACACCTGTCATAGTTTACATATGTCACTTTGTTCTTACCTCAAGTTAGACAAGTTGATATGTATCTATCCCATCTCAGTGAGTGCACTTAATCGCTATGAAGTGTTTGGTGGCTTCTTAATTCATCCCTGTTTGGATCCTAATGAATGAATGGAACGAATGGTGCTGAGCTAAACGCTGACATAGTGGCACCGCACGCTACAGCGAGTAAGTGCTCGCACAGAGACGGGACAGATATGTATCAACTCTTTTAGGTTGAGGTAAGAGCATAATGGCAGATGTAAAAACGGTGGTGTTTTCCTGTAAGGATACACACAACCAATGTTTTTAAAACAAAAGTGTGATATCTGACACAGTACTCATGTACTGGGCTACTCAACAGCGGTTGACTGTCTGAAATAGTCTGAATGTAAACTCTAGGTGTATTTAGTGATTCAGGATAAGACAAAAACAAACAAGAAGGATACATGATGTACTCGCTCGTCAGATACATTTTTAAACAAAAAAAAGTTATGTGCTTATACTTTTGAGATAAACTAAAGAAACTCACCACACTTTACTTGATTATTGGCATGATTTTTCAGCCACTTCCTCCATCGATTTTAATGGAAACTCAACTGGGTTTTCAAGCATTTCCATGTCTTGGGTTCCTGGGTTCAATTTGCTCATCAAATAATTTACTTTAGCAATGATTTGCTCCTGCTGTTGTTTTATTAGTTCCAATAAGCTCATAATATGTACTTCTGCAGCTGTAAGAAAAAAAAGAAAAGAGTTTGGAATATGTTAATACATTTAATTCTGCATCGGACAGCTCATTAAGGCACATTTCACTGAACAGATGGAAAGAGAAAGTTAAACTTTCTTTAACAGAGGCCTCAACAAATTTAATTTAGGCTTTTATTCCGAACAGAACCGGCTTGATGCATGACAAAAAAACGCAAGTGGAAGCTCAAACGTGCCGCGTGAAACGAGAATAGGGCTGTCACTAAAGATTATTTTGGTCATCAATGGATTATTTTGACCATCATTTGGAGAATTCTTTGTGTTAATAAAAATAGACGGAAGCAAAGACCTACACCTTTAAAATGACTTAAAATACATAACTGTATACAACTTAATTTTTGATGTTTGTCTGGAGGATGATAAGCATAATAAACTGACTGACCATTTAATTCCATTTCAGTTGGCTTTACCTGTCTGGTAGTTGTAACATTTATCATATCATCACATTAAATTTTGTTTTTGAGAAAATATAGAGGCCAAACATGTAGAATATAAAGGATATATGAATATAAGTATATACTAACATCGGCTTTGATGGAATCTCCTCCTCTTCCTCTTCAGACTGTAGATCGGATGTGTTATAAATCAGAGATTTCTTCAAGAGTTGTTGTGCCTCAAAGTAGTCATCTAAAAATGTTATATAACGTGTAAAACTTCGGTAGTTTCAAATTAACAGAGAAAAAATATTACAGAATTATAAACAACAGAACTGTATGAGACTGATCAAGATATTTTTTCCCAATTACAAATATTTTGATATTTGCTTACAATAGACCTTTTTTTAAAGCATACCACATGATTTAATAACTCCGACATCATATGTTTTCCAGTCAGGTCCAGACTCTCTGAATGTTTCACTGCTCTGTTCACTCTTTCATCATTTTTGTAGTTTGGCCAAGAGACAACTCCATCGCTGCACCAGTTTTGTGGCACGACTGCTAGTGTTTTGTTGATCAGGAACTCGATTAAGTGAAACATCCTTAACTGAGAAGGAAAGAAACAATTGTTATTAGTCAAATACATTCTATATCAATCATTGTTAATCAGTTATTGCTGTGAGGTTTGCATGTGTTGTGAATAAGATTTGCAGTTTTTGTGAAAAGAATTACTAGTGAATGACACCCAATGATTTGTTGTTCATACTGTTTTTACTTCCTTTTCAGCCGAAGCTTTTCTGGGTCAGTAGTTTTACCCTGGGTTGTTTCCCCAAGTTCATAATGTAATTGCATATGGGTCACTTTGAAAATAAAATCGTCCAATAAGGTCGTCCCAAAAAATCTGATATAGTCAACAAATCAAAATCGGGTCTCACGATCTGCAGTGTCAATTTGGACTTATTGAACTCAATTTAATCAACAAATGAACTGTCAACTTATTGTGAGGTTGCTTTGCAACAATCTGTATTACATAAAGTTATTTATAAATAAAAATGACTTTGAACACAAGCAACTTAATACAAAAAGTACTTACAGTTAATTGTTAACCGGTTTCAGACTGCAGTGTTTGTTGTGATGCATGGTGATGTCATTTTTTGTCACTGTGTCTGATTCTAATTTTGCATGAACACCTGTTCAGTCCAAACTCATGTGCAACCGCATCAATTCTTACTGCTTATATTAGAACACAAAAGCTACAACTAAAACTGCCATCAATACTACCACCATCATTCTCCACAAGAAAAAATACAAAGTAAAAATTGCTTCATCCTTTGCTCTTTAACTGCTAATTATAAGAAAAAAAAGCTGATGAGCTGAGCAAACTTAAAGGGTTAGTTCACCCAAAAATGGAAACAACATTAGGGTGAGTAAATGATGATGAAATTAGTAAAATAATTCACATTTTTGGGTGAACTAAACCTTTAACCTGTGGAGTTTTTTTGTTGTTTCTTATCAAAGCATGACACAATTCTAAAATGTATGGAACAAGGGTATGGCCACAAAGCCATCTTTATGAGGGAAAACAACACATTTTTGGACAATCTCTGAAGCTTTAACACACTTGAGTATATCTGATGTTTGTGAAATAGTATGGATATTCAGATAGTTGGAACTGAATGGGTAACTGAAGAACTAGGTCTTCTCTGAAAATTCTTTGTATAGTACGTACACTCCATCATTGCATTCCACAATGTTATGTATAATGCCAATCTCATTTCCAATGACAAACACATTATCCCCGGTTGAAACTTTAACCGTCCACTTGTCACAGGCCATCTCACCATACTGTCATTTCACCGAGAGCCCATCTACAAGTGGCCCAACAAAGTGCTGTTTTTTTAAAGAGGCATCATTTAAATGAGTGTCCAATCATGAAACCCTCATGTATGTCTGTATCCACCCCCATGCCACCTTCCTCCTCACTTAAGACTAGTCCAGTTGCAATGTCCGAACAAGTTGGATTGTCTGTACTATTATCAACAAACTCTCTGATTTCTACAAGGTACCTCTCTGTTGTCATCTGAAAGTCAGTCAAATTTGTGCAGTCATCCCTAATTTGTTGAAGTCGTTTATCTACGTCTAGATGGGCTCTACGTCTTAAGTTAGAGCTGGAGACAGGAACCGTTTTTCTATTCATTTTATCTAAAAGAAATGTTAAAGAAACACAAAAGACAGATTCCAACCAGTGAGTTGTGTAAAAAAGAAATTACATTTGTAATGTATTTTCAAAAATAAATGTAAAACAGAGCTTGACAATAAGGGCCGGGGGTCAGCGTGAAAGTGCACATAGACACAAAAGTACCCAATTTTCTCACTTTGATATTGCCGTGCATCGGGAGAAGGTGTGTGTGCAGCAAAACACAAATGATGTTAAATTGCCCTATCAGGTAAAAAAAATGGAATAAAGTAATCAAATGTAAAATAATAATGCATATAATCTTCACTGTACAAATGATATAAAGTGTAGCTGCCCCTTTGGCATTCGAAATATTAGGCAGAGAGTTATGACGGGTGTTAGCAGTTTTATTCAGCCATGATGCTTTTATCACCGTAAAACTATACAAAAGAAACATAACATAATTAAACTCAAACAGAATTACTTCCATCATCAAAATAAGAAATAAACACAATAGCATTAAATGCAAAATGAATATAACATACCTCGTCTCGCTATTACCAAAAAAGGGGAAACTAAATTATATATTTAAAATAAACTTAGTGCTGCTCTGATGTGAGCTTATGGATGCACGTGAGACACTTCTTCTATGGTGCTGCAACTTTACCCTAAATTTCCCTGGCGCCCTCTAGTGGCGCCTTGCAATAAAACAAAAGCAGGGCAGGCGGTCATTACATAAAGACTGAAGGATTCATTCACTTCAAAATGTCCTGATGATTTACTCATCCCCCGTCATCCAAGATGTTCATGTCTTTTTCTCCTTAGGCGAAAAGAAATTAAGGTTTATGAGGAAAACTTTCCAGGATTTTTTCTCCATATAGTGGACTTCAACATGTCGCCAGGAGCCACTTTTTTGGAATTATGTTTTTAGGAACTCTTAGATAGGTGCAGACCATATACTCCTTTTATATGAAGCAAAGATGGCTCCAGACTTACCTAACAATATTCTTTATGGTTGTACTAAAGATAAAATGTCACCCACATTTTGGATGGCCGGGGGATGAATAAATACACAGAAGATTTGGGTTTTTAGGTGAACTATCCCTTTAAGACAAATGGACGGATCCAATATACTGTTGTTCTGTTACACATGTGTTCTTTCTGTAATGCTTAGTGCAAAGGCAGACATTTTGAGATACATCTGTGTGAATTTGTCCATTTAGGCACAAAGGGAAGATGAGAAAAAACGATATATTATTTGCACACTGTGTGACACATGCTGCACACACAAAACTTCTTCATGATGAAAGACAAACCTGTATGAGGTATTTTTATACCAAAATAATGAACATTAGAAAAGCTTATTTTTCAGGCTAAACTCGCCAATGCACATAAGCAGTCGTGAGTGTGAGTGTGTATATAGCTTCTAACGGCTGAAGCTGAAGTTACTTAAACAAGCAGCAATTGGCTCTTTTATGGGACTTATTCTGCCATATTGCACGTCACAGTTTCTCCCATTCATAGAAATAGTAGTAAATCATCTTTCTATATCTACAGCCTTTGGTTGTCTGCTTATTAAACAACCAGATTAAGAATATACATGTAAACACACCCAGTATTCGACAAAATAGCCGGCTAAATCATGTTTAAAACAGTATATTATTACATGGGTCATTATCACTATATAAAGTGCCATTTGGTGTCCTCATCAGAAACACTGAGCCACCGTGTACGTAATGCAAAAAAGTGACATTTTGTGGTTTTATTATAAATGTACTAATATTTACACACGTACAACTGCAATAAGAAGATTCTTAAAATGTCTTTTATCATTTTATAACTATTTTCTTTGACTCGATGTATGTGATTTTGGCATGTCCCTCACACTGCTTAGCTACCTTCAGTCAGTTTAAAAATTGGAAACATTGCACAAAATCAAAATCTATTTTGAAAGTTCCTATTGTCCTCAGCAATGTATTTAATAAAACAAATCCTTTGGATAATCTATATTCTATTTTCATAGTAATATTCAGCATTTTGCATGCGTCTGTAACCGGAACGAACCACACCTACACCAGACGGGCCTCCAACCGGGTCGGTCCGGCAGGGGAGTCGGGCGCTCTAGCGAGGAGGCTAAAGACTGCAGTCTCTAGGGTTTGTCGATAGAGAGTCCTTGAGGCAGAGGAGTGAGGTTTACATACTGCACAGCTCTACACTAGCTTGCCTCCGTTACACGTCCCTGTAGTTGCCGTCTTCTGTGTCATTTTGGGGTAAACGCCCCTTTAAGAAATAGTGTGATGTACTCAGTGACATCCTCTCATTCTGACTTTCCTCAGTGGAGGTCAAAACATGTTCTGCACACACAGTTAGTATCTGCAATCTGAACTCATATTTCCTTTTTATAGTTTTCAACATAATGTGTTTGTAGTTAAAAGTTGTCAGGCTCCACATGTCTTGGTGACATTTTAATTAACAAAACTTAGCATCTCATAATAATGACTAAGTATCTCATAATAATAATGACTTAGTATCTCATAATAATGACTTAGTATCTCATAATAATGACTTAGTGTCTCATAATAATGACTTAGTAACTCATAATAATGACTTAATATCTCATAATAATGACTTAGTATCTCATAATAATGACTTAGTATCTCATAATAATAATGACTTAGTATCTCATAATAATGACTTAGTAACTCATAATAATGACTTAATATCTCATAATAATGACTTAGTATCTCATAATAATAATGACTTAGTATCTCATAATAATGACTTAGTGTCTCATAATAATGACTTAGTATCTCATAATAATGACTTAGTATCTCATAATAATAATGACTTAGTATCTCATAATAATGACTTAGTATCTCATAATAATGACTTAGTGTCTCATAATAATGACTTAGTATCTCATAATAATGACTTAGTATCTCATAATAATAATGACTTAGTATCTCATAATAATGACTTAGTGTCTCATAATAATGACTTAGTATCTCATAATAATAATGACTTAGTATCTCATAATAATGACTTAGTATCTCATAATAATGACTTAGTATCTCATAATAATAATGACTTAGTATCTCATAATAATGACTTAGTATCTCATAATAATGACTTAGTATCTCATAATAATGACTTAATAACTAATAATAATGACTTAGTATCTCATAATAATGACTTAGTATCTCATAATAATGACTTAGTATCTCATAATAATGACTTAGTATCTCATAATAATGACTTAATAACTAATAATAATGACTTAGTATCTCATAATAATGACTTAGTATCTCATAATAATGACTTAGTATCTCATAATAATGACTTAATAACTAATAATAATGACTTAGTGTCTCATAATAATGACTTAGTGTCTCATAATAATGACTTAGTAACTCATAATAATGACTTAATATCTCATAATAATGACTTAGTATCTCATAATAATGACTTAGTATCTCATAATAATGACTTAATAACTAATAATAATGACTTAGTATCTCATAATAATGACTTAGTATCTCATAATAATGACTTAGTGTCTCATAATAATGACTTAGTATCTCATAATAATGACTTAGTAACTCATAATAATGACTTAGTAACTCATAATAATGACTTAGTGTCTCATAATAATGACTTAATATCTAATAATAATGACTTAGTAACTCATAATAATGACTTAGTGTCTCATAATAATGACTTAGTAACTCATAATAATGACTTAGTAACTCATAATAATGACTTAATATCTCATAATAATGACTTAGTGTCTCATAATAATGACTTAGTAACTCATAATAATGACTTAGTATCTCATAATAATGACTTAGTGTCTCATAATAATGACTTAATATCTCATAATAATGACTTAGTATCTCATAATAATGACTTAGTATCTAATAATAATGACTTAGTGTCTCATAATAATGACTTAGTATCTCATAATAATGACTTAGTATCTCATAATAATGACTTAATAACTAATAATAATGACTTAGTATCTCATAATAATGACTTAGTATCTCATAATAATGACTTAGTATCTCATAATAATGACTTAGTGTCTCATAATAATGACTTAGTGTCTCATAATAATGACTTAGTATCTCATAATAATGACTTAGTATCTCATAATAATGACTTAATAACTAATAATAATGACTTAGTATCTCATAATAATGACTTAGTATCTCATAATAATGACTTAGTATCTCATAATAATGACTTAGTATCTCATAATAATGACTTAGTATCTCATAATAATGACTTAATAACTAATAATAATGACTTAGTATCTCATAATAATGACTTAGTATCTCATAATAATGACTTAATAACTAATAATAATGACTTAGTATCTCATAATAATGACTTAGTATCTCATAATAATGACTTAGTATCTCATAATAATGACTTAGTATCTCATAATAATGACTTAATAACTAATAATAATGACTTAGTATCTCATAATAATGACTTAGTATCTCATAATAATGACTTAGTGTCTCATAATAATGACTTAGTATCTCATAATAATGACTTAGTAACTCATAATAATGACTTAGTATCTCATAATAATGACTTAGTATCTCATAATAATGACTTAATAACTAATAATAATGACTTAGTATCTCATAATAATGACTTAGTATCTCATAATAATGACTTAGTATCTCATAATAATGACTTAGTATCTCATAATAATGACTTAGTATCTCATAATAATGACATAATATCTCATAATAATGACTTAGTAACTCATAATAATGACTTAGTATCTCATAATAATGACTTAATATCTCATAATAATGACATAATATCTCATAATAATGACTTAGTAACTCATAATAATGACTTAGTATCTCATAATAATGACTTAGTGTCTCATAATAATGACTTAGTATCTCATAATAATGACTTAGTAACTCATAATAATGACTTAGTATCTCATAATAATGACTTAGTATCTCATAATAATGACTTAATAACTAATAATAATGACTTAGTATCTCATAATAATGACTTAGTATCTCATAATAATGACTTAGTATCTCATAATAATGACTTAGTATCTCATAATAATGACTTAGTATCTCATAATAATGACTTAGTAACTCATAATAATGACTTAGTATCTCATAATAATGACTTAGTATCTCATAATAATGACTTAGTAACTCATAATAATGACTTAGTATCTCATAATAATGACTTAGTATCTCATAATAATGACTTAATAACTAATAATAATGACTTAGTATCTCATAATAATGACTTAGTATCTCATAATAATGACTTAGTATCTCATAATAATGACTTAGTATCTCATAATAATGACTTAGTATCTCATAATAATGACTTAATAACTAATAATAATGACTTAGTATCTCATAATAATGACTTAATAACTAATAATAATGACTTAGTATCTCATAATAATGACTTAGTATCTAATAATAATGACTTAGTAACTCATAATAATGACATAATATCTCATAATAATGACTTAGTAACTCATAATAATGACTTAGTAACTCATAATAATGACTTAGTGTCTCATAATAATGACTTAGTGTCTCATAATAATGACTTAGTATCTCATAATAATGACTTAGTATCTCATAATAATGACTTAGTATCTCATAATAATGACTTAATAACTAATAATAATGACTTAGTATCTAATAATAATGACTTAGTAACTCATAATAATGACTTAGTAACTCATAATAATGACTTAGTATCTCATAATAATGACTTAGTATCTCATAATAATGACTTAGTATCTAATAATAATGACTTAGTAACTCATAATAATGACTTAGTATCTAATAATAATGACTTAGTAACTCATAATAATGACATAATATCTCATAATAATGACTTAGTAACTCATAATAATGACTTAGTAACTCATAATAATGACTTAATATCTCATAATAATGACATAATATCTCATAATAATGACTTAGTATCTCATAATAATGACTTAGTATCTCATAATAATGACTTAGTATCTCATAATAATGACTTAGTATCTCATAATAATGACTTAATAACTAATAATAATGACTTAGTATCTCATAATAATGACTTAGTGTCTCATAATAATGACTTAGTAACTCATAATAATGACTTAGTATCTCATAATAATGACTTAGTATCTCATAATAATGACTTAATAACTAATAATAATGACTTAGTATCTCATAATAATGACTAAGTATCTCATAATAATGACTTAGTATCTCATAATAATGACTTAGTATCTCATAATAATGACTTAATAACTAATAATAATGACTTAGTATCTCATAATAATGACTTAGTATCTCATAATAATGACTTAATAACTAATAATAATGACATAATATCTCATAATAATGACTTAGTATCTCATAATAATGACTTAGTATCTCATAATAATGACTTAATAACTAATAATAATGACTTAGTATCTCATAATAATGACTTAGTATCTCATAATAATGACTTAATAACTAATAATAATGACTTAGTATCTCATAATAATGACTTAGTATCTCATAATAATGACTTAGTATCTCATAATAATGACTTAGTGTCTCATAATAATGACTTAGTGTCTCATAATAATGACTTAGTATCTCATAATAATGACTTAGTAACTCATAATAATGACTTAATATCTCATAATAATGACTTAGTATCTCATAATAATGACTTAGTGTCTCATAATAATGACTTAGTATCTCATAATAATGACTTAATATCTCATAATAATGACTTAATAACTAATAATAATGACATAATATCTCATAATAATGACTTAGTATCTCATAATAATGACTTAGTATCTCATAATAATGACTTAATAACTAATAATAATGACTTAGTATCTCATAATAATGACTTAGTATCTCATAATAATGACTTAATAACTAATAATAATGACTTAGTATCTCATAATAATGACTTAGTATCTCATAATAATGACTTAGTATCTCATAATAATGACTTAGTGTCTCATAATAATGACTTAGTGTCTCATAATAATGACTTAGTATCTCATAATAATGACTTAGTAACTCATAATAATGACTTAATATCTCATAATAATGACTTAATATCTCATAATAATGACTTAGTGTCTCATAATAATGACTTAGTAACTCATAATAATGACTTAATATCTCATAATAATGACTTAGTAACTCACAATAATGACTTAATATCTCATAATAATGACTTAGTATCTCATAATAATGACTTAGTAACTCATAATAATGACATAGTATCTCATAATAATGACTTAGTGTCTCATAATAATGACTTAGTGTCTCATAATAATGACTTAGTATCTCATAATAATGACTTAGTATCTCATAATAATGACTTAATAACTAATAAGAATGACTTAGTATCTCATAATAATGACTTAATAACTAATAATAATGACTTAGTATCTCATAATAATGACTTAGTATCTAATAATAATGACTTAGTAACTCATAATAATGACATAATATCTCATAATAATGACTTAGTAACTCATAATAATGACTTAGTAACTCATAATAATGACTTAGTATCTCATAATAATGACTTAGTGTCTCATAATAATGACTTAGTGTCTCATAATAATGACTTAGTATCTCATAATAATGACTTAGTGTCTCATAATAATGACTTAGTATCTAATAATAATGACTTAGTAACTCATAATAATGACTTAGTATCTAATAATAATGACTTAGTAACTCATAATAATGACATAATATCTCATAATAATGACTTAGTAACTCATAATAATGACTTAGTAACTCATAATAATGACTTAATATCTCATAATAATGACATAATATCTCATAATAATGACTTAGTATCTCATAATAATGACTTAGTATCTCATAATAATGACTTAATAACTAATAATAATGACTTAGTATCTCATAATAATGACTTAGTATCTAATAATAATGACTTAGTAACTCATAATAATGACTTAGTATCTAATAATAATGACTTAGTAACTCATAATAATGACATAATATCTCATAATAATGACTTAGTAACTCATAATAATGACTTAGTAACTCATAATAATGACTTAATATCTCATAATAATGACATAATATCTCATAATAATGACTTAGTAACTCATAATAATGACTTAGTATCTCATAATAATGACTTAGTGTCTCATAATAATGACTTAGTAACTCATAATAATGACTTAGTATCTCATAATAATGACTTAGTATCTCATAATAATGACTTAGTATCTCATAATAATGACTTAATAACTAATAATAATGACTTAGTATCTCATAATAATGACTTAGTATCTCATAATAATGACTTAATAACTAATAATAATGACTTAGTATCTCATAATAATGACTTAGTATCTCATAATAATGACTTAGTGTCTCATAATAATGACTTAGTATCTCATAATAATGACTTAGTAACTCATAATAATGACTTAATATCTCATAATAATGACTTAATATCTCATAATAATGACTTAGTGTCTCATAATAATGACTTAGTAACTCATAATAATGACTTAGTATCTCATAATAATGACTTAGTAACTCATAATAATGACTTAATATCTCATAATAATGACTTAATATCTCATAATAATGACTTAGTGTCTCATAATAATGACTTAGTATCTCATAATAATGACTTAGTATCTCATAATAATGACTTAATAACTAATAAGAATGACTTAGTATCTCATAATAATGACTTAATAACTAATAATAATGACTTAGTATCTCATAATAATGACTTAGTATCTAATAATAATGACTTAGTAACTCATAATAATGACATAATATCTCATAATAATGACTTAGTAACTCATAATAATGACTTAGTAACTCATAATAATGACTTAGTATCTCATAATAATGACTTAGTGTCTCATAATAATGACTTAGTGTCTCATAATAATGACTTAGTATCTCATAATAATGACTTAGTGTCTCATAATAATGACTTAGTATCTAATAATAATGACTTAGTAACTCATAATAATGACTTAGTATCTAATAATAATGACTTAGTAACTCATAATAATGACATAATATCTCATAATAATGACTTAGTAACTCATAATAATGACTTAGTAACTCATAATAATGACTTAATATCTCATAATAATGACATAATATCTCATAATAATGACTTAGTAACTCATAATAATGACTTAGTATCTCATAATAATGACTTAGTGTCTCATAATAATGACTTAGTAACTCATAATAATGACTTAGTATCTCATAATAATGACTTAGTATCTCATAATAATGACTTAATAACTAATATTAATGACTTAGTATCTCATAATAATGACTTAGTATCTCATAATAATGACTTAGTATCTCATAATAATGACTTAGTATCTCATAATAATGACTTAATAACTAATAATAATGACTTAGTGTCTCATAATAATGACTTAGTATCTCATAATAATGACTTAGTAACTCATAATAATGACTTAATATCTCATAATAATGACTTAGTATCTCATAATAATGACTTAGTGTCTCATAATAATGACTTAGTAACTCATAATAATGACTTAGTATCTCATAATAATGACTTAGTAACTCATAATAATGACTTAATATCTCATAATAATGACTTAATATCTCATAATAATGACTTAGTGTCTCATAATAATGACTTAGTAACTCATAATAATGACTTAATATCTCATAATAATGACTTAGTAACTCACAATAATGACTTAATATCTCATAATAATGACTTAGTATCTCATAATAATGACTTAGTAACTCATAATAATGACTTAATATCTCATAATAATGACTTAGTAACTCACAATAATGACTTAATATCTCATAATAATGACTTAGTATCTCATAATAAGGACTTAGTAACTCATAATAATGACTTAATATCTCATAATAATGACTTAGTATCTCATAATAAGGACTTAGTAACTCATAATAATGACTTAATATCTCATAATAATGACTTAGTGTCTCATAATAATGACTTAGTAACTCATAATAATGACTTAATATCTCATAATAATGACTTAGTAACTCATAATAATGACTTAATATCTCATAATAATGACTTAGTATCTCATAATAATGACTTAGTAACTCATAATACTGACTTAATATCTCATAATAATGACTTAGTAACTCATAATAATGACTTAATATCTCATAATAATGACTTAGTATCTCATAATAATGACTTAATATCTCATAATAATGACTTAGTGTCTCATAATAATGACTTAGTATCTCATAATAATGACTTAGTATCTCATAATAATGACTTAGTATCTCATAATAATGACTTAGTAACTCATAATACTGACTTAATATCTCATAATAATGACTTAGTAACTCATAATAATGACTTAGTAACTCATAATAATGACTTAGTATCTCATAATAATGACTTAGTATCTCATAATAATGACTTAATATCTCATAATAATGACTTAGTAACTCATAATAATGACTTAATATCTCATAGTAATGACTTAGTATCTCTTAATAATGACTTAGTAACTCATAATAATGACTTAATATCTAATAATAATGACTTAGTATCTCATAATAATGACTTAATTATCTCAAAATAATCTGTTACTGAGTCGAAATTTCGGGGGGGGGGGATTTTTGTATGTGACGTGTGCATTGCGTTACATTAGGGGTCTTTAACTACTTCTCTTTGAGAGCCAGATTCCAAAAGTATAAATTGGATGCAGGTAGTTTTTTCGACTATATCTTCATTTATTCTGGTTTTTGCATTTCTAATATTTATTGCGTTTTGTTCATTTTATATTGTTTTTGTTGCTGTTACTTATAGGCCATATATTAAAACATGCACACAAATATTGCTTCCAGTACATCCATTTGTGACTTTTCAGGATTTTAAATTAATAGGGTTTTTTTTGGCGTTTTAATTGTGATTAATATTCCTTAATGCGTTACTTTACCCAATATGTGGATGCCATTATTTTTTCAAGAAGATATTCATGAAGCTATTTTGGTTTTCAAAAGTAATTCCTGCCCCTCGTGACGTTAAATTAGAGTTTTATAAAGCGAGTCAATGGATCTGTGCAAGAAACTAAACGCTATTATCACATCTTCGGGTGAAATCCAATCGCATTCATGTGCCCCACGCACTTACAGGCCAGATTCTTTCTATAGTGCGAGTTCTGGGGGAGATGAACATCTGTTTTTCTTAAATATATCTGTTATACATAATGAATGCAAACAACACATCTTTTTCCCCTTATCTTAGACAACCGCTCACGTGATGTAAAAATATGATTCTTGAGTGTTAGTAAATATGACACACTAAAAGACACACTAAAAGACACACTTAAAGAAATTAGATAAAGTCTACCTAATATTTCTCAATATTAATAACTTATAAAAATGGAGTAATATTAATTTATATAACCGACAACAGTTATTATGAATGATAAATATTGAATAATTAAACACTAAATATGACTTATTCAGAGAAGATTGAACTTTCCTAAAAATGGTCAGAAACAGGAGATCACAATTTATCTTCTCTTATTACGTCGTATTATTATTTAATTATTCAATATTTATCATTCATGATACGTAGATGAACTGTTATATAAACTTATATCACTTAATTTCTATAAGTAATTACAGTTTTTCTCAATTGCTTAAACACATTTCATGAAATGATGGCTCCTTTTCTCTGAACTCTTAACACAAATCTATAACTTCTCACGCAGTTCCCTCAACATCCTATTTTCATGTCAAAATGAAGCTCTCCACTCAAAACCATTCAAAGTTGTGTTACAAAGTAAACTTTTCCCCCAAACAGGACACACAAACCCTCTGAAACACTCACACTACAACAGTCTCAGACACATGTGAGATCAACTCAAAACACTGTTATTAAAAGCTCTTATTGATTCAAGAATGGAGTCATTTGACAGCTCTGTGTCTATTACAATATACAACATAAAAGAGTGCAGATAGAGTAAAGTACAAGAGCTTTAGGAAGAAATAAAAATAAAACATTACACTAGTGTGAAGAAGATCAAAATGATCTTACAAGACAAGAAAAGTTCAAAAACCAAAGAACAATATGAACTGGTCATGAAACACAATTCAGTTCACAACTGCACAAATAACATTTAGATTCAGACATTTAACAGATGCTTTTATCCAAAACCACTTCCAGAGAAGATAAAGAACACTAAACAGTGAAGTGATTTGTCAATAGAAGACAATGTAAAAAATATGTCATCCCTGAACCTTTGGCAATATTTTGTAAAAGTATTCAATATGTTCTGCAAAAACACAGAACAGGTGAAAATGTTGTTCACGTGCTAGAGTTTACTGGATATAGAAGAGAGAAATGTCCCTGATATAAAGTGTGTAGTGATATATATATATATAGTATAAAGGCCATTACATGATTCTAGGATGAGCTTCTATTGATCTGATCCTGAGATTCTCATGTGTGTGTCATCAGTTTAACCTCTGAATGTTTACTGATGGATCAATGTGTGCTATTTCACTTTACATCTTGTGTTCATTATATTGTGTCTTTGTGTTTTCTGAATGAGAACATGATCAAACCTTTGCAGAATGAAGTGTGTTCTTGTGTGGGGTTTGTAAAGTTGGTGATTTGTTCTGAGAATGTGTTTATAGTTGTCAGAAAATAGTGAATTGTTTCATGAATTGTGTTTTAGCGATCGAGAAAAACTGTAACATTTAGAAATATTAGGTAGACTTTATCTAATATATTTTAGTGTCATGACTCATATCTGATAAACTTTGATACTCTTTACTTAAAAACATAGAATAAAATCTACTTGATAGCTTGATTTTATTGAGTAGATTCAGTAAGTTTGCATATAGTTTACTTGACTACCTTATATATGTGAGTCAAATGTAACTGATGTGCATAATATTTACAAACACTCAAGAATCATTTTTTCAGTTACTGTATATCTTGAATATAACAACAATTAAATTCCTCCTGGAAACCTTGAATATACTATTACAGACTAGAGAACAACATTTTTATATCTTAATGAATCTTCTACAGAATATTATGATATAAACTGAGTGTACAGTAATATTACAGTTATAGGGGTCAGACCAAAACTCAGAATGGTTAGAATAGCTGGTGTGTCCCATACAGATATGATCTATAAACTATATCTTCAGTCATGTGTGTGAAGTAAATGTCTACCACTGAGCCCTCAGTGAAACTTCATCTCATATAAAACATTGTACAACGTTTTAAAGGCAACATTAAGGCAACATTATAAGAACATTGTTTAGGTTTGAGATGATTTAATGTTTCTATAAAGCGTTCTATAATGGGATATATAAACATAACTATAACATTTTATATTCAACACATTAAGGATGTTTTGTGGATGTTGTTGATGTAACAGATTATATAAAGTACAAGCATGTTCCTGGATAATGGATGCTGAACAGAACAAGAGTAAGAAAAGAGTGAGTCTGGATGACTGGTGACATGACTCACATCACACCTTCATTGACACTTTTTCTGACTTGATCTAGTACTTGTTCCTCAAATCTGTTTTATTACATCTTTACAGGATTAATGTTATATTTCAACACGCCACAGCTGTAATGTTTGCTAATGTGCCGCATTATTGATTGTACGATAGAACCGCAACACAAGACAAATGCAAAAGAGTCATTTTTACTAGCTAGGGCCGTCAGTGCTCCAGCACCCCCTTCGTCCGGGGAACGTGATTGCGTGTGGTGTGTGCTGTGTGTGCGGTTCTTTAGAGAAAAAGGGTTTCTTTTTAGGCTGTGATCAAAACTGAGACCATAAACTTCGCCGCATCTTTCGAAGCAACGGTATGATTTAGCAGTCACGTATGACGGTGTACATAGTAGTGAGCTGTGTCCCAATTTCAGCAGACAAGTTGACATTCTGTACAATAATATTTTATATATATATATTTTATAATCTTTTTACACTGTCTTGATCTCTATTATAATTATTCTTGTCATTATGTTGAATGTTTGTACTAGATCCAACACCATAGTAATCTATTCTGATTCTGATTGTAGTTCTGTCTTTCATTATTATGATAAATGATGCCCTTGACATGTTTACTCATTCAGACTATTGTTTGTGTTCTTTCTTTACAGTGAAAGTGTAACGGAGGCAAGCTAGTGTAGAGCTGTGCAGTATGTAAACCTCACTCCTCTGCCTCAAGGACTCTCTAGCGAGGAGGCTAAAGACCGCAGTCCCTAGTGTCTGTCGCTAGAGAGTCCTTGAGGCAGAGGAGTGAGGTTTACATACTGCACAGCTCTACACTAGCTTGCCTCCGTTACATTCACCCCTCTAAACCTCACTCCCTATCCGGGTCACGGCACCACTGTAGCCGGAACGAACCACACCTACACCAGGTGGGCCTCGAACCGGGTCGGTCCGGCTCGGGAGTCGGGCGCTCTAGCGAGGAGGCTAAAGACCGCAGTCCCTAGCCTCTGTCGCTAGAGAGTCCTTGAGGCAGAGGAGTGAGCAGCATGGATGAAACATTGTGCTCGGTATGATTTTTTTATCAACTTTTTTTCTGACTTATCTTTTATCAGTATATAGTTGCAATGTCAGATAGAAAGCACTCTTCCCTCTGGTAAAGAGCAAAAAGATTAGAAGAAAAATTTGCAAGGGCTCAAACAGTATTATAGAAAATGGATTAGAGACAGACGTGGTTTGATCAAGCTGAAGCTGTGTTGTGTTACATGTGATACCCCAGCCAAGGCTCTTGTGAAGTCAATCAAACTGTGTTCAGGCTACTATGGGTGTGACAAATATACCCAAAAAGGAGTGTGGGATGGTCATCGTGTGATTTACCCTGAAATAACTACACTGTAAAAAATAAAAAGTTCAGTCAACTTAAAAAAATAGAGAAACCACCTCCATAGCATTTTTGAGTTTACTCAACTTCGGTGGTTGAAGTTGTGCCAAATCATTTTCGAAAGTTCAGTGAAGGTGGATAGGTGAGTTGAGCGAACTTTAAAAAACAAGTAGCCACAACTGCATCGGAATAAAGTTCAGTCAACTCAAAATAGCTTTGCAGCTGGTTGCCTTATTTTTTAAGTTAATTCAGCTTTTTTTATCTTTTCATTTAACTTTGAATGATCTTGCATCCAAACTTCTCAGCCATGCTGTAAATGCTGTAAACCATGTTTTAAAACAATCAAAAGACTATCCCATCATTACAGAAAATATTTATTGAAAAGTGGTCACACCGAGGACCCTTAAGTGGCAAAAGAACACTTTCTTGGCATGCATTTAAAGTGACATTACAGCACAACATCTTTTTAAAGTGCTGCAGTAACAAATTGCACGAGCAACAGTTTTAAAGTGCTGTATCAATGAAGACTTCAGAATTCCATAAATTGCAATGTGTTTGAGTAATCCAGTTTCACAACTGTAGAAACAGCATTTAAAATACATAACATAAAACTGAAAAGATTTCCTCTTTTGACATGTTGAACTTTAATGGAAACATCGGCTGGACCAACAGGAAGAGCATGGTTCTTGCCCTTATCTTGCTTAACGTATCCAGCTATTCAGACATAAAAAGTTTTAAATGACTGGACTCTTGCTGAGCACTGGGGGTCAAGACCAAGAAACACCTTTTGAATCATTTCAAAGGTGTACTTGAGTTCTTTAGGACAGTTCATGTTCAAGGCACAAATCAAGCCGAAGAGAAGAGCCATAGCAGTGGGAAGGTCTTGCACATTATCCAGCACGATATGGTCCTCTAGAACCAGAGACAGGCACCTTACATTTGGGTTTGAGTGGATGGTCGCTACGTCATCTTCAACGATGGTTAAGATCCCCATCTTCATCCCTTTTGTATAATTTTCTTATGTCTCTGTGTCCTGCAGTAAAAAGCAGCATAAAACAAGGTCAAAAAACATTTTTATTTGAATTATGTAGCTGCATTCAGACAGTAAGAGCAAAAAAGACAAGGGTAAGCAAATCATTTAATTTGTTGCTTATATTATCTAACTTATTTCCTGGTGTGTTATTTGAAATTAACATCACTTGCCTTTCGGATTTTGCTACATTACTGCTTAATCTTATGATTGTGTTTTGTTCTGTATTTTTTTCCAAAGGTTTAAGATCAGATGGAATGTCTCCATCTCAAGGGCAGTGTTGTACAGCAGTAATTGACTATTATCTTTCTTTAGAATAACACTTTGTATTGTGCTTCAGATGAAATCAGAAATCCAAACACTGAAAATTTCAATTGCAGGAGAACCCAATAGCTGGGTTTCAGTCACGTGATTATGATGACGCGCGAAGGCGGGGCGATTTCAGATGGAGGGCAGGAAGTAAACATGGACAATACGTCTATGGAGGAAATCGTTGTGTAGAGTCCGTATTGTATGAATTTAGAACCAGTTTCAAGAAAAAGATACAAGGAGTAAGTAAACAGATATGTTGTACGTGACCCGTTCCGCATGAAGATGAGTGAGTTTTCGGTCGAACTCGAAGATTTGCCGACAGTGGAGGCTGTTGACAGCACCAACTAGCTTTCATTTTGACTATTGTTATTAGTGTGGTCTCTGTGAGTTCTGGCTATTGTGTAATATAAATGAAAACAATAAATACCATTTAGAAGACATAATTATAAATTATGGTTTATTTACAATATTCGATTTTTTAACAATTGTTATTATAAGAACATGGTGTGCGATAACATTAGAATCCATTTCATTACATATAATACATATAGCCAGTAAAATTGGACTACTCACTAGCCCTAGTCACTAGCATTACCCAAGTGTAATACTTTTATCCACTAGTCACGCTGCTTCGGTTCGGAGCTTTCGGCTGTCTTTGTCAGATCCGGGCTCTCATCTGTCTGTTGGAGATCCAACATAGCCTCTTGCACATTCCGACCGTCTTTGTTGGTCTTCCTTAAGCTTCATCCTCTGCTCTCGTTTAAGAGACGCTCTGATTTGGGTTTAGTTTTTCGGGACCCTAGGTTGACTGTCGAAGCCAAATCTACAGACTCAACGTCACCCAAAGCGCTAGGGCAGCCTAAAAAGCCCCAATGAAGTCCATATTAGACTACCGGTAACTTAATAATCATTACCAAGTAAATGATTGTAACAGATTCGTTTAGGATGGAAGAAAGGAGGCGGGGTCAGCGTGGCTGGGAAGGCACGTAAGATTTATTTTCATAAACAAAAACAATAATACTTCCGGGTTCAGGGACCCGTTCTCTTAGTCCGTTTCTCAACTCGTTTGTTGAAGATTCTTTCTGCTCGGGGATATCTTGGACGCTCCGTCTCTCTGGATCCTCGCGAGTATCGTGCTTTCCCAGCCTCGTTCTCTCTCTCTGTTCGCCTCCTCATTCGGGCCTTAAAAGCGTCTCCTCGCCAATTACTAGAACGAGAAGCAGGTGTTTTCACTATAGCGTTGATCTGCTTACTCACCGTCATTCTCCCGGCACGCCCCCCTGCCGCAGACCGTGTCAAACCACGCCCCCCTTGCCACATACCCCCACCGCCCGACTCAGGCCGAGGCTCCATCCGGACTGCAGCCTTCTCCCCCCCTCTCCTGGAGAGAAAGTCGGCCACAGCCATCTGAGTCCCCGGCCTGTGGATCACCTGGAATTTGAATGGTTGCAAAGCAAGGTACCAACGAGTGATCCGCGCGTTGGTGTCCTTCATGCGGTGGAGCCATCGGAGGGGCGCGTGGTCCGAGCAGAGCGTGAATTCCCGCCCCAGGAGATAATAGCGGAGGGTGAGGACCGCCCACCGAATCGCTAAACATTCCTTCTCGATGGTGAAGGACGGACGATCGAGCACCGGACGATCCTCGCTGTCTATCTCCTGGGACAGCACCGCGCCCACGCCCCTATCCGAGGCATCAGTCTGCAACAAAAAGGGGAGTGAGAAATCGGGAGAGTGCAATAACGGTCCGCCACATAGAGCAGCCTTCACCTGGGTAAACCCCTGCTGGCACTGCTCCGTCCATTGGACGGTATCTGGTTCTCCCTTTTTAGTGAGGTCAGTCAGCGGGCTAGTGAGGTCCGAATAATTGGGTACAAACCGTCTATAATATCCCGCTAGCCCCAGGAACTGCCGCACCTCCTTTTTGGTCTTGGGTCTCGGGGCGGTTGCAATTGCTGCCGTCTTATCAATTTGGGGACGCACCTCCCCGTGACCCAAGTGGAAGCCCAGATACCTTACCTCTACTCGCCCAACCGCACACTTCTTCGGGTTAGCCGTCAGCCCCGCACTCCTCAGCGAACTCAAGACCGCTCTCAAGTGCTGCATATGCCGCTGCCAATCATTACTGTATATAATGATGTCATCGAGGTAGGCCGCGGCATATGTCGCATGGGGTCTGAGAATACGGTCCATGAGACGCTGAAAAGTAGCTGGGGCTCCGAATAACCCGAACGGAAGTGTGACGAATTGATGCAAACCGAACGGCGTAGTAAAGGCTGTTTTTTCTTTGGATAAGGGAGATAAGGGGATCTGCCAGTATCCTTTCGTCAGATCCAACGTCGAATAAAAACGAGCCGTGCCCAGCCGGTCAAGTAATTCGTCAATTCGAGGCATTGGATAGGCATCGAACTTCGATACCGCATTCACCTTGCGATAGTCCACACAGAACCGGACCGAGCCGTCGGTCTTCGGAACTAAAACTATCGGGCTCGCCCAGTCACTATTGGACTCTTCTATTACCCCCATGTCTAGCATCGCATCTAATTCCTTCTGAACCACAATTTTTTTGTGTTCAGGTAACCTATATGGACGACTGCGCACTACCGCACCCGGTTTAGTCTCAATATGGTGCTCTATGAGATTCGTGCGGCCGGGCAGGGGCGAGAACACATCTGTAAATTCAGCCTGCAACTTCGCAACATCTGTAAGCTGGGAGGACGAGAGATGATCTCCCCCTGGCGCCAGAGCGAGAGATTGCACTTTGATGTTCGCTTCTGGCCCGAGATCATCTACTCTGCTCACTGTCGTCGCCAGCATCACAGTGTTCGCCTCACTCCATTTTTTTAGGAGGTTGAGGTGATAAATCTGATGTGCCCCGCTCCTGTCCGATCGTACTACCTCATAATTGAGATCTCCTATACGCCGTGTGACCTCAAATGGTCCTTGCCACTTGGCGAGTAGTTTAGAACTAGACGTTGGGAGTAATACAAGAACTTTCTCTCCCGGTGAAAATTTCCGTAGTCTGGCACCTCTGTTATAATGTCGGCTCTGTCTGTCCTGTGCCTGTAACAAATTCTCCATAGAGAGCCGCCCCAGTGTATGGAGTTTTGTTCGCAGGTCCAGGACATATTGGATTTGGTTTTTACTCGCGGAAGGTCCGTCCTCCCAAGCTTCTCTTAGGACGTCTAAAACCCCGCGAGGCTGGCGACCATAGAGAAGCTCGAAGGGGGAAAACCCCGTGGAGGCTTGGGGGACCTCGCGCACCGCAAATAACAGAGGTTCCAACCACTTATCCCAATTTTTAGCATCTTCGTGAACGAATTTCCGGATCATGGTTTTTAACGTGCGATTAAAACGTTCGACCAGCCCGTCTGTTTGTGGGTGATAAACGCTGGTCCGAATCGTCTTAATGCCCAGTAATCCGTACAGTTCGCGGAGTGTCCGTGACATAAATGCCGTGCCTTGGTCTGTGAGAATCTCCTTCGGGATTCCCACACGGGAGATTAATCGAAACAGGGCGTCCGCAACACTGGTTGCTGAGATATTGCGCAACGCCACTGCCTCAGGATATCGGGTTGCATAGTCCACAATGACCAATGCAAATCGATGTCCTCGTGCAGATCGCTCTAACGGCCCGATCAGGTCCATACCAATTCGTTCGAAGGGGACCTGAATAAGAGGGAGCGGACACAATGGTGCCCTTGGAGTGGCCGCTGGATTTACCAGCTGGCATTCAGGACAAGACGCGCACCACCTGCGCACGTTCTCGTGAATGCCTGGCCAAAAGAAACGGGTCGTTAGGCGATTTATAGTTGTGGATTGTCCCAAGTGTCCCGCCATTGGATTACAATGAGCCGCCTGGAAAAGCATTTCCCGACGGCCTTTCGGTATGACCAACTGGGTTGTATCCTGATTTGATTGAGTGTCCTGGGTCACTCGATACAACCGGTCTTTTAAAATAGCGAAATATGGGTAGGTCAGCGGTTGCGTAGGATGGAGAAGTTGTCCGTCGATCGTACGGACCTGATCAAACGCATGTTTAAGCGTCTCGTCCTGAGACTGCTCCAGAGGAAAATCATCGCTCTGGGAGAGATTTCTTCTCTCCACAGCACTCCGTTCCTCTGGGGCCGTCGTCAGAGGTCCCGGCTCCACCTCTCCTAACTGCGCAATCGCCCCTCCCCATCGCACTTGGTTTCGCCCAGAAACATCCGCACATAAGTGTCCCAATAATGTCGGAAATAATGGCCAATTTGTTCCCAAAATTAGCGGATGCCGGAGGTGCTTGTTAACAGCTACCTCTATACTATGTTTTTGTCCCCTGAATTGTATGGTCAAGGGCACCAAAGGATAGTTCACCACGTCCCCGTGCACGCACCTTACCTTAACCACGCGGCTCGTATCCATTGCCTCGAATTGAATCAGGCTTTGGTGAATTGAGGTTTGGTTACACCCTGAATCCACCAACGCCTGATATATATCCCCCCCAATACTCACAGGTATTTGATACAATCCATCCTGACCGAGGGCAGCCTGAGGGTTGTCGGGAACCCGGATCATCATGCCGACTTCCATCATAGAACATCGGTCGACCGAATGTCCGGGATCCCCACAACGCCAACAGGCCGGCCCAGGAGTCCCCGCCGCCCCAGCGGCAGGAAGCAGACCCCCGAATTGGCGAGGAGAGGCTGACGAAGACACATAATTCGGCGGACCGTTGCCCGTCCGGTGAGGGCGTCCCTCCGGGGACCTCACAGCTCCATATTGTCCCGCCTCGGATGGGAACCGGGATCGCGGTGCCGGACGCGGGTAGAAATTCCCCCTAGACCTCGGAAATGGCACTGGTCTATTGGAGGGAGAAGAGACTCTAGAAGGAGAGAGAGAAAGAGATGATGGGGTCACGCCGACCCCGGGGCACGCCACCAATTGGTCCTCCGCCAGCTGGATGGCCTGGGCCAACGTCGTCGGGCGGTGACACTGGACCCATTGGGCGGTTTTCTTGGGCAACCGCGCCACAAACTGCTCCAGCGTCACCTGGTCGACGATGGTATCGACGGTAGTGGCCCCGGCCATCAACCATCTGCGGCAGGCATCCCGGAGCTGGTGAGCGAAGGCGAAAGGTTGGGAAGACTCCCCGAACTCCAGGGATCGGAACCGCTGCCGATGCTGCTCAGGACTCCTTCCAACCCGTTGGAGGATTGCCTTCTTGAGGTCCGCGTAGATCATCAAGTTTGCCACCGGAAGTTGTTGGGCAGCCATCTGGGCTTCCCCTGACAGAAGTGGGATGAGTCGGGACGCCCAAACGTCCGGCTGCCATCCGGATAGCTCCGCGGACCTCTCGAACAGGTCCAGGAAGGCTTCAGGCTCGTCCTGGGCTCCCATCTTATGCAGCGGAACCGTCCCGAAAGCAGTCGATGTAGTTGTGTCTCTCTCCTGGCTCAACCAGCCCCGGAATGACTCGCGGTCCTCCTGCTGAGTCTGAATGAGAACCTGGAAGCGTCTCTCCTGATCCTCACGAAGATTCAGCAGGGCCTGATGATGTTCCTGGTGGAGACCGGCGAGTGACGAGATTACCTCCGCAAACGGTGATCCTGGCGGTGTAGACATGGTGGCGGCTCCTTCCTTTCTTCCCGGGTTTCGGCACCAGTGTAACAGATTCGTTTAGGATGGAAGAAAGGAGGCGGGGTCAGCGTGGCTGGGAAGGCACGTAAGATTTATTTTCATAAACAAAAACAATAATACTTCCGGGTTCAGGGACCCGTTCTCTTAGTCCGTTTCTCAACTCGTTTGTTGAAGATTCTTTCTGCTCGGGGATATCTTGGACGCTCCGTCTCTCTGGATCCTCGCGAGTATCGTGCTTTCCCAGCCTCGTTCTCTCTCTCTGTTCGCCTCCTCATTCGGGCCTTAAAAGCGTCTCCTCGCCAATTACTAGAACGAGAAGCAGGTGTTTTCACTATAGCGTTGATCTGCTTACTCACCGTCATTCTCCCGGCACGCCCCCCTGCCGCAGACCGTGTCAAACCACGCCCCCCTTGCCACAATGATCATTTAACGAAAACCTAATGCTATGTAAACACAGACACAAAAAACAAGTTGGCCAGCTAACATAACCTCCGACGAAGTGGTTTTGTTTCAGACACGGGCATTAACAGACTCTGCTCCTCCCGACCGCAGACGTACGTTAAAAATCACTTTTTACGGCGTTGTTCTCACATTAATGAGTGACAATCTTTGGTACTCTGTAAAATCCCTTTCCCTTTTCTCGGTTTGAACGATTGGAGCAGCCGTACACTACACAAAACATTGGCATTTTTTCTGACGGCACTGGCAGATCCTCAGCTTTTTCACTTCCTGCCCTCCATCTGAATACCGTGCTCTCGCGATGCAGCATCGTGACGTCACATGAAACTAACCTATTGCAGGCAGACACGGAGAATCATGGGTTAAACAGATATTTATTAAACATAGACTAAAAAAGGCAAAACAAAAACCCACGAGGGGGGAAACAAGACAGGATAATAATGAACAAAACCAAGATCACAGACTGACTACACTATAACAGTAAACACTAGTACAAACACTAAACTGAACTTACTAGACACAGGTTACAGGAACTTAGAAGACAAGGTCATAAAAACAGAGCAACATGATACAAGAACTTTCACCATGACATTCACAACATTAACAAGGAACGCACACAGGACATTGAACACGAGGGTGTTTTAAAGGGGAATCAGACATAGGATAATTAACAAGGAACAGATGTGGGTTATGAAACACTAATGGGAAGGTAACAAGGAAACGAGATGGCGGGGAACACTGTCGAGACACGAGAAAGAGCATGCCAAGCCAAAATATAAACAAAGCCATGTCTTTTTCACACAAAACCCAAGGCTCTGCCATGACTCCACCTCAAGACCAAGAATAAACGTGACATGATGGTGGAACCATTCCATTCCATTCCATTCTCTACCCCTTTCCGAACTACCTCGGGTCACGGGGAGCCTGCGCCTATCTCAGGAGTCATCGGGCATCAAGGCAGGATACACACTGGATGGAGTGCCAACCCATCGCAGGGCACACACACTCACTCATTCACTCACACACTCACACCCTACGGACAATTTTTCCAGAGATGCCAATCAACCTACCATGCATGTCTTTGGACCAGGGGAGGAAACCGGAGTACCCGGAGGAAACCCCCGAGGCACGGGGAGAACATGCAAACTCCACACACACAGGTCAGAAGCGGGAATCGAACCCCCAACCCTGGAGGTGTGAGGCGAACGTGCTAACCACTAAGCCACTAATTTTATACTCAATAAACAAAATGGATTAGGCCTAAATCAAAACACAATTTTGATCATTCTCAAACAGCTTTTAAATCTTATTTACAATCTGTTAAGTAAAAAAAGAACTGTGTCTCTGCTAAATGAATTTAACTTTTTGAAATGCTTTTACTTGTATTGTTATTAAACGTTTTTAAATATAAAACACTTTATAAAAATGAACTAGAAGTCACAGCGTTATTTTTATGGATATTTTAAATGTATTCTTACGGCTTCCATTATAAGAATATTGGGTCATTATATAAATATTTGTATGCTTTAGTCTACATTGTTGAACTGTAGTGATATTATAGATTAAGAAATAGTCGCAATACACGTTTTTATCAAGAAACTACTGCAATGTGATCTTCTTTTCATGTCAATATTAGTAATATATGTGGTCCGAAACAGACCTCCGATCTAGGGATACATTTTGACCAAATCAGACGGATTTAACAACCGCCAATTTTCAACAACAATTTTTGGCCTAAATTTGGACTAAATTTTGGACCAAAGTCGGACGGGCTGTCTTTATTTAGCCCAAAAAAAGACGTCCAAATGACGTCTAGTGCTCGGTGGAAATGTCTATGTCATCATGTATTATCATCATTCAGGTTGGATTTCAGCTTCAATGTTTTACAAAGCAGTTCATATTGCCATCGAGAAAGAAAAAAAGGGTCACTATCACCCCGAAACGGCAGAAATCACAGGGCGCTGGTGATGCAATGGAACGTTCTATTGAGTTTTGGCTCTTGGTATCTATAGTCTTTGGCCGTCCGCGACAGCGGCGATGCAGCTGGACAGCGACATCAAAGTACCAACGAGAGCGATTGTAATAGTTATACTATAAAATAATGCAAGTTCTTTTTTTGCTTTCTTGGAATTGAGAGAATTTGTTGCGTAATCCAACATTAACCCATTGCTTAAGCCAACACAAGTGATAATATACGTTGATTTCTTGAGCATTGTTTCAAAAGAGTTTAATTCTAACTGTCACATAACCTTTAGATAAAGATAGGAGAAAAGTTAGGAACAATAACTAAGGGACAGGCTGTGAAACTCTTCCACATTTCAAGGGTTTTCTAAATAATATTGTACATATTGGCCTTGAAGGTCCCTCCCCAGTCACAAGCACTTTTGTACCTCAACTATGGCTAATGTGTTCCTTTAAGCACTAGTACAGGTCATTTATCATTTTAATAACACACATTAAACAACTAAACTGAGAAGGCATAATTTTAATATAAATAAATGTAGATACATTCCATCAAATACAAAGGTGTTTGAACCAACGCTGTTCTTTAGCATACAGAAGAATCTACTTTACAATAAAAGTAAAAAAATAAAATCACTTTTAAAAACATTTTTTTCTTTTGGATGCAAACCATTTTACTAAAACATTTCGACATAATGTAAAATAGAATTTCCCATCAACAATATAATACTTGTCCAAAACTGTTTGCGATACAATTTAACAAATTCATAATTTTTTATAGCGCTTTTCATGCAATACCAGTCATTAAAGTTATGGTTCATGCAAAAGTTTACATTGTGTCGTCATTCTCTCTCCCTCAAGATGATCCAAACCAGTATACATTTACATTTATGCATTTGGCAGACGCATTTATCCAAAGTAACTTATATTGTGTTTTCCTTTACATTTTAGAGTAGTATGTGCAATCCCCTTGGATCGAACCCACGACCTTGCTCTTACCACTGAGCTACATGAAAGCTACATTTCTTTGTTCTGCTGTACTCATAGTAAGATATTTGGAAGAATGTTGGTAACCAAACAGGTCTAGACCACCATGGACTACACTGTAAAAAATGTTCCGTAAATTTTACGGAAAAATACCGGCAGCTGTGGTTGCCAGGAAAATTCCGTAAAAAATATAGGAAAAGAACGTAAACAGCCTTGCAGTTTCAAACTTCAGGGCACAAACTTCAAGCTGTGTATGAACTTAATACATGCGAGTCTTTTACATTAACAGAATTTCTTTATATAAAATTGAAACTTGGTCCCAATGCACAAAAGTGAAAATATTACATTTACTTAATTTTTTCTTTGTAATTTGTCATTAAAACAACAAGGTCACATTTAAACAAAGCAACATGCAGCATGACATCAGCATCTCATAGCCTGACCTTGACTTAAACACAGACTCCACTCTTCAGCATAGTGGTGACCCACAAAACATTTCATATCAGAAAAAAGAGAGAAAATACAAATTCCGTAGTTTTTACGGAAAAATACCGGCAACTGTGGTCGCCAGCAAGCTACCGCAAAATTACAGGAACATCCTGTTTTTATTCATCCAATCAATTCACAGTGGAAAACATGAGCCACACCCACTATTCATCTTGGAAATATGTCAGAATACTGAAGACGATCATCACTTCTGCTTCTCAGGGACTGCAGCATAACAGCCATGACTTGATGCTTTATTGTTGTTTAAAGTCACCGTTATTGTGATCAGTGTCTGCTTTAGTTGAGCTCTTTCATCCGTCTCGAAAGAAAATCAAGTTTGATTTGTGCTGCTATGATAGTGTTTTAAATAAAACATATATTTTTAGTAAGTGACATCAAAATAAAATGTGATTAGAGATTTCTCATGATTATCCTATGATGTTGTTCAATTACTCATTTGGTTTTAATGTTACAACACTCTGAGTAAATTTACATTTTAAATTCACATTTCCAGAAACAATCAAAGTTGAATTTTGAACCGTCAAAAGATCTGCATTTGGTCTTTGACTCACATATCAAGAATCAGTGTATGAATCTCAACAGTGGTGACTAACAATTGAAAATCTTACAGCCGCCGCAATGCATACTGGGAGTCATTGATGAGTTTTGTGCGTTGATGATACCCAGAATGCATTGCGTTTATCTTTACAGGTTTTTTCTGTTGTCACCATTGTTGAGACAAACTGTTATATTCTTGATGTCTGCTAGAACATTTATGAAGTGTCACATGTGCTGTCAAAGACTTTCAGTATATTCAATTTCATACAATATCATAAATGAGGACAACAAATAACTTTAAAGCACTACCTAAACTCTCAACCATGTATTTACTCTCCAATCTAAAGAAGTTAATACTTAGCTTTTTCTGAGCTTTTACGCACCTGTTTCGGTCTATGTTTCAACACATAGATATCAAAACTGTGGATAGACTTCTTCACATGGAAAGCAAAGGGTCAAGATGCCAACTAAAGCAAACACTCATCACAATATGGTGACTCAACAAAACCATTAACATGTAAACTTGTGTTAATTCTCAATTAGAACTTTTGTAGACATGCAAGAGAAATAAATTGACAGTGGTGTCTGTAAGTGAAGGTGATTATAGTGTTTGTGGAGTTAAAAAAACTCCTTGTGAAAACTATGGAATTTCATTGTTCATTTCCCAGAGAATTTGACAGGGTTTTCGTATTTTTACTGACGTTTTTTGACAACAGTTTTCTCTGTGATAAGTACAGAATTTTTTTACAGGGTTTTCCGTAAAAACGATGTATTTTTGCTGTTAATTTTACAGACAATTTTACAGTGTTTTCCCATATTTTTTACGGACTCTTTCTGATAACAGGTTTTTTTGTGTGAAAACAACAGAATTTTACCGTAAACGTCACAGGCATTTTTTACAGTGTACATAGTAGAAAAAAATACTATCACTGTGAATGCTGGGCAAGATCTGTTTGTTTACTGACATTCTTTCAAATACCTTCCTTCAAGTACAGCAGAACAAAGAAATGTATACAGGTTTGGATCAACTTGAGGGTGAGTGAATGATGACATCATAGTCTTTATTGCCTGAACTATACCATCAACATTACAATTTTAACATTAACATTTAAAGCATAAATTATTCCTAATACAAACGAATGCGATGTATAATGCAAAAACGTCTACAAAAACCTGTTTAGTGACTACAAATATCTAGGTCCTACATAGAAAACATCATCAACCATATAGAGGTCAAGAGCCGTTTAGTCCAGTTCATCTCCTAGCATCATACAAATCCAGTCCTTGTCATATGAAACAATTGAAATGCACGAAAATGAGAATCAAACAAATGTGGAAGCAACAGTTTCCCACACAGTATCAACAATGTTAACCTGAAAGAATATTGGAACTTCCTCTGTATGCACAACAGACTCGTTTTTGCAAAAGAAACGCAGACACTCATCAAGTCCGCAGCAGATAGAAAAATTAGGATCATGAGCATGAATCAAGCCTTTGGACTTTGGACAAGCATAGGGCCGTGGCTCTGAGTCTAGGACAAAAGATGAATAATCCTGACAACAGCTGTTGGCAACGACTTGTCACCAAGTGTCGTTACCTTCAACACATGCCTCTGGACAAGGAGCAGGGTATTCCTGTTGTGCACAAAATACGAACAAAAAGCAGAAAGAACTCCATCCTTTCTGGTATTTAAGTAAGGATGTGTGAATGCTGTCTTACCAGTAAAGAGATGGAACGCTGTTGCATGTGTGAACAGCACATTATTGAAATTACCCATCAAGTCATGCTAGCAATCTTTCATAAATTTACTAACTACATTTTTTGTAAATGAACAGGAAACACGGCAATACCTGTCCGATTCCAATTTTGACATTATTGTCCACTTTCTCCAGAAATATCACTGGAAGTAAAACCAGAGCAGTTCGGAAATCCAGATCTCAAAAGACATTTTATAAGTATAAAGATGAATCATACTAAAATATAAATTTTACACAGCTAGAAATGTAATTTTAATAATCTCGTGTTATGTACTTTTTAACTGAATTCCGATAGCATGTGAAGACAGCGTTCTTTAAACCAGGACTGCACCTCAATAGACATTCATGTAAAACTATTTTGATCAACAGTTTGTGGCGCCGTACTTAAAACGTGATCAGATAAAATATAAAACTCTCTTTTGAATTCTCTCTTCCTCTGATAATTCACGCACAGCCTCTGTTAATTTTGACAGAGATCATAAAGACGTTTCCCTCTCTCCGTTCTGATGGAAAATTCGGTAATGGCGGCAGTGACTTCGGCCAATCTCGTATCGCATTCAATAGTTACCTAATAGTAAGTGAAGTTCATGGTTAAAGTCAACACCCTACTGTCTATGCACTCGCGAGAACCTAATTTTAAAGTTATTAAATGTCCAGGAATGCTTAAAAAGTGTAAAACAATATTTCTGACAGCATTGGGTATATCCGTAGGCCTAACGTTACGTGAACGCTCAAATTTAACTGGGTGACTAACATTTAACTAAATACAACCTTACAATTATATTTTGATAATTCAAATCCAAACCTGTTATTTTGAACAAAAAAAGACACAACATGAAACCCTCGCATCCAACGTCCAGGGGCCTGTACCATGAATGTTGCTGAACAAACTCAGGGTTACAGGATTAGTTTTGGGTTGCCAAAACCAAACCAATGTGATCAAGCTTTGTTGGTATCATGAAGCAGCTCATGGAGTTTCTTTGTCAACTCAAGCTTTGATCCTGAAGTTAAGATTAGTTTGTTCACGTGCACATGAAAGAGTGACGTCAGGATCGCTAAACCAATCGCGTTCAACATGGATAGAGGGAGTTCTGTAGGTTTCTTAGGAAATAATTATGCGCAAATATGCGGGAATGATGTAGGCATTATAAGTATTAAAAACATCTTAAACATTTAAAAATGTAGGACTACTTTATGATACATTATTTAGGTTCATTGTAAGTGTAACTTGATAACAAAAAGATTAAAATAGCAGTGTTAAAAATATGTGATGTCTATTGCAGTAGCTGTATAATAGAAGGTTTCTTCAGTGGACAAAGAAGATAAATGTTTCACCCAACACAGTGAAACTGGAAGTGTTCCTAAATGTTCTGCCCCACAGACAAGAATGTAAAAAATGCAATGCAAAGAAATACATATTGTATGTAGTACAATAACAGTATAAATACATTTAATTTCATGTGTAAGGGAAAGCCAGCAAATGTCATCTCTAAAGTCAGATTTTACCAACATAGTTACCATTACTTGATTTTATATTTGTAATATATATTTACATCATTTTATGTTAGTATTTTTATTTTATTAAACATTATTAAAAATAACTAGCCATTTTAACACGCACTGTGAGTTAGTTGCCTCACTTAAATGTAAATTTGCTCGCCGCTGATTGGTTTATTTTCGATGTGAGATCTCTAATCTAGATCATAGCCTGCTCCGGAGCAGGTTAGCCGTGCAGCGTAAATTACCATGGCGATGAACACCGATTAAAGCTGAGTTACTTTCATGGTACCTAAAACCCAGGGTTGGCGCAAAGTAATCCTAAACTTACCTGGCAAGCCACCTAAACCGGCTTCATGGTACGTGCCCCAGCTCTCTGCTCCGACTGAAAACTCTGAATATTCTGTGGTTAACTTCGGCCAATCAGCGTCCTGTTCCTATGCCTAATAATTAACATAGCAACCAATAATTTGTGCAAAACTGACTGTTGTTGAATTTATGCGATTTATATTCACATATATTATAAAAGCATTTATTTAAAACAGTCATAGGTATTTATAATTTATGACAATAAATACTGAATAAATAATCGTATCAGTATTTTGTTTAACAACTGATATTATAACTTACTCTTACGCCAATTGAGTAAAAACAAATGTTTCATGATATAGGGAATAACTCAAAACTTAATAAAAAAATGTCCATATCGTATGTTATTTGCTTGTGTAAATAAAATAAGTTATTTATCAATAAAAGGTTACTGTACCCTTGATTTGAGAACAAATATGTACCTTCATTTAAATTGTACCTTAAAAGGTAGCGAACGGTATCATCAGAGGTCTTTCTTTTACAATTAAGGGTACATTTATTGAACATGTACAAAACTTAATACACAACAATTCTGAAATTGTTCATTTAAGCAGTTTCAGTACTGAGTATTGATACATTTCTCACTTTCTTAACCTTGACAGAGATTTGACAGCGTGTACGTATTCAGAAATAGGTGCTGTTTCATGACAGTGTTTCCTATATATTAATTCAGTGTTTTCCAACCGTGGTCTTTGGGCCCCCTGACAGAATGTTTTAGATGTCCGCCTAATAAGAGCACCTGGTTTCGTCATACCCGCTCTGGAGTACCTTTTTCTGAAAAATGGTGTAATTTGCTGCTCAGCCACCAAAGTAAGATTTATCGTTGAAGAAACGTAATTAGCTAGTCACGACTATTTCCAGAAAACACAATTATTTTTGTGTCACATCCATTGTTTAAACCACGTTGGTTCAACAATGTAGTTGATGACGACACAAAGGTAGTGGAGCAATCCGTTCAGATCATATCAATATCAGATTATTGCTGTAAATAATGTACATTGCAAATTACAGATGTCAACTACTTTTTTTTTTTTTTTTTTGTTCTCCAGTTTTTTTATTTCAAGATGTTTTATTCAGTCAGATTCCCCAGGGTCCTAAAGCCTTTATGACTGGGCACATGCGCACTTCTCAAAAACAAGTTTGACAAAAAAATCTCAAAAAACATATGTCAAATGGAATTTGTATATATTTAGAATAATGGATATATAGTATGATGCATGTTACTTGCTTATTGTGATCAATAGCATGTATGTAAGTGTACATGTCATAATAATTAGAAACTATGACCGCTCTAGAGCTGTAGTTCCAACCACGCAACTTTGCGATGCTGTTTACGACTGATTGTTGGAACATGGACGATGGTCTTGGGTAACACTTGAACTCTTGATCTATGTAGGTACGACGGAACTTTTGACCATAGTTGGCAAACAGTGCCAACCCAAGACATCCCTGAGCGTTGTGTTCATTAATCTCCCTAATAAACACACTAACCAGCTGAAGATTTGAATCAGGTATTCTAAATAGAGAAAACCAAAACATTCTGTTTTTGGGATTGTGGGTGAGGACCAGGGTTGAGAACCACTGCATGAATTAATTTGTGTTGTCCCTTCACAATATCAACATAGACTGCCACAAATAGATTTTCCTTATTTAGATAAAGGCAGTATCCAGAACTTATGAAACAAGGGAAGTCTGAGAAAATTGTTCTTCTTTTGAATGTTATGTGTATATATATATATAAACTCAGCAAAAAAGAAACGTCCTCTGACTTTCAACTGTTTTTACTTTCAGTAAACCTAATATGTGTAAATATTTGTATGAACACAAAAAGAGTCAACAGCATAAGACATAAACTAAAAATGTTTCACAGACATGTGACTAACAGAAATAGAATAATGTGTCCCTGAATGAAGATAGGCTCAAAATCAAAAGTACCAGTCAGTATCTGGTGTGGCCACCAGCTGCTTGAAGTACTGCAGTGCATCTCCTCCTCATGGACTGGACCAGATTTGTCAGTTCTTGCTGTGAGATGTTACCCCACTCTTCCACCAAGGCACTTGCATGTTCCTGGACATTTCTGGGGGGAATGGCCCTAGCCCTCACCCTGCGATCAAACATGTCCCAGACGTGCTCAATGGGATTGAGATCCGGGCTCTTCGCTGGCCATGGCAGAACACTGACATTGCTGTCATGCAGAAACTCACGCACAGAACGAGCAGTATGGCTGGTGGCATTGTCCTGCTGGAGGATCATGTCCGGATGAGCATGCATAAAGGGTACCACATGAGGGAGGAGGATGTCTTCCCTGTACCGCAAGGCATGGAGATTGCCTGCAATGACAACAAGCTCAGTCCGATGGTGATGTGATATACCGCCCCAGACCATGACGGACCCCCCACCTCCAAATCGATCCCGCTCCAGGGTACAGGCCTCGGTGCAACGCTCATTCCTTCGACGATAAACACGAATCCGTCCATCACCCATGGTGAGACAAAACCGTGACTCATCAGTGAAGAGCACTTTTTTGCCACTCCTGTCTGGTCCAGCGAAGGTGGGTTTGTGCCCATAGGCGGCGTTGTTGCTGGTGATGTCTGGTAAGGACCTGCCTTACAACAGGCCTACAAGCCCTCAGTCCAGCCTCTCTCAGCCTATTGCGGACAGTCTGAGCACTGATGGAGGGATTGTGTGTTCCTGCTGTGACTCGGGCAGTTGTTGTGGCCATCCTGTACCTGTCACGAAGGTGTGATATTCGGATGTACCGATCCTGTGCAGGTGTTGTTACACGTGGTCTTCCACTGTGAGGATGATCAGCTGTCCTTCCTGTCTCCCTGTAGCGCTGTCTTAGGCGTCTCACAGTGTGGACATGGCAATTTATTGCCCTAGCCACATCAGCAGTCCTCATGCCTCCCTGCAGCATGCCTAATGCACGTTCACGCAGATGAGCAGGGACCCTGGGTATCTTTCTTTGGGTGTTTTTCACAGTCGGTAGACAAGTCTCTTTAGTATCCTGCGTTTTTAGAACGGTGACCTTAAATGCCTACTCTCTGTAAGCTGTTAAGGTCTTAACCACCATTCCACAGGTGCATGTTAATTAATTGATTATGGTTGATTGAACATGCATGGAAAACATTGTTTAAACCCTTTACATTGAAGATCTGTAAAGTTATTTGGATTTTTACAACATTATTGTTGAAATACACAGTCCTGAAAAAGGGACGTTTCTTTTTTTGCTGAGTTTATATTAGGATGCACCGGTACCAGTATCTGCCCAAAACGAAGCTCATTTACTCTAACGACAAACCGATACCAAAGACCGATACCTCATGTGACATACATAGAGCCCTATGAGATCCGCAATGCTAAAAAGTAGCCGGAATCCTGGCATAAAAAAACGCGGAATGGCACGAAATCTGGCAAAAGTATTATTTCCTAAGCGCTGAACAGCGCTGAACAGCTAACGAAATATTCAGATACTGTTTAAATATGTATTCTGCTTTTTATGTGTGAAAGAGTGGTGCTGTTGCGTGTACTGAACGCATTGTGCTTGTGGAGCTTTCAGCGCCAGCATTTCAATACGAACACATAAACAAACACCATTTGCGGCGATCCGTCAAAATAACTTATGGTTAACTTAAACAAATTATAATGCACTCACATTTTATCACTCCACCCTCTTGAATTTTTTATGATTCGACCACAGAGTATAGCTTTTTTTTGTGAACTGATGTAAATCTGCTAGTAAAATTGTGCTGCTTATCATAAAAAAATAAAACTTTATTAAAAAATTGTACTTTAATTTAAGTTGACCTAAAAACAAAATAAAAAAATAAAAATGTGCCAGGAAGATACTGGTTTATTAACATAATTGAACATTATACAGGCATCAGTGATAGGTATCTGTATCAGCGAGTACCAGAAAAAAAATATTGGTACTCATACCCGGTCTTTAAAAAATGGTATTGGTGCATCCCTGATATATACATATATAAATAAATAAATCCTGAAAAAACACTGAATTACAGTTTACAATGTCACTGTAGCTGACATATCTGAAAATGTATATTGTATGAAATAGATTTTGGTGATGGGGGGTTTGAGATGTTATTGTGCTTTTTCCAGTTATGTTTTTCATTTGTTACAACCTAAGAAAATACACCTTTTTTAAGAAAAGTCCTTTGTTAGATTTACATTGCAGAATTAACATTGACTTAATTGGCGTTTTCCCCAATTATTTGTCTTTTTTAATGCTTATAAAATACCTAACCTTCACAATCACAATAAATGTAATAATGTCACTTGCCAAAACAAATAAATCTTTTTACAAATAGTTCTGATTTTATGATGATATTATTGTCTGTGCAGATGGACAATGAAGGACAGTCTGTTCTGGGAACAGAAATAAAACTACAGGCTGAAAACATTATAAGAATGTTAAAGTGTAATGTTCCAACAATGTTACAACTTAAACGTGTTTAGAATGTTTTTGAGAATGTTATCCTATCAGTCAAGAGAACGTTCTTGGAACTAAAATAAAACTACCCGATGAAAACAGTAATGCAGCATTGCTTGGTTATATTCTTAAAACATTTATAGAACAACAAAATTCTAGCTGGGAATCCAGACGCTACTTTCTGGTTGAAGTGGAGATTATTTCATTTCTGAGAACACTTAAATGCAGCACACATCCACAGGTAAACAGGTAGAACCACACAAACTGATATGAAAACTGTAGTGAACAGTGTCACGGACAAGAGCAAACAACATCAAGGCCACAGGAGCAGCAGGAGACGTAACTTGGAAATCCTCCGTAAGCCAACTCATTTCAACTCATTTCAACTCATTTCAAGCAAATTTTGATTTAGTTTACTTTACTTTAGTCTTTTGACGAAAATGCAATTTAGTTTTAGTCACATTTTAGTCAACCCCATCATTTTAGTATAAGTCTAGTTTTAGTTGACGAAATATGAAAAATATTTTAGTCTAATAAAATATGCATTATATTTAGTCTACTAAAATCTAAATGGTATAGTTTTCCTGTTGCTCAGTTGTAAGAGCTAGGCATTAACAGCGACAAAGTAATGGGTTTGAAACCAAAGGATTACACATACTAAGAAACAAATCTATAGGATAATGCGATGTAAGTTGCTTTGGATAAATGCGTCTCCCAAATGCTTAAATGTAAATCATCTACTTTGTGTAATTAATACAAAAATTCAACTGTTTTGATATAATCTACGCGAAAATTAGAGCGAAATTACACCAGCTCATTACCTTTATTCTTCAGAAAAAAATCAGTAAATAGATATGAATTGTTGGAAAACAGAACATTGGACCATGAACGACATCGTGCTTCAAAGTTTGCGGCGTTTTACTGGCGATCGTGAAGGAAAATAAGACGCTTTGTAAAACACGATTGGAGAGACAAAATATATGTCTGTGCTTGTTAACCTTCTCACAGAGACTTCTGTCTACCGCTTATATGAGTGAAGCAGCACATGCGCGCAAACTGATGTCCGCAAATATTAATATATTAATAAAATATGCACTAATATTTTCGTCTCGTTTTTATTAGTTGACGAAAATGTTAGTATATTTTTATAACAGTCGTTAAGGAATACTTTTCGTCTTGGTTTAGACAAGGAAATTAACAAAATAAGTTGTTACGTGTCATGGCAGACAAGGAAAGACTCAATTGTGGGGCAAAACAAGGTTTTATTTAGGTAAATAATTCCACCACAGTCTGGTAATAGTACACCACAGACGACCCCCTGCGGGCCACGGGGAAGAATCGAAAGAGAATAAGGTCCGGAGAGGTAGCTCGACGCTGGCTCCGCCAGGCGAGAGAATCCGTAGAGATCTTGGTCCGGGGAGGAAAGTCGACCCCGGAACTCGCTAGGCGAGAGAATCCACAGACCCTGGGTCCGGGGAGGAAACTCGACCCGGAACTCGCTAGGCAGGAGAATCCGTAGAACCTGATTAATGGTGGAATCCAGGAGCAGTGGTGGAGTCTGGTGAGGAGGGAGATCGCAGTCCGGAATGCCAACGGGATCTGTGTAGATGTAGCGGGAGAGTTGCAAGGTAGAGTAGCAAGAAAAACACTGAGATGTAGGATAGCGATCTCGGAAGCTAAAGCTAGGATAATAGCAAGGCAAGGCTAAGGCTAAGGCTATGACTGAGTTTTAATGTCTAGAACACACTAGAGCGTAGGCAGTCTGAGCTGGCAAAACACGCAACGGTCAGACAAGGAACGAGGGAAAACAGAGGGTATTTAAAGGAAATACTAAGGGGAGGTAATAAAATGCAGGTGCAAGTGATAATAATAAATAAGTCACCGGTGTGGGGAAAGCCCTGAAGGGGGAATCATGAGGGCGTGGTAAATGACGTAGACACCGAGTGCGTGCTAACCGCTAGACAAGGATAGCACGGGCTCGACAAAACAAAAAAACACCTCCCAAGCCAGAACACACAAAGACAAGAACGGGATCATGACAGTTACGTCTGTGAGCTTGGAAGGTAACATTCACTCATTACCTGGACTCAATAGAGAAGTGTTCTCAAACTGTGTTAGCCTACTTGAGGAGACCCCGGTGTTACGTGATGTGACATCACAGAAAAAAATTCAAATGTTTAATACGAATCTAATTCATAAATACAGAATACATTTTAGCCTATGTCCAATTTTAAAATAGTTGTATGAATTATTGTTATTTATTTAACTCAAAAGCAGAGCTGGAGCAGACAGATGCTTGCGAGTCCCTCATTCTCTCTCTTCCAATGAGTTAAATTGTAAATAAAGTGTTTGTATTATTAATCAGGGCCGGCCCTAGCATTTTGGGGGCCCTAAACTGATTACCAAATGAGGCCCCTCATCATCTAATGTACACATCAAACTAACCTTACAGAGATCATATCACACTGAAAATCTGACAATGTCAAATTAACAACACAATATTATCCCTTTTCACAAGGGATAATAACAAGTCATTTCTCTGCGCCTCATGCCATGTCAGTTTTGGATTGTCTGTAACCCATACTCGTGTTCCTGTCAATGTTATCCCGTCTCGTCTAGTAAGTCTTTAGTTTAGTGTCAAGTGTTTGTTAGTCTAGTGTTAAGTGAGTCTTCGTTCTGTGCTTTATATTACTGGCAGTTCCTGTTTTACTTGTCTTTGTTTTGTGTTTATTGTAATAAAATATCTGTTTCACACGATCGCCTTGTCTGCCTGCAACTGGGTTCTCCTGCCTTGTCTACCATGTCACAGCATGATAAGAGGATTTATACAAGTGACCTCACTTTCCCATGTGACCATGCCAGAACACGCCCCTTGAGTGGCAAAACACTCTTAAAAATACCTGCTTACAATATAAGGAAATGATATTCCACACGTCCAAGGACACCTGGTTCCTTTTTAAGTCGTAATGATCACTGTTGAGTACGACTGCTTTTCTTTTCAGCAAATAATTGTGTTTCAGTCCGGGTTTCTTTGTTTCTCCTGCTAAATCTAAGTGGTTTTACCACTCGAGGGAATGTGTCCCGCCACTCAACATGGCGTGTCCCGGGGTGTTCACGTGGGGCAGTGACGTCAATGCATACCCTCTTTAGCTGTGTCTCAATTGAAGGTCACAGCCTTTGACACATCTATTGAGTCCAGGTAATGAGTGAATGAGGAACAGGTGTAATCAATAATGTGGTGAACTGCGCGGTGAGGTCTGGTGCTGGCGGCGTGCAAGCCCGGATTGGCTAATCGGGAGCACCGGGAGAATTCCCGGTGGGCCGGTCCGTTTTTTTGTCGCGAGGGCCGGTGTTGTCATGGCACGATTGAAATGTGGATGCTGCTGTCCCTAGCTGCCTGCACTCACAGCGGCCCTAATCTTTTTATTTAATATTTTTTCGCAGCCCCCCTCAGAGTGCAGCCTGCAGGTTAATGATGACGTGACTATCTTTTGACTCGCTGGCCCCGCCCCCGACAGCGGCACTGCAAGTTGCTCAAAATAAGAAGAAAGCTCTGGAAACTGACGCGGCCAAATGTTCTAAGCCGATCACATATTTTCCTCAAAACAAATGAAGACGACGAGACGGCCGGTGAGCTAACGTTAAGGTTGTTAGGAATAGGAGCACTGCAAGATGCTAGCGGCCGTGCAAAACAAAGTTGTCTGCAAACCACCGTTCATGTATCAAACTTTTTCCTGTGGCTCTTCAGCAGCAGCCGCCTCTAGTCCAGTTTGCTGATAATAGTGATGAAGAGTCAGGCCCAGTAACATTATCAAGCTCCAGTCATGACCCCAATACACCGGAATGGGGAGGATTAGCATTCAGAAGAATTAGCAATGAAGAGCCCTGAAATATGCCCTGAGATAATTAATAATGTAACAGAAATAAATGTTTAAAAGTGTATTTAGTGTCAGAAACGGAGCCAGGACCCAGTTGTATCATGCCAGAGACTCTCACTGTGAAAGACACAGCAGGTAAGCTGTTGTTGTACCACAGTCACAGTGTGTGTGAATAAGCAAACATCATCACTGCAAAAAATGCTTTTCTTACTTATTATTTTTGTCTTGTTTCCAGTTCAAATATCTAAATATTCTTAATTCAAGATACATTTACTAAACAAGTGAAATCGCATAAGAAACTAAAAATGTTTTTGCTTCAAACAAGCCAAATCTAAATTCAAAAGGAAACACAATTATTTTTCTTCCCCATTGGCAGATAATGTAGGCTAACTTGTTTTAAGCAAAAAATTACTTAATTTTGAGGGGGTTTTTCTTCAGAAAACAAGACATAATTTCTCATGCCATTTTACTTGTTTTGTAAATGTATCTTGATTTAAGATTTTTTTTAATATTTGGAATGGAAACGAGACAAAAATACTAAGTAAGAAAAGCATTTTTTTTTGCTGTGATCACATTAGTTGCAATATAACAACTCTCTATGCCCAAGTGTTACTAGTGACCTATTATGTTTTTAATCAAACGATAGTTACAAACCCCACAATTGAAAGGGAATAGGATAAACCATAGAAACCGTATTTTCATTGAATTGGAAATTATGATATTTTTGAAACATACAATGAATTAAAAGGCTGTAGATAACAGTGCGCTATTGCAGACTTGTATTCTGAGGTTTAAATTATCATTATTTTAATATAGTCAGTCGTAAACTAAAGTGGGCCGGTCTAAGGCATGAAACTCCAGGGCTGAAAATGATTCCCAATCCGGCCCTGGCGGCGTGGCTAACAGAGCGTCTGAGTCCATGACAGAGATCTATATCAGACTTTTTATTCAGATTAATGCAAAATCAAAACATGTTTAAGAGAGAATTAACAGATATAAATCAACACAATTCAGTAACATTACACAAACACAGTTACATGAATCTTCAGACTCTGTCTGAAAGCTGAACACAAAGAAAGAATGTGTGGTGTAACCAAACAAAAGATTACTAAAGTCAATGGTGACCCAGAACTGATTACTTTCCCACATTCTTCAAAATATCTTCTTTTGTATTCAATGGAAATATAAACAGGTTCAGAGCAATGTGAAGGTGAGTAAATGATTACAGATGTTTATTTTTGGGGTAAACTATCAGTTTAATACAGGCGTGACAATAGGCATCATTTAAAAGCATTACACACATTTGTATAAAATCTGATGAAATAAAGCTGCTGTAATTTACTCATGAAGAGGATTTAATTCTAAACTGACATCACTGTGTCTTCTGGATGAGCGTTCTGAGTCCTTCTAATGTTTTCTGAGAAGATAAAAGTCAATAAAAGTGATGAAGTTCTGCTGTTTGTATTCTGGATTGTTTCAGGTGAATGTGAATGATGATGATGATGATGATGATGAAATCTCACGCGCTCTTCCTGCACAGATGATCTGAAGAAGAATGACAGTAGGAGCAGCAAACACTGACACCTCAACAATCACTAGAATCACTAGAAGACACAAGAACACCATTAAATCATCAAACTCTCAAACACTACACATGAGAAACAAACACACGATGAGTTCAGTGAGAGTTTCACTCATGTACTTATGTAACAGGACACATGGATCACAATCAACACTTCATACCTCTTATTATTATTGATGTTGTAGTTGATGCTGTAAAAAACAAAGTTTAGTTAAGATGAGTCATAATGTGGAAACAAACACACTCACACGTACACACACACACACACACACATACACACACAGACGGCGATGATGTACCTTGTTGTTGTTGTTGTTGTGTAGTTTCTGGTGTGTTAAGAGTTGAGAATCTCTCAGGGTTTGTGGTGGTCACTAGAATCTTGTTTGAATCTGTAGAAGATGATGAATGTTCAGAGACATCATACTGTAGAACATCACAATCATATTTCATGTTTATGTCATTTCTTCATCATCAGTACAGAGTTTAATGACTGAAGTCACTTTGAGTTCAGGACACTCCTGTCAGAGTGATGTCTTACCTGTTAATCTGACAGTATATGTGACTGAGGTCTTGATGTCATTCTTGTGTTTGAGCACACATCTCAACTCTGTGTTGTCGTCTTCATTCACGAGTGTTGTAGTCAGAGAGATGAGACAGAGTTTATCTGATCTAATCTGATATCTGGAGTCTGTCTTTAGATCAACATTAGTCTGATTCATCCACACCAGCTGAAATCCATCATCACTGAACACATAATCACAGTCATATGAAAACAGCTGACAGGAGAGAGTGACGGATGTGTTTGCTCTTATCTCAGTCTGTGATGATGATGATGATGATGAAGACACTGAAACACAAATCACACAACACACTCTCAGTACTCATGAGTTTCATGAAAACACAAGAGATAAAGAGAACTGTGATCTGAAGTTAAACATGTACACATATAAATGAAGAGAAACACTGACCATGAAGAACATGTAGATAAACACGTGAATAAGCTCCAAGATGACGTCCATTCACATATTGTCTCCAGATGTAAAGTCCACCATCATGTTGTGTTGTGTTATAGATGTTGAGAGAGCAGTTAGATGTCAGACTCAGTCTCTCAGATCTCTCTGTGTTATTCTTCTTTATTCCTCCAGTAAACATGTCTACTGTAGATGATCTTGTATAATTAAAGTAGATCCATGTAGTTGAGGAGCATTGATGAAGAGCATCATTACAGGACAGAGACACACTTTCACCAGAACTGATGAACACATGAGTGTCTTCTGCTCCACTCACACCTGAAACAGCAGATGACATCATTCATATTAATACATCACAATATATTCAAACAGTTTAATATTTTTCTTTTACTGACAGATAGATTTTGATTATATTAATATCACATAACTCAGAAGATTTGACAGTAAATCATGTGATCTAGTACCTCTATCATTGACTCTTGACATCAGACTGTTGAATGTGAGAATAAGACACATGATGTGACGATGTTCAGGTTTTCTAGTCAGTACACGACGCCTCTAGCTTAGGTTACATTTCCTCACTTTCTGATTGGCCGATCTGAGCGTGCATATCATTACATAGCTGAGGGTCTCTGTCTACCGTTCATGACACATCCCACCAAACAGGGGACTTATAATTGACTCACTGGTTTCCCAGTAGATGTACCAAGTGTAGTGCCCATTCACACAGTTTTTCACACAATTGAACGACTAGTGGTCCTTGTCTGTCGAGCGGACAATGATGCAGAAGTGTGAATGAAACCGACACATAACCTACGGCATAGAGGCTACGGCTTAGGTCATACGCAGAACTAAAAATCGTGCTTCAGACATCTGATCGTTCGCACTTTCTCTCTGATGCGTCATCAGCGAGGTAATGTGCAGTGAATTTACCCTCACTGTGTAGTGTGTACAGAGATGGTTGAAAATCATTTTGTTACTTAATGTCGCATGTATTTCTAGAATCAACATGGCACAGAGAAACATTTATTCATTCTTTAAGAGAACTGAAAGCCAGTTCCACAGTTACAGACTTCAAGAGGTTAGGAATATATATATAACCTAAAATTATATATTTTTTATCTTGCCTTGTTGTAATACGCATTATTCTATATTATAATATTTATTTTTGTTGACACAATGTGCCCACTTAAAAAACGAGGTGCATGACGCCCCTGATACTGTTCAATGCGGTTAAATGAGTGTGACGTCATTTCTGTCGATGTTGTAATGATTCCTTATCTGGAGATAGCGCTGTGTCTCTTCCTCTCATTTACACACAGCTATGAGGAGGGAAACTCTGGCCTATATGTACAAGTAGATCAAATAATCAGATTCATTTTCTCAATAATTAATAATGTCCAAACACACTTTTACACTTCAAGGATTAAACTCACAGCTGAACTTTGTTACATTTGTTTCAGGTATCAATCGAACCTTGAAGTGGATTAAAGATGTGGAGACACACAGATTAGAGACACAAGTGCACGCAGCAGATACACACGCAGACACACACACATGAAATCATCACAAAGAGAAAGACATCACGGACTCGACAATTCCTTGTGCATGTGTTTGATCCTAATAGTTTCTTTTCACACTTTCCATCAGTAAATAAAAAAAACATAAAATCTCCTTTTTATCAGACGTTCCCTAAAGGTCCCGAATGTCCCCGGGGTCGTCTCCTTAACGTTTGAAGAAACCCTACACTACACGGTGACGTCAAGAGGACATTCTTGAGACCTTTTTTTGTTAGCTGAGATGAACTCTATGATCAATGTGACATGAGATGAAACTGAAGATGTTTCTCAGAATATCAGTGAGAGTAATGAAATGAAATAAATGTGTTGTATAGTTTACCTGTGAATAGTGAAGAAAGAAGGATCAGTCCCAGCAGACATATATCACTCTTCTCAGTCATGTTGTGTTTCTCTAACTGAGTCTCTTCTCATCATCTACTTCTTCTTCATCAGAACATCTGTAGCTCTTCCTGTGTTTCTCATTTCCTCTTTTCTCATCGACTGAGTCATGACACTATTATAGACTAGAACACATTCTGTAGTTTAATGGTGATATTTATAAATGACTTCTGATGTCTTAAAATAATTGGACACAGTGCTCAGTGATGACTTTTGTTGTTAGAGACTTTAACAGGACTAACATGATGAAGGTTTTCTCCAAATTCATTCAATACAAGACTTTCCTGCTCGAGCAGAGCAGACACACAGCCTTCATTAAAGCTGATCACACATCCGTTCGTCTTCCGTCTTCACACACACACACAGAACATGAGTGAGGTCATCTTCACACCTCTAAAACAAAGATCGGCAGATTACCCATGATGCACTGCAAAAACTGACATAAGCTTCTCCTTGTTTTCAGTCACTAAATTCAAGATCATTTTTCTTACCTCATTGGCAGATGTATTTGCTTGTTTTTTTAAAGTACAAATTCGCTGAAATTTCTTACTTTTTTTCTAAAAACAAGACTCATTTTCTTGGTTTGTTTTGGTCATCAAGAAAATGCATCTTGATTCAAGAATTTTTAACAGACCAGGTGTAGCTAAACAGTTTCAAAGAGACTAGAGAAGGACAAGTCAACTCCGGTCCTGGAGGACTCGTGATCTATATAGTTTAGTTCCAACTCAAATTCAACACACCTGGGGCCTGTACCATGATGGTAGTTGAACAAACTCTGGGTTACAGGATGGGTTTTGAGTCGACAAAACCAAATTGATTTCTCAGTCAACACAAGCTTTGATCCTTAAGCTATGATTACTCCACACGCGCATGCACATAAAACAGTGACGTCGGCACTGAACAGCCAATCGCGTTCAATATGGATAGAGCGAGAGCGACATATTTTTCCGCGCAGGAGCAAGAGATTATTCTTCAGAAATATGAAGAATATAGAAGTGTTTTTCAAGCACGCAGTAACACTGTATCTGCTGCCAAAGCAAGAGAACAATCTTGGAGGAAGATTGCTGATTGCTTTAACGAGTACGTTACGTATGTATGTAAAATGTGAATGTATAGGCTAAGCTATTACATCCTAAGAAAGATTGATATTCATTGATTTTTAGATGCAACCCCAACTCCAAACGTTCCTGCAGCAGATCAAGACAAAATATAAGAATATAAGTCAAAGTGGTGAGTATTTACCACAACCTTTTATTATTTTTGTGAACATTTAGTCACAAACAGAAAAAAGTGTGAAATGAGGAAAACTGGGGGAGGGCCACCTCCTCAAGATCACACTGTGGTGGAGGAGATGGCGCTGAGTAACAATAAGGGGCAGCAGATTACGGATGGGATTGCAAGTGCTGTACAGTCTGACCCTGGTGCTGGCTCCTCTAAGCAAGTGACAATGGGTATGTGTGTGCAATGCATTACTAATGTTTTAAAAAGAGTTAAATATGGCTGACTCTGTTCTGCAGTAGAGGGAAATACAGTGTCTCTGTTGAAGCCAGCACACATGCACACAGTCTCCTGCACAGAGGTCAGTATGCAGAAGACAGAACACAATGAACATAACCTGCCTTATAACACTTATGCTGTACATTGGCCTTTTATTTATTAGGGTTAACCGAATGATGAAGACACTCTATCTGTGTGTTCTGAGACAGTTGCTGAGGTGTATGCACTGGGCTTTTTATTATGGCACACATTTGAATGTCATAATGAAGTGACTGGCCCTTACACATCTCTTTTACTGTAGGATTTTTCACAACCTGCCTCAGAAACTGAAGCCTAATTATCCTCTTTATTCTCTTTCCGCCTCTGCCTCGGGATGCCCATCCCGAGGTAGGAAGAAGTTCCACCATGTCCAGACGACCGACAGATGCCCATCCCCAATTTGAGATCACGCCAGCTACAGCTGCAGACTGACTGACCATCCCAGCTCCATCTAAGGCAATTCCACCACCAGCCAAGAGAAATATGACCATGGGACCATCCCAGCTCAGACCACTACATCCCCAACCAAGAGCAAAGACGGACTATTTGGCTTATTAATGCTGAAGTTACAATATTTGGTATTAAATGCTAAACTTAAATCACATGTCACCAGTTTGAGTGCAGCTATGACACGTCAGAGGGGATCTGGCCCTCCCGGCTGAGCCTGGTTTCTCCCGAGGTTTTTTTCTCCATTAATTAATCATTGGAGTTTGGGTTCCTCGCCACAGCAGGGCAGTGTTGGCCTGCTCACCGGGAGACTGCATTCATTCATTTATTTAGAAATTAGCTATTATTTATTAGTATGATCTTACTCGTTGTATGAATACCATGCACTGTGCTGTGTTTTTCTGTTTTTCCTGTTTGCCCCTGTAAAGCTGCTTTGAAACAATACACATTGTGAAAAGCGCTATATAAATAAACTTGAATTGAATTGAATTGAATTGAATTGAATTGAAGCCTCTACCTCAATGGGCTACAGAAGGAATGTGAACAAGTTAATGCTTTAAACCTTCGACATAAATTACAGTCAGTAAAATTACCTCCAGAAAACGTGTAATGATTGTTTGTGGTGGAATTGTTTCAGGTGGAAACCGACTCGGTCAGGGCCCTTTACAAAAGGTGTCTAGAACTAGACTGTTCACTGAAGGAGCTGGACTGTGAGCTGAGGAGGCTTCAAATTAAAAAAAAATAATTGGCGATCAAACAGCTGGAAAAAACTGATCTCAGTATGTGAACTTTTTTTTAACCAAGTAACCCTTTAGTATGAACACTTTGATTGTTTATTCATGTAATTTTCTCTTGCTCTCTTTTTTCCTCCACATGACCAATAAAACAGTTTGAGACCTATCTGCAGTGTCAGTGTGCTTTTATTAAGTAAAATATTGTGTTGTGATTGCATCTCTGACAGCTGCGCCAGCTGGGTGGTCAAGTGTGATGGGGTCAATTTCATCAGGGAGAAGCTGGTTTTGTGGTTGTTCTCCATCCTTTCTGAGGGTCAGGATAGGGGGTTAGCAAAAACCTCTGGCATGCATAACCTCTATCTCCTACCAACAGGCCATCAAAAAGCCCTGTCATAGAACAGAAAAGGGGAACATTGTGTAAGTTTTGCTATTAAAATTTCAACTTTAAAGTGTACTGTTCCAAATTTGACTTGCCTTCCTCAAAGCGCTGACACAAAATAGACTCACGGAAAATGCTTGAGTCATGCACTGAGCCAGGCCATTTGGAATCTAGAATCTAACAATCTAGCAATTTGAGATGTCCACAGGATTTGGGAGAAAAGGTGAAGCCATTGCAACAGAGAACAGCCGCTGGGAACCTATATGTTTCTTTGCTCACAGCTGATGGGTCAAACTTCAGTCTGAAATCTCGAATCCAGAACATAACCTGCCCCGGAGCAGGTTAGCCGTGCAGCATAAGATACCATGGTGACGAACACCGATTAAAGCCGAGCTACTTTCATGGTACCTAAAACCCAGGGTTGGCACAAACTAAACTGAAACATAGCTGGCTAGCCACCTAAACCAGCTTCATGGTAGGGGCCCAAGATCTGTTAAAACAAAAATAGCATTGACTTGATTAAATGGACACAAAAAATTTAAAATAGAACTCTGCCAATCATAAGCTTTTATTATGTAAGATTATTAGTATTATTAAAGGCGTTTAATATATTATGTTGTTTGTAAATGCTAACAGCTTTTACGGAGTAAGAAAATGCAATTCTATGTGTTTGAGAAGAAAGATAGCATAGCTGTTCTGTGTTTGTACAATATTGTCTACAAATGGACTTCGATGTTTATCAATGTAGGAGGTATGTTTTGTATTTTAACCTAGTTTAGTTCTTGTCAAAGATATGGGAAATGTCCATGAAGTTTTCCACCACATCTGCATGAGGTGAAGTTTGTGGTAAAGCTGCAGTATTTTTTTTCGCTGGGTTGTAGTGTCATGAAACTCGGAGGGGAGAACCCAATTGCAGGCAGACACGGGGAAATAAGGATCAAACAGATATTTATTTAGACACAAAAACACTACAAAAGGAGAAAATAAAACCCACGAGGGGGAAAACAAGACAAGATAAACTAATAACTAAAACTAGGACACGGACGGACTAAGAAAACAAACACTTAATACAAAAACTACACTACACTAGACTACACTAGACTACACTACACTAGACTACACTACACTAGACTACACTACACTAGACTACACTACACTACACTACACTACACTACACTACACTACACTACACTACACTACACTACACTACACTACACTACACTACACTACACTACACTACACTACACTACACTACCCTTACAAGACACGGGGTAACAGGAACCTTGAAGACAATGCAATATACAAGGAGAAACAGCATAAAAGAACATTCACAACATTCACAACATTCATAATGAACGCGCACAGGACAATGAACACAAGGATGTTTTAAAGGGGAAAAAGACAAAGGATAATTAATATGGACCAGGTGACGGGAATTAAACACTGAGGGAAAGCTAACGAGGAAACAAGGGGGCAGGAACAAAGACGCAGACCGGATAGAGAGTATAGAAGGGCAGTAGGGAAACAATCTCTCCCTTCACACAATTTAAGGCTATGCCATGATCATGACATGACATGTAGATTGGAAGAGGTTGTGGTACTTTGGTGGGGTTTAAAGGTCTTTGAACTTTGTATGGTGTTGGGCACTCAGATATTGTAGGTCTTTTTTGTGCTGTTTGTGGAGTACTCAGGCTTTTGGTTGACTCTGAAACAGGAATAGTAGTAGAACAGTACTCTACAGTGGCACACAATTGTTCATCACTGTTTGATTTCTCTTGCTGGTACTTTGTAGTTGCTTTAGCAATAGAGGTTATTTGTTTGTCAGATGTGTACTGTATTGCTAAAGGTCCTGCTGTGAGGAGGTACTCTTCGATGTCTTGAGAGTCCATGAGATCAGGGTTGCATTCGGATTTGATCAGTGTGTTGAGTGTTGAGTTTGTGATGGTTAGTGGAACTTCTTTGTGATCCACCATGAATGTTAGACTTCCATTGCATTTCGCGATGTAACTTGATCCTCTTCTCAAAATCTTTCATGTGTGGCATCTATGGAACTGTTGTTTTGGAGATATGTCGTTTTGAGGTGTTGCATTTTGGGCAGAGTTTCATTATGCGAACTGCTGCACCTTCAACTGTAGACGTCAAATGGTTTAATGACTTGGTATGGGGTATGGTTTTGTTTGCTGCTGTAGGCACAATCGGTGTCTTCAGTGGCGTGATGACAGTTTGTCTTGTGGTGTTTAAACTGAGTTATCCACCGAAGTTCTGTGTTATAAGATTTGTGAAACTGTAAGATTGGTTCTGTCCTACATGATCTATGTATTTGTCCCAGAGATCTAGTTCAATGGATGATGTATTGTCTGTGATGTAACATTTTCTGACGTCCCAGTCTGTTCCTTGCACAGTTACGATTTTGTTGGATCGATGATGTCATATACAGCTGCATTCAGAGTTGAGATCTGTAATAACAAAAATAGCATGCAATTGATTTAATGAACAAGAATAATTAAAAATAGAAAACTGTTAATAACAAGATTTGATATGAAAGAGCATAATAATATTTAAAGGCTTTTATACAATGGTCTGTTTGAATACTGGATTCTGATAGGCTGGTAGGTCTGCATTAAAACCTAATTGCATGTTTAGCTTTAGTCAGTTTGATTACTATTGAAATTACGTCAGAACATAATTGTAATTTTCACCAGTTTGATTAAAAATACAACTGTATGTTTTTAAAAGTTGGCAAATGATAGGGTGGGATTATCCACAGGTAGCTGTGTGTTAAAGGATTTTAATTGAGTTGGGCAGTTCTTGCCCTCCATGTTGTGCATTAAAGCAGCACAAGTGAAGTTCTGCTTATGGTTGCTTATGGTTCCTCCATGTTAATGGTTAGTGCTGTTTTAAGTTACATCAGTGTTTTAAAACTGTCACTGCATAAGCTTTTCTGTGGGCAGCGCAATCCACGTGAATGTGTGGACTAAGCTGATGGAATTGGTAAATGTTGTTAGCATATATTGTGGTAGGTACATTAGCATTTTTGCATTCAACCAAAGCACTATGCATTGATGTGAATGCGTTTAGTTATCTCCTTAAATATTTATTTTCTAAAGTTATTAAACATAATTGTGACCAGGCGTTTTGTTTTGTGTAATAGCATATTGTATCTTACCTAGCATGATAACTACACAGATAGTTATTACATTAGTCCACTGAATGAGTCAACTGCAGTATAATTATGTAGATTACATGCATGAAGTTAGGAATCTGCCACTTTTAACCATAAAACATTTTTTGTGTGTTGGAAGTCTTCATTTACCAGCGTTAAACACATTCATGACAAGGCTAGGCATGTTAACATTAGATATTGATTCAAAATTGTAGCATCACCTTATCTCTTGTCCTACTCATGGTTATAGGAGAGAGAGACATCCGGTTCCTGATTGCATCGCTGTCGGCGGCTAGTTTGTATCCTCTGATACTTGATTCACCTCACATTTGTTCCTGGTCTTAATATTAGTGTATTTTACTATCGTTACCTATCACTGTCGTTGCCGAATTATTTATAAGTTTATATTCTAAACCTATATTAGTTGAAGCGTAACGACGCTAGCATAGTATTAGCGTGTTAGCTTGCCTTCTGTTTACACAGTGGAATATCATCTTCCCCTATTTGTCTTGTGTGCTAACTGTTTCTCTTTTTAACCGTATATACTAAGACTCATCAAGCACCCTTGGTAAGTTAGGATTGCACTTCATACCCAGTGAGTCATGGCTTCTATTCCTATTGTTGTTACTTGCACCTCATGTCATATGTTTAGCTTAGCCTTCTCTGTCAGCTGCGAGGGTTTTACATGCGATAAATTCAGGGAAGTAGTTAGGCTGACGGAGAAGATCTTAGAATTAGAGTCTCGAATCCAATCTTTATTTGAGGATTGAAGAGTGTTAGGACTGTAGAAAACATTTCGGATGCGAGCAATGTTAGCGCACACAGCTCGGTTCCGGTTGAAAATCCCCTGCAGCTGGGAAACTTTGTGACGGTGAGACGGCATAGTCGCAAGATAAAATCACTCAACCGTTCCGATTAAAGTCTTGAACAGGTCTGCCCCGCTCAGTGACACGCCGACTGAGAAACCTGCTGAAAGTGCCCTAGTGATCGGTGATTCTATTGTCCGGAACGTTAACATAGAGGCACCAGCCACCATAGTCAAATGTATACCGGGAGCCAGAGCGCCTGACATCAAGTCAAATTTAAATGTGCTGGCTAAGGCTAATCATAAATTCGGTAAGATTGTTATTCACGTCGGCACAAGTGATGTTAGACTCCGTCAATCGGAGATCACTAAAGATAATATTAAAGAGGTGTGTGAGCTCGCAAAAACAATGTCAGACACTGTAATATTCTCTGGCCCCCTCACTGCTTATCGTGGTGATGAGATTTATAGCAGATTATCATCACTGAATGGCTGGTTGTCTGATTGGTGCCTGCAGAATAATATAGATTTTATAAATAACTGGAAGAGTTTTGAGGGCAGACCTGACCTGTTGAAACGAGATGGTCTCCATCCCTCCTGGGATGGGGTTTCCCTCCTCTCTAGAAATTTGGCACACAGTCTTAATAATGCTAAAGGCTGACTACCTGGGGCCCAGGTCAGGAAGGAGACAGAATGCCTAAACCAACTGTCTGCTTGTCGTCTCGCGTTACAGAATACACAAAATATACAACATGTAATAATCCCTTTTTACAAACAACATAAAATAGAGACTGTGTCTGTCCCCCGGATTAGCAAACATAAGATATCGCGTAAACCTCTTGAAAGTAATTTAATAAACGTTAAACAAATCAAACATGAACAAAATACAGATCATCAGCTGTTACGACTCAGATTGCTTAATATTAGATCTCTCTCTAATAAAGCACTTTTTGTTAACGATATGATAACCGATCATAAAATAGACATGCTTTGTTTGACAGAAACATGGCTAAAGCCAGATGATTATATTATTCTAAATGAATCTGTTCCCCAAGATTATTACTATAAACACGAGCGTCGTCTAAAAGGTAGAGGGGGAGGTGTCGCTGCACTTTACAATAATTCTTTTATCACCTCTCAGAAGTCTAATTTTAAATACAATTCTTTTGAAGTCATGGTACTTCACGTATCAACACCTAATACATTGGACAAAATATTTTTTTTAATTTATTCTAGCTATTGTATATAGGCCTCCAGGGAACCAACACAGATTTTATTAAAGAATTTGGTGGGTTCTTATCAGAACTAGTACTGGCCTGACTAGTATGTCAGGTAAAGTATGACTAGTAAATGTAATCATAATTTAGATTTAATCTATTTTACGGTATAAATGTGGACGATGTTAAAATCGTTCAGCAGAGTGAAGACATTTCGGAGATACCAAAATACAGGCATGCCATAAAAACGTCTAGATCCGCCTACTTTTCATCACTAATAGAGGAGAACCATCACAACCCTAGGTTTTTATTTAACACCGTGGCTAAATTAATAAAAAATAAGTCGTCAGCGATTTCAGATTCTGACTATCAGCATAACAGTGATGAATTTATGAACTACTTCACTAGTTAAATCCAAGATATTAAGAGAAAAATTATAACAATGCAACCAGAAGTGAAACCCGCTGAACAAACTAACTACAGCACCCCTAGGGAGAAATTGCTATTATTTTCTACAGTAGATCACGATGAACTGTCTAAAATCATTAGATCATCGAAATCAACAACATGCATGCTAGACCCTACACCTACAAAACTACTGAAAGAAATGCTCCCAGAAATTATAGATCCTCTTCTTAGTATTATTAACTCATCTCTGACACTAGGACATGTGCCTAAAGCATTTAAGGTGGCTGTTATAAGGCCCCTTGTCAAAAAACCCAAACTCGACCCTAGAGAACTAGGGAATTACAGGCCTATATCGAATATACCTTTTATATGTAAAGTTCGGGAAAAAGTAGTTTCAACTCAATTATGCTCCTTCCTCCAAAGAAATGACATTAATGAATAATTCCGGTCTGGATTTCGAGCATGTCACAGTACAGAGACTGCTTTGATCAGAGTTACAAATGATCTGCTTTTGATGTCTGACTGAGGTTGTATTTCGTTATTGGTGCTGCTAGACCTTAGTGCTGCATTTGACACCATTGACCACAGCATACTTCTACATAGACTCGAACATTACGTCGGCATTAACGGAATAGCATTGAAATGGTTTAAGTCTTATTGATCTGACCGTTTTCAATTTGTAGCAATAAACAATGAGGAGTCCCGCAAATCACAAGTCCAGCACGGTGTACCACAGGGCTCAGTCTTAGGGCCTCTGCTCTTCGCATTATAAATGCTACCTCTAGGAGATATAATAAAGCGACACGGAATTAGCTTTCAGTGTTATGCTGATGATACTCAACTTTATATTTCCTCAAAGCGTCATGAAACATAGCAGTTCCATCGAATAAAGGATTGCATAGTCGATTTAAAAAACTGGATGAGTAAGAATTTTTTACAACTGAACTCGGACAAAACAGAAGTGTTACTTACTGGACCGAAAACCGCAATACGTAACAACCAAGAATACTGCTTAACTATTGATGGATGCTCCATAAAATCCTCGTCGTCAGCTAAGAATCTTGGCGTTGTATTCAATAGTACTCTTTCATTTGAGAGCCATGTCGCTAACACCTGTAAAATTGCATTTTTCCATCTTAAGAGTATATCTAAACTACGTCATATGCTGTCACTGTCAGATGCAGAGAAATTAATTCATGCATTCATGACATCAAGACTAGATTACTGTAATGCACTTTTAGGTGGTTGCCCTGCGGGCCTATTACAAAAACTGCAACTGGTTCAAAACGCGGCATCTCGAGTTCTTACATGTACAAAAAAGTATGAGCATATAACCCCGGTTCTGTCAACCTTGCACTGGTTACCTATAAAGCATTGCATTAACTTTAAGATCTTGCTTATTATCTATAAAGTCCTACATGGTCTAGCGCCGCAGTATTTGAATGAACTTCTTTTGTATTACAGACCTCCACGTGCATTACGCTCTCAGGAGTCCTGTCAGTTGGTAATAACTAGAAGTTCAAAATCAAGTGCAGGTGGTAGATCCTTTTCTTATCTTGGGAATATTCTTCCCTGCAATGTCCGGGAGGCAGACACACTCTGTCAGTTTAAATCTAGACTAAAGACGCATCTTTTCAATCTTTCATACACTACACTTCCATAATATTAATCCTCAGAGGATTTAGGCTGCATTATTTAGATCAACCGGAACCTGGAACACATCCTACAACAAATGATGTACTTGTTGAATCAAAGAGTGCAGAACAGTAATCTACTCTCAGCCAGTCTTGTCTCTTTGTTCCAAGGTTACCGCAGGATGCAATTCATGCCCAGACCTAATGGAAGAGCTGAGAGCTAAGATGATCGAGCTGGATAAAGGACACGGCACCTTGACACGATTTTCCTTCAATATTTCAAATGCTGTTAGATTGTTAATGATAATCTTAAATCTATCATTTTTTATTTTTTAATTTAGCCTTGTTGTGCAAGCACTGTTGAGCTTGTGCAGAGGCAGCAGCTTTTGCCAGGGGGGAACTGGAATCCCCTGGTTGGGCCTGGGTTCTCCTGAGTTTTTTTTTCTCGATGGGAGTTTTGGGTTCCTCACCACCGTTTGCATATTGTTTTGCACTATCTGCCTGGCCGGGGGGGCTGCTTTAGAATTCAGAAGTTAGACATAATTAATATTGCATATAAGAATTTATAGTCCGTTTAATATTTGACCTGTGGTTCTCTCTCCTTTATCTCAAATGTGTGCTTTCACTGTGCGTGTGTGTGTTTGTCTGTGTTTGTGTGTTTGTGTGTGTGTGTGCGTCTTTGTCAATGTGTGTAAGTATGTGTGCATATTGTGTGTGTGGAGCATTTGTATGTCTGTCTTTTGTTGTTTTCACCTTTTTCTTGTTTTTACAGGTATATGCCTTTAGTTGTTTTACTTGTATTCAATGTGTCTCATGTACAGCTGCTTTGTAACAATGAAAATTGTAAAAAGCTCTATATAAATAAAGTTGAGTTGAGTTATAAATTGCTTTGTAGTTGTGCACGAATGAACAACCTGAACACACCGTAATAACAAATAAGCTCAATTTACAGGATAGCAAGTATTTTTTTATACACAAGACCTTTTCATATAGTAGCAGGACAGCTAGGTGTTCATCCATTTTGGCATGTTCTGGCTATTTCAGTTTGGGCGATGTTGTGTAAGCTTGACAGATATTGATTTGTGTTCGGGCTTGTGTCTTATTATTCTCTGTTTTCATTTTTTTGCTGGATTTGCCACGGTGATGGTTTTGAGACTTTTGTTGAACTGGATTGTTTTGTCTTACTATAGGTGTAAGTTATTCTCAGCCTGAGATGTCATGCCCATGGACTGTTGGTTAAACATTTTTTTGCATAAGGCACACTTTTCTGGAAACACTTTAGCGTGTTTGAAGTAGTGATTGTTTGAATTTGTAAGGATTTCTGGGAGATGTGCGTGTGTCATTGTGTAATGGTCGGTCTAATCTGATCTAAGGTGTCGTGTTTACAATGGTTGCTACAAGAATTCATCAGGATTGACTAAAGTAACTTTAATTCTTAAAAGTTTGCGATATTTCTTATAATAACTTTCTTGTTGTTAACTTATGACACATTTGTGAATTAACACATTTCCACGTCCTTAAATGTAACGCAGCTCAAAGCATGATCAGTGGGTTTACCTGTCAGTTATATGGCTTCTTAGGTTGGCCTTGGTCAAAGAAAGCGTCGATTAATTGCAGACCTTGGTTATGCAAGATTAGCTGTTGGCTAACTTTACACAAGTTATGAGTGAAATGTGACATATGCTGTCAAGCAGATGATGGGTGGGGCTTGTGAATTTACCAATACACCAAAGTTACAAGTTTAATTTCACTTTATATAGTTTATATATAGGCTGTTTAGGGAGTAGCGCCAGTACAACTACAATTTAGAGAGATTATTTTAAAGTTGAAAACAGTCTAAAGTTGATTTGAAAGCCTTTAAAGCATGGCTTTCTGTGGATTATGATTGACTTAATCAACTTATTATAAGTAGAGAATTTTGTAATATTGTCCATAAAAACATGACATATTGTAATGATCAAAATCTCATTTTTGATATTATCAGCTAATATTTTTAGATATTTTGTAGTCACTTTTTGTGACCAATCAGTTATGGTGAGAAAACGTGTGTTTGTACCAGTATATTAGATCTGTTCATTAACTGTTAACTAATAGTGTCTGCGCTTTCTTGGATTTGTTTGAATTTGAGAAATTCAAACCATGTGAGATGGTGATCTAGTGGGTTAAACCACTGTACTGGTAATCAGAAGGTTGCTGGTTCAATCCCAGCATCCACCACCAGTGTGTCCTTCAGCAAGACACTTTACTCCATGTTGCTCCAGGGGGATTGTCCCTGTAATAAGTGCACTGTAAGTCGCTTTGGATAAAAGCGTCTGTCAAAGGCTAAATGTAAATGTAAATGTAGATCAGCGTGTGAACATTTAGGTTTGCATTGAACATGGCGGCACCTTGTTTAAAAAATGTATTGAGATTCAGTTCACACTTGAACCGAATTGAATCTTCACACATTATAATCGATTTTCAACCGCCTCATGGTTAATTGTTACATCCCTACTTTTAATAACACAATAGTGCCAGTTGTTGTTTTTGTATCTCCAAAGTTAAGCATCTGTTCTTCACAACAATTACATGTGTATTTGTTTAAAACAACCTCAGGGCGAGTAAATGGTGGCAGAATGTTTATTTTTGGGTAAACTAGGTTTTATATTACTATGTGATGTTATCCAGTACCAAAGTTTCACAATGTTGTGTGTAAATGAGAATAATGGTACACAAAACTTGCATTTGTAAGGATACATACCTTTTCATCTACAGTCAGAGGAGGACATTCTTTACGCAGTTTATGTGGGAATTGAACATCAGTTACATCAATTGTGCTGTCTCTTGTGATGAAGATGTCAAATGTAATGTCATCTGTGAGGCCTATAAAGTTTAAAACAATACACAATTAATACAGATAAAGGTAAAAAGGACTGTTTTTACTAAGTCAATACATTACTATTCTATGTAATGTATTATCTTAAATGTATTACTTTTTATTTTAAATATATCTGAAAAATAGTGTTCTTATATTTGAGGTATATGATTTTAAGTGTTATATGGCTGTTGCTTTAGGTAAAGTTAGGAGTGAAGCCACCAATTAAACAGATAACTATAACAGAAAAATGTAGTTTTGTTGTTCAGTTTTTATCAGTTCATACCAATTCCAAAAGCACAATAAGTTTTCACTGAGATCAGTAACATCATAATCTCACTTTTCACAGAGGTGGCTTCAAGAGGGTGTGGAATCTGAATCATACATTTATATCTACATGTACATATATAGTATTATTATTATATTACATTATTAATATTATAATTATAATTTTTTGTTTATAGGAATTGAATCCACAACCTTTTGTGTTGCTAATGCTATACTTTACCAATAAGATATATGGATGGTACAGAAAGTTATCCAGATTGTCAGGAATATATTTGTTTAAATAATTTAAAATAATTAAAGATAGTAGTAAAACATTCTTATGAATATTTTAGGCTTAAATTTACAAAATAAATACAAATCACAGAAACCCACATGTTAGGGTATTTATTCACAGCTGTCATTCAAGCTACATTACATTGTATGTTGTATTTGATGGAAATTTGTTTAAAAATACAATATTTCAAGATTTTTTATTACAAATTCTCTGTGCTTTCATTTAGTAATATCTTTTCATCCAATAACAATAGTGATGTTATGTTTGTGAAATTATTTTTCTTTTTGAACTAATCTATTTAGTGAATGAATTGTACTCATATTTCTTCTTAGAAAGAAGTTTAGTTTAGTCTTAGTTTAATAGAGTGTCTAAAGCACAAGCTAAAGGTGTTCAAGTCTGAGCTTTGGCAGAGTATATGTGTGGTTAAATGAATGAATATGTTGTTTACTGAAAAATACAGCTCAAAAAAGCTGCTGTATTGAATTTGTACATTAGAAATTTAGTTTAACAAAGGGATTTGTCGTTTTACATTCGTGAATGACATGAACGATCAGTAAGCTGTTTTGTACACAAACTGATAGGCTGCTGCTTCTCACTTGTGAATGAAATTAAAGATGAGATTCCTTGTTAACAAGTACAGAAGTGGACACAATGAAATGATTGTTTAGAAAATTAAATCTTGTTGGTGTCATGTGTCTTGTTATTATGCTAATACAAATGTTTGTACTGTAAATATCATGCTAACATGAATCAGACATCTTGTTTGTGAATGAGGTTGTAGTGGAGTAGGCGGGGCGAGACCGTGGTTCGAGGCCGGTGAGTAATTATTAATTAGCGCCAGTTGTGCGCGCACCGGTCTCGTATCACGAAGGAGATTGGGAGCATATAAAGAAACGAGCGACCGGACCGTCGATATGAGAGGACCGGGCCCGGTCATGTTTTACAGTTGTATTTATATTTGTATTTATGTTATTTCGCAGGCGGTTGTCCGTGAGGGGCCGCCGGCTGTTATTATTTATATGAAAACTTTATTTTAAATGTCTGCCGGTTCCCGCCTCCTTCCTTCCCACAGAGGTTATGCTGACCAAATATATTAGAGAAAGCATGTTGATCACTTAATACTGCACATAACTGGGTCAATATATAATTGTGGGAGATTTTGAGTTTGAATAATTCTGGGAAAAAAGATATTTATTTACAAAATATTATTATCTTCCCTGATAAATCATCCCTGAAATATTTTGTTTTTAGTCATTGCCAAGCTCAGGCATAATTGATTTCAGATATTTAGTTTTAAAAACAAGAAGTTTACTCATTATTTGGTCAACTATGTTACGGACAAAACCTATAAGTTTTAACTTAAAGTAAATGGCAGACATTTAAAAAAATCATTACTCTTGGAAGAATATGTGTCTATTTACCTACCTTTTCAATTAAAATACCCAATTAATTAAGAAAATACACATTTTGTTCAATTGAAACCCCAAATTTCAAGTACTGAAGTAACCGGTCTGTATATTTAGTTTCCAAACTGCTTGATTCATGCCACAACATTAAGAGGGAGACAACACAAAGCTCGGTCTAGGGTTTTATTTAAATAACATAAGGTAGTAACAAACATTGAATGGGAAGAAATGAATCAGGTAACACACAACTATCCAAAGGAGCACAGCTCTGCCCGGACGATCGCTCCAGTCTCGCCCCTGAGTGTAACGAAGCGGCTTCCTTTAAGCACACCGTAAAGGGTCCACAGCTGTAAGGAATTAGATTAATGACACAAACTAGTAAACGCCATGCCGGCCCCTAAGGGCAGACAGAGAGTTACAACAAAATAAACATTAAATGTGACATGTAACACCTTCCTCCATCAAAAAAAAAAAAAAACACGGACCTCAACTACGCCGCCCACCCCATCCGTGACAGTGCATCTGCAACCAAATTATCTCGGCCCGTGACATGCTTGATGTCGAGGTCGTATGGCTGCAAATACAAACTCCAGCGCATGAGACGTTGGTTACTGTTTCGCATAGAATTCAGAAAAACGAGCGGGTTGTGATCACAGTACACAACAATTGGATGGCAGCTAGAGAGGTACACTTCAAAATGTTGGACAGAAAGAACCATCGCCAAAGCCTCCTTTTCGATAGTAGAATAATTCCGTTGCGCGGAGGTAAACTTCTTAGAGAAGTAACACACGGGGTGATCCACGTCATCAGCACCTCTCTGCTGGAGAACAGCTCCTGCACCAACATCACTAGCATCTACCGCGAGACTTAATGGTTTCGAATGGTCCGGTGCAGTCAACACCGGTGACGAAATTAATAAAGATTTAACATCTTCGAATGCGCATTGACGCTTATCAGACCACTTAAATGGATTTTTAGGACTTAATAAATCGGTAAGTGGAGAAACTACAGTTGCAAAGTTTCTGCAAAACGAGCGGTAGTATCCCACCATGCCCAAAAAACGTCTCAGTTGCCTGCGGTCCGTTGGTGGTTGACAATCACAAATGGCTGCAACTTTTGCAGCCACGGGACGTACTTGACCGCTGCCGATGACCTTTCCCAGATACACAATGGTAGCCTTTCCGAAATCACACTTTCTCAAATTAACAGTGAGCTTAGCCCCAGCCAGCCGACGAAAAACTTGACAAAGTAAATTCACATGTTCAGGCCATGAGGAACTGTACAAAACCAAATCGTCAAGATAGGCTTCACATCCGGACACATCAGCCAAAACGGTGTTAACAAGCCGTTGAAACGTGCTTGGTGCATTCTTCATCCCAAATGCCATCACCTTATAATTAAGAAAGGCACCAGGAATGACAAATGCAGAAGTCTCTTTTGCACGCTCACTTAGTGGCACCTGCCAATAACCTTTCAACAGGTCGAGTTTCGAAACATAAACAGCAGAGCCTACTCGATCAACACAATCATCTACTCTCGGTAAAGGATACGAATCAGTTTTTGTTACAGCGTTTACACGTCGATAGTCAGTACAAAATCGAAACATGCCATCTGACTTCTGCACCAGCAAACATGGCGAACTCCACGGCTGGAACTGGGCTCTGCAATGTTATTTTCCAACATATACTCCACTTCTTTTTGTAAATGAGCTCGTTTAAGGGGGCTAACACGATAAGGGTGCTGTTTTATCAGTGAAATTAGACCCACATCAATATCGTGCTCAATAACGGAGGTCTGTCCCGGAACGTCCCCGAACAACATTAGAAACGAATTAATCAATTCCATAACATCAGCTACCTGAGCTGGAGACAAATGCGTTAGTTGACTGGGGAAATTTAAGAGCATCTCCGAATTTTTCAATCTGCCCTCAACTACACATCTGGATGGACCGACATCTGCCTCTTCCATGCTCTCAGATACGAGCAATCCCACAGCAGATATTTTTGACTCTGGAACTAAAGATTCAGCATTTTTTTCCTTATCGACCTCAACATTTCTCTTGTAATAGGCTTTAATCATGTTAACATGGCAAACTCTGGAGTTTCGACGACGATCAGGAGTATCGATTACATAATCTCGGTCTGACAGCTTCTTTTTAATCACATATGGACCAGTGTAACGAGCTTGCAATGACCCACCAAGCATTGGTAACAACACCAGAACTTTGTCACCAGGATTAAAATTTCGTTCCCTAGGTTTCTTGTCGAACCAAGTTTTCATCTTCTCCTGCGTTTTTCCAAGATTTTGCTTAGCCAACTCGCAAACTCGGGACAACCGTGCACGAAATTGAGAAACGTACTCATGAAGAAAGGTCCTTTTTGAATCAGAGAGCCACTTTGCTTTTAACACCGACAAAGGACCGCGCGGTGTGTGTCCAAAGACTAGCTCAGCTGGGCTAAACCCAAGAGACTCCTGCACCACTTCTCGTGAAGCAAAAAGCAACCAGGGAGTGCCTTCCTCCCAGTCCCTTCCTAGCTCAAAACAATAAGAATGCATCATCGATTTTAAGGTCTGATGAAACCTCTCTAGTTCACCCTGACTTTCAGGATGATAAGGAGTGGAAACGTTATGCTTAATACCAAGTCGCTTTAGTGCTTGAGAAAACGATTGTGACGTAAAGTTCGTCCCACGATCACTTTGTACTACTTTTGGCAACCCAAAAATAGAAAAGAACTTTATGAGAGCCTTAATAATCACCCTGGTCGTAGTGGAACGCAAGGGAACTGCCTCTGGAAAACGCGTAGTCGCGCATATCATAGTTAAAAGGTACTTATACCCAGATTTTGAAAGTGGTAAAGGTCCAACACAATCAATGATTACATGCTCAAATGGTTCCGAAACCATGGGGATTGGGAAAAGGGGCGCAGGTTGAATAACCTGGTTAGGCTTCCCCACCATTGGCAAACGTGATAAGTCCGACAAAAATGTGAAATATCCCGTTTTAAACCAGGCAAATAAAAATTTTGCAGAAACCGGTCATACGTCTTTGCAACACCTAAATGACCAGCCAGACCATTGTGTGCAACACTAAGAATCATGTTGCGATACACTATAGGAACTACAATTTGGCTGACCGTGTTCCAGTCATCAGAAGATTTTGGAGACACCCATTTTCTCATTAAAATCCCATTCTCAAGAAAATACGCCTTTGGCACATGCCCACTCTCCTGCGCAGTTTCAGCCAATTCAAACAGCGGGGCAAGAGAGACATCTGCCCCTTGAGCAACAACCAATTCCTCAGGACACATCGCCAAATCAACAGGATCTTTGCTATCAGCACTCACAGGACCCGGATCAACGTTTTCCTGCAGAGGCACCGAAGACAATTCATTCACATTAAGACTACCAATAAACGTATCGCACAAGTCCACCTCGATCACAAGAAGACGATCAGCAGATTTAGCCATAGACCGCGTAACTGCACACGCAGTGAACACGTCAGGATACTCCAGCACACAATCCTCTGTGTCAATTACAAGCGGTACAGAAACAACTTCAGGTGGTACATTTACATCACTCTACACATTATCGGCAGCTAAATCATTTCCCAAAATGAATGTTACATTGGGAACCGGAAGAGATGGACAAACACCCACTACTACGTCACCCGTTACCAAGTTAGATTGCCAATAAATTCTATGTAACGGAACCTCTATAACGCCCATTTCCACACCACGTACTAGAATAGCACCACCTGTAGAAGTCTCTTCAGTCAGCGGCAACCCCGCCTCTAAAATGAGTGAGACGCTGGCACCAGTATCCCTAAGAATACGTACGGACACAGACTCATTTAAACTGGGAATGGTTACAGTACCACAGTGCAAAAAAGGTTCATAACCAGTTTCTCTAGCATCACAATCAACCGTGGGTGTAAGCCGGTCAGGTTTAATACTAGTATCCAAAGAGAACAAACCAAATGATTTTGTATTTGACTTCCTCTTCAGAGTTGGACAGTCTGCAATTAGATGACCAGGAACCTTACAATAGAAACAGACCCTGTCATTCCTCGAAACTGCAGACGTAGAACTGAAGAACTTACGAGACATTGGACCAGGTAGTTCAACATAACTTTTATCTCGAGGTTTCTCCTTGAACGTGACTTTGTGAGTTAATATGAAGTCATCAGCTAAAGTAGCAGCTTTGTGGAGCGTGTCTGCCTTCTGCTCATTAAGATACGTAGAAATAGCAGCCGGTAGACAATTTTAAAATTCTTCCATAAGAATTAACTCTCTTACTTGCTCTTTATCATCAGCTTTCTGAGAGGCGCACCAACGATCAAATAAAGTTTCCTTTTCACGCGCAAACTCCACGTATGCTTGATCTGGAAGCTTTGTGTGATGTCTAAAACGCTGTCTATACGCCTCCGGTACCAACTCGTAGATTTTTAGAATAGCAGCTTTAACGGTTTTATAGTCACCAGATTCCTGTATAGATAACGAGGCATACGCTTCTTGCGCTTTACCAGTAACCACACACTGTAAAAGCAACGGCCAGACGTTTTCAGGCCACTTTAAAGAAGCAGCTACTTTCTCAAAATGACAAAAATATTTCTCGACGTCCCTCTCACAAAACGGCGGAACCAGCCTGCGATTTCGGCCAACATCAAACTCAACAGCGGCAGCAACGGTCGCCTTGGCGCCCATCTCCAATTCCATTTTTCTCAAAGCAAACTGTTGATCGAGCTCACGCTTTCGCAAATCCAATTTGGCATTTTCTAACTCTACTTCCTTCTCTTTAAGTGCCAATTCTTTTAATTTAATAGCGACTTCACCTGGTGAATAACCAGTTACCTCCTCCACATCACTTCTATCTCGTAAAGTCGCTTTTAAAACACCCAACTCAACCAGACTACCTTTAAGGACGTTTTGCAAACTTTCTTTTAAAGTCTTATGTTTCGGAGCTATTTCGATTTCATACAACTCTGCAATTTGCAATAACTGTTCCTTCGTACATAATAAAAGCAGCTGTTCAGATGGATTCTCTTGAAATGTATCCACTACAGAAGTCATTTCTACCCACCGGACCCTCGAAATACGAGAGATTGCGAAATAACTTTAATCCCAGAATTTTACGAAGGTTTGTAACTACCCAAACCTCTAAATCACGTACACAACGATTTTAATCCAGAATGTACCTGAAAAGCAGAGACTGAACTTTGCTGCTAGCTAACAACAAATAGCCCATACTACGAATTCAAAACGAATTAAATTACCAAAACAGTAACCACAGTAATCCCACGGCACACATGTGTATTTACCATATTTGGACTTTAATTCCCTAGTCTTCAGTGGTGTTAGGGGCTCGAGGCGACTTTAAACGCTGAAATCAGACACACCTTCGTTCCGATCCCATTGACAAGATCAGCCACAGGTGAACTGAAGCGTACCCCCACTCCGAATAACCACTAAAAATAAAAAAGGCAAAATAACAAATTGGCAGGTCCACAAACCTACCCGACGACTTAAACATAGGGTAAATACTCAAATGGAATAACAGTAGTTACTTCCGCCGTGCGAAAAGATTCAAACAATCCCCACGTGGACAAAACAGTCGGCCAATCTTCTTTCTCCCACACCAATCAATAACGAACTACCAACGAAATAGTTACAGACGAGCCCCCAATTAATGTTACGGCCACTGCCACAACATTAAGAGGGAGACACCACAAAGCTCGGTCTAGGGTTTTATTTAAATAACATAAGGTAGTAACAAACATTGAATGGGAAGAAATGAATCAGGTAACACACAACTATCCAAAGGAGCACAGCTCTGCCCGGACGATCGCTCCAGTCTCGCCCCTGAGTGTAACGAAGCGGCTTCCTTTAAGCACACCGTAAAGGGTCCACAGCTGTAAGGAATTAGATTAATGACACAAACTAGTAAACGCCATGCCGGCCCCTAAGGGCAGACAGAGCGTTACAACAAAATAAACATTAAATGTAACATATGTAACAGGTATATATTTGATAGCTACTCAGTTTCTAAATACTTACTTGGAGATTAGGGAACCATTGAAATACATATATTTTTTTAAAAACATAATGGTAACTTAATTGACAGCCCAGTATCATAGTTGACAAAAGTAACATAGTTGACTGGACATGACAAAGTAGGATGATGTATTTCACAAAAAGAATCCTAAACTATATTAATTATTATATGTTAGCTAATCTTTTATTGCATTTAATCAAGACCTGTTAAATATTTCATGACATAAAGGAGAAATACAGACGCACATCAGTTTACAAGGATCAATCACAACTTTATTAACAAGCACATATATCATAAGAAAGATAACTTTCTAACTCCTACCCCATCGGGGGCTCTTCTCCAGGCCTTTCTCTTTGCACGTTTTTCCCTCTCACTCTGTTCACATATGGGCTTATAGTATGCACCTTGCTCCCTCTTTTCTCTCCATTTCTGCCGGCCTTTTGCCAAGTATGCCTCCCTTCTTGCAGGATCAGCATCTCGCCGTGCACGGTAACGGCACTGCTTTTCTGCAGCAGATAATCGTGGCATTTGCCTGAAAACAAGTTTACTTTTATAATATTTATTGCAAAGTATTTTATAGTTACTGTACAATTAGAATATTAAATGAACTCCTGAAAACTATAAGAACATGTCATGAATGTCAACTATGTTACTCTTGGTCAACTAAGTTACATTTGCAGAGTAACATAGGTGACTGGTAACCTAGTTGACATTTTTGCTGTTTTTAGGGATTAAATCAAAATGGTTGCCTAGCACCAGACACCACATGGCATTTTACGGAGAGGTTCTTCTAAATATTATATGTACAACTGAGTAAAATTGAAATTCAAAGTTATTTATGAATTCATTGTAGTAACATTGTTGACATATGATAAGTACACATTTGCCCCAAGCACTACTTTAGGTGAAATAACTGAAAATGTGGAGGGAGAACATACCTTGGAGTCTTGCTACTTTTCTCTTCAGGAGGAAATGACATCATGTAGAGCAGGTCATGTGATTTGGAAAACACACTCTTCCTTGAGGGGTGTATTTGCTATGGGTAACTTAGATGACAGCGACTTCTCGGACACATATTCAATTGTCAATTTCTATTGAAAATGTGACATATTGCCCAAAAAGACACATTCTTCACAATAACCTCAACTTAATATAAATAATATAATTAAAACTGTTTTTGAATAAGTTTTTAAAATGTTTTTTTAGGTAATGAGATTGTGGTTGTAATTCATTTCGGACGGTTATTTAGTTGACATTTTAGGGATATCTAGTACATTTTTATAAATAAATGATTATTTCCATAATAATTAACTATTGAGTTTGTAAAGACAAGATCATGAAGAACACTGAAGACTTTTAAATTTTTATTTTAATAAGCATGTTTGCGAGATAAATCTCATGGACATGAAAACTCCCTCAATTATATATTGACCCAACTGTTATTCACAACACCAACAGATGTTATCTTGTGGTATTACCATTACCATTATACTTATGACTTGTACTATATAAAAGGCATGAATTTTCCCCATCATATGTATGTAATATAGGATGAAATGGTCACTGAACCAATAAGTGAATGAGTCTTAAGGAATCATTCCATTTAATGAATTGACTAGTACAAATCAATCAAATAAATCTAAATTCACACCACTTCATTAAAGTTATATGAGTTATTCAAAAGGATCAAATTAAAGAGTTTGGTTAGGAAAAATTGAACTACTTAGTTTTTTCCTGCCATTATGGACTTTAATGGGCGTTTTGTTTCTTTCTGCCAATTTTAGTTGTTCGTGTTTATCTGGTGTGAAGACCACAGTGTTCTGATAGTCATAACTGTCGGTTTGAAGTATAGCATTGAAATATCTGTTGTTTTTTAGATGTCTTTACAGGTGAGACACAGTGGAAGTACCCTGTAACACTTTCCCCAAGTTTGTTGTAAACAGCGGTTTTACTATCCATGGTTTAATGTTCCTCTTGATAATTCTGAAAAGAATAGATAAAATACAGAAAATGAGTGAAGCATAACTATATTAATTGAAACTGAAGTTCATGATAATATATAGTGTCGTGGTTCTGCCTCACTTTGTCATATATTTCTTGGTCTCGGGGCAGAACCAGGACATGATCCCTTGTTTCCAGTTGAGAGAGAGGCTTTTGGGCCTTTTTGTTCACCTCTGTGTTTCCCGCCCTTTCGTCTCATTGCTGATTGTTTATTAGTTCATACCCTGCACCTGTCCCTGTTGATTTTTACCCCTTTATGAGTCCTCATGTTTCTTTGTCCTGTGTGCCGTCATTGTTCATGTTGTTTATGTATACCTTATGCGTTGGACTTTCTGTGCATGGTATTTACCTGTAACGTTGTGCTTGTTAGCCTTGTCAGGCTCTTATGCAAGTTAGCATTTAGCTACTTTGTTGTGTTACCTGTTCGTGTTCCTGTTACCCTCATGTTTGGATGACCTTTCCCGGTCTCGATTATCTTGGTTTCCTGTTCCTGTCGTCTATGATGTTGTCCAGTAATTGTTTAGTTTATTTTAAGTTTTGTTTATGTCAGTCCATTGATAGTCAGTCTCGTGTCGTTTTATCTTGTTCTTATTTTCTATTGTGTCTTGTTTATACCCCCTCGTGGGTTTTTGGTTTGTTTCTTTGTTTAAATAAACATCCCTGTAAACTCCGTCACCACTGCTGCCTGCATCTGGGTTCATCTACCTCCCGTTTTGTGACAATATAGAATATTTTGTATCATAAAAGTTGTAGAAATATAGAACCATACATAGAGAAACAACCGTCTGAATTACCATGTGGTTATTAACAGTTGAACAGTGTTTTAAAGGAAATATTCATTATAAAAAATCTGTTATATTGTCTCGAGTATATGATCAATCTTTAATAAAGATAAAGTACTTATTATGTTAATATTAAATTAATTGTTTGTATACTTGATTAGTAAAAAAAATTATGCTCTCACCTTATTTCTCCTTTCTGCGAGCTAAGTTTGTCTTTGTCTTTAATAGCGGATACCAATGAACATAATTACATGCATATCGCCACCTAGTGTTTCAGTCTTTCAATCAGGATTTTAACATGTAATTTAAATAAAAATAATGGCATTATAATGGCATTACTTAATGTGGCAATAAGAACCTGCTAATGTATTTGCAATTTAAGTCAAATCATTAGAAGGACATGAACATAATATTTACTATGTGCAGATAAAGAGATTAAAATATGATATATTATGTTACTATTCTTAAAGTTATACTATTTTTATAGCAGCTTTTTCAGGTGTTATTGTAATCATCATTTGTATCATAATTTATTTTAGAAAGTGGTGCATATTGTTCTAAAAACTGAACATATGGCTGTAATTTGAAAAAGTATACAGAAAGTTTTGGTTAGAAAGGTCAGTGTTGGTCGTCAATCATATTTCGATGTTGAATCAACGTTCACTATTGTATTGGTACATCAAATCGTTTACGTCGGAAGTAAAACATTGATTTAACATCGATACTATCTGTAAGATTATTTCTTACTTGTCCCCTAAGTCTAAGTTCAATTATTCTAAATTGAAGAGTCGAGTCAATTGAAGCTTCAGAGTTTCTGGATCCAGGAGACCAAGAATGACACAGACACGAGATGTGCAGTTCAATCAGAGTCCAAAGTTTATTACATCTTAGGGGTATCATTTATATGCATAAAACAGGAAGTAACATTCGGTCATGGAAAATCACCAGACTTCGTATCAAGATCACAAGACCTCGGATCATATTATTTTGTTAAGACAGCATATTCTAGTTCCCTGTTCTCCATCATCTAGAACATTCAAGGGCATGTTGACCGGAGTACTGTCATCCAGTCTGTGTTAGACATGTCTCTTGGGTATTACTCATCGTGAGACATGAACAGATAAGCACAACTCATCGTGAGACTGATCAGATAAAGCATAAAACATCAGTTTAGGTTATGTGCGGGACAAGGCCGAAATCCACTTTCTCACAATGGCCACTTTCAGACCAACGGTCTTAATAAACAGGCCTTTGTCCCTTTAAAGTACAAAACATAGTAGAAATACTGTAAGAAATGATATCAAAGAAATCCATAGGAAATTTTCCACTTTAGGATAGCAATTTTTCCTTTTGACAATTTTTAATTTGGCCCTCGGTGCATTTCAGGGGAAGCTAAGGAGTCAGCACTGTTGGCTCAATGGGCCTTATATCTTCTTGCTTTGGGTAACCCCCACCTCACAAAAGGTAGTTCTTTCCTCAGCTTAGTCAGTGCTTTCTCCACCCTGAGGTGCAGCAAGGTGAATCCCCTTTGTGAGATTCTATTTTAAATTGGAGCTTGCCTGCTCTCCTGAAGACACAACTTCAGTCTCGAAGCGTGTATCCACTGTGGCTGGTGGTCCGTCAGAACTCCGGTCGGTGTGACAGCAATCACAGTCGCTGGTCCGTGGTACTTTGATTCTCCGACCTTTATAGGCTTCAGACTTCTCACAAAGACTTTCTGTCCTGGAACAAAGTTATGAGTAGGCTGCTCTGAGGGAAGAGGAAGACACAAAGAAACATTAGCACATATAGAATTTAACTTTTCGACTAGGGAAGTCACGTAGGCCTCCTGGATCACCTCCAAGTCACCTAAGGAAGAAATACCAGACCGGCCTTTGACCCACGGGGTCGGGAAAGGTCTACCCATTAGTACCTCGAAAGGAGAACATTTTGTCGTGGAAGATGGAGTCATTCTTATTTCTGTCAAAACTGCGGGCAACAAATCAACCCACTTTTTCCCTGTTTCAAGTACCGCTTTTGTCAGGCGTGTTTTTAGTGTTCGATTACTTCTTTCCACGACTGCTGCACTTTGCGGATGGTACGGAATATTAAAATGAACTGTTTTAGCATCTTCCTTTGTGCATGGAAATGCTTCAGGCCACTTTGAGAATCGATCAACAATTACCAAAAGATATTTTAAATTACCTATTGGTGGCATGTGCGTGTAATCAATTTGTAGGTGTTGAAAAGGAGCTTCCGGATGTGTCAATGCATCGTGCTTAGCTGATTTGTGCGGATTTACCTGAGCACATGTTAAGCATGCATCCAACATAAGCTTTGCAGTCTTATGAACATCAGCAATGCAATACAATCGATTAATTGCTTGAACTACTTTTGCGCAACTGGTGTGAGATAGCCCGTGGTAATGTCTAATTAGGATAATTAACCCTAATTTTGGTAGTGCAATTCTACCCTGTTCATCTCTTATGATCCCTTCCGTGTCAGGAGCACAAACATTTTTGCTCCAATGCTCTAAGTCTCCCTGTGTTGGTTGACTTTGCAGGATTTTGATGTCAATGTCAGGTACATTCGTTATGTGCACTGTCATTGCTACCTGTGTTTTATCTTTCTTATGAAATGGTGATTTAATCTGAGCTTGAGTTGCTGCTTTTGCGGCCTGGTCAGCCCACCTGTTGCCTATAGCCTATTCACCCTCCCCTGAAGCATGACCCTTGACCTTCACTATGGCCACTTCGAGTGGGAGCTGAACTGCCTCAGTCAACTGTCCTATCAGATTTGCATGTGCTATTGGCTTTCCATCAGCAGTTGTGAAACTTCTTGCTTCCCACATTTTTGCATAATGGTGAAGAACACTCCACGCATACTTAGAGTCAGTAAAAATTGTTACTCTCTTTCCTGTCATCAGCTCACAGGCCCGTATTAATGCTATCAACTCTGCTGCTTGTGCCGAATTGTAGTCTAGAGCAAAAGCTTCTTTTACCTCTCCTGACCCGGAAACCACAGGGCTTTGAACAAGACCCATCAACATAAATATGTTCTCCCCCCTCTAGGGGCGTATCCAACAGATCGACCCTAGAAATATAAGAGGTAGTCAGTTCAAAGATACAATCATGTTCAACATTATAATCAGCCATGTCTACCATACCCAAAAGACTCAGCAAAGCAGGGTTAATGTTTGCTGTAGGTTGAATGCTTAGATTCTTCGTTGCCAACAGAGTAGCCTCATAACCTGAGCGCCTTTGCGCTGTCATGTGTTGTGTCTGCATGTTGTGTAAAATTGCACCAACCTGATGGGACGCATATAATGTTAAAGGGTGTGACAGCACAGTTTTCTCAGCCATCTGTACAATCAGAGCAGCAGCCGCAACAGCACGAAGACATGCTGGCATACCTGTGACTATGTTATCTAACTTTTTAGACAGGTATGCAATGGCCTATATGTGGAGCCATGCTCTTGCAGGAGGACCCCCAGAGCCGCACCATCTGTCTCCCTGACATGCAAGTGAAAAGGCTTGGTGTAGTCCGGCAGGCCCAGTGCTGGTGCTGTTGTGATGGCTGTTTTCAAAGCATTGAAATGTTCATCGGCTTCCGCAGTCCACTTCAACGGTGTGTTTGGCGGAGTTTTGTGATCAATCAGACCCCTCAGGTGCCTGTCGTGAAGCGCGCAGTCAGGTATCCACTGTCTACAATAGTTAATGAGTCCCAGAAAGCTTTGTAGCTGCTGCACTGTTCGTGGGGACTTAACCTTTCTGATCAGCTGGACCCTGTCTGTAGATATTGCTCTAAGACCCTGCATCAGCACATGTCCTAAATAGGTCACTTTAGTTTTCACCCATTGCAGTTTGTCCTTTGAGGCTTTGAATCCTGTCTCAGCAAGTACATTGCAAACAATAACAGATGCTTTTTCACAGTCCTCCTCCGTTTCTCCTGACACGAGGATGTCATCTGCAAACTGAAGCACACACACTGTTGAAGGCAAATCAGTCATTTTGGCCAAAGTTCTGTGCACTGCTGCAGAGAAAACAGCGGGTGAGTCTGCGTAGCCCTGTGCAAGGCGTTTCCATGTATATTGCTGTCCTTTAAATGTAAAAGCTAACAAAGGCTGAGTATCTGGGTTTACAGGTACAGAGAAAAAAGCTGCACACAAATCAATTACTGTAAAATACTTGTGTGAGTGTGGTACAGAATTCATAACTGTCAAAACATCTGGCACAATAGGTGCAAGAGGTATGATTAACTGATTTACTGCTCTTAAATCTTGAGTTGATCTCCAAGTTTTCCCATCAGCTTTCACTACCGGATTAATCGGTGTGTTCTATGGTGAATGTGTTAATTTGAGGACACCCTGTTTGACAAAATTTTCAATCAGTGGCGTAATACCAACTTCCTTATCTTTAGACAAAGGGTATTGCTTAATGTAGAGAGGCTTGTTAGTTTTCAGTTTAGCCCTATAAGGTTCCATGTCAATGAAACCAGTGTCATCCTTGAACTGAGACCATAACAAAGGGTTAATCATGGAGTCTACCCGTGTAGGCACGCTGCCACCGGAGGCAGGCGCTTGTGAACCGCTTGGCTGTCCACCTGTCGGCAAAGGATCGACGGATGCCTGTAGACTAGACAGAAAAGAAAAAACAACTTTGTGATCAGTAAACTTAATGTCCATGCCTAATTTATGCATCGTATCACGGCCTAAAAGATTTAATGGAGCATCAGGAATAATTGTGAATCTCCAGTTTTATCATCTCTACTCTGTGGTGCGCACTGCTGTGTGTGTGTGTCGCCAGAAACAGGCTTGGGTGACACATAGTTCCGCAATTGTCTGCACTGTCGTTTGTAGTGGCCTTTTTTGCCACTTTCTGACTTCCTCTTTTGGCTAGAGTGTGGCTGCTGTGGATTTTCAAAATTCTGCTCATTGTTCCGTTTTCCACGAAAGCCTGCAAACATTGCACCCTCAGATTTGATTGCAAATCCACCAGAAGCATCAAGTTCCCTAATTCGCCTTCCTAGAGCCTCTAGAGTCATGTCATGCAAGTTTGACGTTGTGATCCTAATCAATTGAGCTTGTTTTGCATTCATGTTATTTAACAAAGTGTTAACAAACAAAGGCCTTATCTCATTATTTAATGGCAATTTAGAATCTTCAATCCACGCTTTCTTAAAGCGCACAAAGAATTGAGCTGCCGGTTCTTTAGCAGCCTGTTTAGTGCTTGCGGCAAAGGATAAATCCTGCTGGCTGCCTAATCGTTCATCAAGAAACACTCTCAGCTGTGCAAAAAATATTTCAACATTTGTATATGTTTCCCAAAACAACACATGTGGGTTTGCAGCTGACCCTACGCTTGTGATTTTATCATTTGCAATTGCCAATGCTGGACATTTTTCAATCAACATTTCTTCTGTCACATCTTTTTCTAGTGTTCTCAGCAACACTGCTCTGAAATCAGCTCCAGTAAAATGTGAATACCTTGTGTGTGTTTGCAAAATCGTATTTCCAGCCCTCACCCAAACCATTGAATTTTGCGGTCTCTCCGTTGTGTCAGGTTTATTATCAATACATCGTCTCACCGGTTTTTTGGGCGGTGTAATATCGACTGGTTGTTCCTGATCTTTACTGTTTATTTTTGCAACAATTTTGGGTTTTGCTGTGAGCAGGGGTGCAGAGGGAACAATCTGGCTTTGGCAAGGGGCAGAGTATGTGGGCGGCTTTTCTAAAGGCCCTTGATTTTGGTTTGCAACATACGCAACAATTTGTGCTTTTTCGGGACCTTGGTCCCAGACCTTTTTCATGTCTTTCCATACGGCATAAGCTTTATTCATGTATGGATAATCCCATAGGGGGTCTCCCCAACCTTCTTTTATCATGCTCTTTGACAAAGCCATATCTTCATCAGAAAATGAACCATCCCTCGGATAGGGATCCATTTGCGGTTTCATACCCTCTGACCATCCTGCAAGATTGCTAACATATGGATCTGTATAAAACCCTTGACTATTTCTGTACATAAATGCAACTGGCGTTTCGCCAGGCAGTGGCCTTGAAACAGAACTCCCCATCTTACACTTCAAAAAATGGCAGTGATAAAAGCAAGACAGACAAAACAAAAATAGCAGCAAAAAACTCTTTGTATTCGATCGACTGACAGTTTCAACAATATTGCATATATTATATTGTTATCTGGGGTGATCTTAAATTCACCGTCTTTTTCCTGATAACAATATTTCAATATATCATCAATTTTTGATAATAATAATAAATTTCCCCAATTTATATTCAACCTTTGAATAAATCAATTTTCAATCTCGAGTAACAGAGCCTTTTCCTCCGAGTAGCCAAGCTGACACCACGATCCCAAATTACAGTGTGATCAGTACTGCATTACCATTCATATTCTTGCGTTAATAATTAATTGATTAATTAACTACTGTTGCCAGCCGCATTGTCACAACAATGGAAAAGTGAATTTCCACTAACATGAATTGAAAAACCCATTTCGTCTGTACGAAATATTAATTACACAAGAATCCTACAGGGTAAGCGTTAGATTTCTACAAGTCAAAAAGAACTGTATAGAAACACACTTACCCCTTTTAATGTAGGTCTGTGACCGATCGTCAGGTGTGCTTGCCTCAGCTCAGGTCTCTGTTCTCGTGGTTCTTAAGAGGGATGATGTCTCCCACTCTTTTCGCAGACGAGCCCCCAAATTGTAAGATTATTTCTTACTTGTCCCCTAAGTCTAAGTTCAATTATTCTAAGTTGAAGAGTCGAGTCGATTGAATCTTCAGAGTTTCTGGATCCAGGAGACCAAGAATGACACAGACACGAGATGTGCAGTTCAATCAGAGTCCAAAGTTTATTACATCTTAGGGGTATCATTTATATGCATAAAACAGGAAGTAACATTCGGTCATGGAGAATCACCAGACTTCGTATCAAGATCACAAGACCTCGGATCATATTATTTTGTTAAGACAGCATATTCTAGTTCCCTGTTCTCCATCATCTAGAACATTCAAGGGCATGGTGACCGGAGTTCTGTCATCCAGTCTGTGTTAGACATGTCTCTTGGGTATTACTCATCGTGAGACATGAACAGATAAGCACAACTCATCGTGAGACTGATCAGATAAAGCATAAAACATCAGTTTAGGTTATGTGCGGGACAAGGCCGAAATCCACTTTCTCACACTATCTAATCGGAACCATAACCTTAGGAATTCTGCGAGAGCAGACTATACGGCTAACCGTCACCGGAGTAACCATCTGGGACAGCGGTGTCCAATGTCGATCCTGGACAGCCATTGTCCTGCAGAGTTTAGCTCCAACTTGGCTCAACACACCTGTTTGGAAGTTTCTAGTCTGCTTTGTGAGACCTTGATTAGCTGTTCAGGTGTGTTTGATTAGGGTCGAAGCTAAACTTTGCAGGACAACGGCCCTCCAGGACTGACTTTGGACACCCCTGATCTGGGGTGAGCAATATGGTTTGATTTTACATAGTTTTATACTTTAATATAAAATATTTGACCATTATTTTGTTGTTGGATTAATTTGTTATACTGTTTAGGATTTGAAACGTTCTTGTATTGTGAACTTGTAATATCGACGTGTTAGCAGACGGTCTGTTTGAGGTGAGCCGTGCTTTTGGTGTAACTCGCTGTCTAATATTAAACATACATGGTTTAATGTTAGTTATTTATGACAATATTAGCTAAATACAACTTGTTTTTTGTCTGTTTCTATGTTTTGGGAATGAATATTGAAAATATATGTGTAAACCAATCATTGTGTTTTAGCATTAATGTAACGTTAATAACATTGGTTAGCATTTTCATTTTAAAACAAAATAAATTGTAATTTGTGTACAGTATTGTTGGTGTTGTAATAGTGTTTATAGTTCTGTTTGTTAGATTGTTAGAAAGTATGGTAAGGATTCAGTGCGTCACGCGTTTTTTGTCCGTCTTTGTAAATATTTATATCATATTTTAGTTTTCAGGGATAGTTCATTTTAATCTCCCTCTTTTATATTCTGATGGCAATGCGATTTTTATCAATAGACGTTACTATACACAAAAAAACTATTCATTGGTTGAACTCGATTTAATTGAGGGCAGGCTTTCCATCCAATAAATACGTGTTGGTTCAAACTTAATTTTAATAAATACAGTTTCGATAAAACTTACAGACTTATACAATGAAATGTTATTGGGTTGACCCAACTTGATTCGGTCAAATAGAGTTAAAAATGAAACGTATGTTTATGTGTGATCTTTGAGCCTGCCAAATTCAAATAAAACACTAGAAATGTAAAATTGTGTGAAAGTCTTTTTTTATTGTTCCACTTTAAAGACAATTTTTCAAAAGATAACGGTTAAACTGTACACTTATTTAACAAAATAAGCTACATTATGTGACAGTCAAAGAACACATTTTAGAACATGTAAAACGCCTCTTCCAGGTGACAAACATTAACAAACCTGACAACAAAAGTCAAAATAAATTTGACCATCAATAATAAAAGTAACTTCTGAAGCCTAATGACTTGGACTTTAAACAACTATAAATACCCGTTCATGTAGATAAACTAAAGTACAGACAATAAAGTACTTAGTCATATATATGAAAACGTGAAAAAAATTACATAGATGCAAGTAAAATCATCCGTGGGTTATGTGATGCAACAGGTGTTTTTGCATTGATGTGGAAATCCCCATTAATCCTCAATTCATGCAAATGTCCTCAAATGTACATGTCATTCAAACAGCTTAATTTTAAGCTGCTGGATCTTTGTGGTCAGCTTATGTCCATCCAAGTTCATTAGGATTTTCTGGATAAACTCAAAGGTGTTCTTAAGGTCGTCGGGAAAGGTTAGGTCAAGAGCATAAATTAGACCGTTCAGCATGATGAATGCCAAAATCACACAGTCTACGTTGCTCTAAACCTTGATCCCCTCGATCACAATTCCTACATCCTCTGGTTTTGTAGAACCGTCTCCTCGGATTGTGTAAATCCCCATGACAGTGGTTGCAATTCCCTTTTCTGCATCCTCAATGGCTGAGGCCTAGACAAAACACAGAACATTACATGACAAGGTTCATTTTGATACAACAGGTAACTCTAGTTTACATTAGGGCATCACTTTTTTGCTTAAAATATATGATGGTTTTCTTTCGTATAAACATAGCATTTTGTTTCAACGTTATGCAACACCATGTATAAAGAGAATTTTAAAATGACATGACGACCAACACAGATGCAACATTTCCTTTAACAGCAGCATGTTCTGTACATCATTACATGATTATGTCACTTCGACATCACCTTAAAATACGAATGTAATTTAATTGAATTAATTGTTAACGTGTCCACCACTGTAAGGTGAACTGAATGTGGTAACTTAAGTTACTTCTCCACGCTGCTCGTGGTACAGAGTAGGCCCTGAGAAAGAGATCCGTGCGGCGGGAAAGCAAGACCTCGCGCTCGCGGGGCAATACTGTCGACAATTTCCTGCTAAATGAAGGCTGAGGTTTATCCAAAAATCACGCTAGATTTGTTGCCATGCGCTTCTTCCGATCAAATTTTGCTAAAGAGGTCGACAAAGTAGCTAAATCTTGTAAAAGAGACTTGCCAACACTGGCGGTACAAAATATTTTATGGAAAACACGGTGTCATCGAAAAGCTGCATGGGGACTTGAGCACTCTGACACTTCAAGTCCGTTTGTTTGAGTTTATCTTGCTCATGCGCAAACAGAGCCTCCAAAACCAAATTAATTTGAGTTGGTCAAACTACAATAAATCTCATAGTTGACACTATTTATTCATTTAATGTCAGGATAAATCAATATTAACATGTATTGCTATTACATGAATTGCTTTTCTAAAATGGCTCTTAGAAGTTTTGTGATAGTTGTTTAAGGTTTTCTTGTTTGTCCTGGTCCATTAAACTGTTCACTGGTCTTTAATTTTTTAGCATTTTCTGCATGTGACCAATGTCCAGCTTTGACTATACAATGTAAGATTAATCTTTACAGACTGACAACAATCACTCATACACAACTCTTATATGTCAGTGTGTAAAGATAATCTCAACATCAGAGTTAATGCTGGACAGAGGTCAGACATGCAGAAGATGCTGAACATCAGAATGTGTAGGACCTGGAGGATTTCTATAAAGATCAGTGTAAAATTTAAAAAAATGAAAACTCTTAAACAACAATCAGAAAACACAAAAACTATAATTGATTGTCCAGGTACATCATACAGTATTATATGAATAAACAATATGTATAACTTTGAACATGATTTTTTTTATAAATTCCTTTATTATTCTGTTTTGTGGTCTATATGTGAAATTATTTGTTCAGGGCAGAACTAAATTAAAAACAAATCTTACATTACATTTTATTTTATTTTAATAAATTACATTTCATTAAAACATTTTCAGGATTCTACAAGGTGTATGTAAACTTTGGGCCGATGTGTACATTCCATGTGCTATCATACAAGTAATTACAATGACATCCGAACACATTTATTCCTTTATTCTGTACAATGCAAGAAGCTGAAAGTTTTTAAGACTATGGGGGGAAAGGTTGTCCTTTTATGGGCTGTTTATCACTGCTTTCTGAGTCAGATCAAAGGTCTCTTTAATGTCCTTTGGTATTCTACACGTGAATTTTATTGTTTCCTTATCCACATATGTGCATGGTGGTTGAAGCATGAAAAACATAGTTTGAACCCTTTTCAATAAATACATTTTATTTAGGAACATCTGTAAAATTCAGTTTTAGAACTTATATAAGACATAAGTGATGAAATATGCTGTAATACACAGTGTTTGTGTGCAGTGACCTTTAAGTTGTATATAAAAAACGTAAATATACATATATTTATATTCTATTTGTATGGTGTATAACTTATAAGTGTACCACAAAAGACGCGAGGTTAAATAAATTCAAATCACTAATTTAATTACTTTTTTTGACCTAACTAAAACAGAAAGATTAGTATGTCACGCAATAAAATAAGAGTCAAAATATTACACGCTCAAAAAGGACCTGTTTACACGGATTTTATTTTTGTTTAAACACAACTAAAACACGGCTAAAAATATTGCGTTATGGCGATACAAACGATCGTGTCTTTAAACAAAACGCCCGAAAACTTTGCGTTAAGACGATAGAAATCTTTGCGTTTACACGGAACAAAAAGTCACGTTTAAAATTGTCACAATGACGCGTCCAAATTACACGCGTTTCGCGTTCTAAATATTGTCCCCATTCGCGTTCCATACAAACGTAGATGGAACGGAACAGGCTTTTGGTGTGGAATTTCACAAATGGTGTCTCTACCTATAGTATTGCAATATGACAACAAAAATTACACGATAAAGCTCATTAAATGGATGCAACGGAAGAAATTACTGGCCAAAACATTTCGATGCGTACACTGCAGGTAAATGAATGCTGCACGGAACCGGAGCCGATGTCGAAGGGGTCCTAGATTGCAGGGAAGCAGACGTCACGCGGGATCTCGGAGGCCTGTAGGCGGCCGAGTCGCGGCGTGAAAAAATGTGGCTAATTGCCACTGTCTGCTTCACCATCAAAAACTGCTGAGCGCAGTCCTCGACGGGTTTACCAACAACCCACCCTGCGAGATGGGTGCATCAAGAAAGCGGACCTCCTTGGTGTCACTCCTCTGCACAAGGTACAGCCGGGGGTGTCTCTCCTGGACCACTACCGTGGACATCGTCCGACCCAGGGCCCGTGCCGCCGCCTTGGTCGTCCATAGAGTGCTGTCAGCGGAGGCACGGAGATCCTGCATTATACCCGGGTCGGCCTTACCCTCGTGGAGCTCTCTCAACGCCTTGGCCTGGCGGACCTGCAGGATGGTCATGGCATAGAGAGAGGAGACAGCCTGGCCCGCAGTGCGGGCAGATGTGTCAACGAACGCTGCTTCAGTGTGCTGGACGCCCAGACACCTAACGCAGCGATGCTGTCCGTCCCCCTCCTCGATGAGGGTGCCGCACCCAAGAGAACAGCGGGATTATGCCGCGCTGGAGAATGCTCAGTCAGTCCTGAAAAGGACTTTTAGAAAAAAATCTCTAACACCTCCGGAACCTGGGCGAGACGCCCAGGGGAAGGTCGCTGCAGGTAGGGATGATCCGCTGCTCTACGTCGTAGATCCGGCAATGTAGAAGAAGAAGAATTCATTGAATTCGTTCTGTTCGTAGTCATGAGCGAAGGCTCTGAAGAACAGGAGGTAAATGAATGCTGCACGCCGGCATCCTTTTATACCGGACATCCGGGGGGGAGACCAGCATGCAAATTTCATTCAAATAAAGTCCGGAAGAAAATAATCAAACACAGTTAACAAATCAAATGTTCTTTTGTGTGCAGTTAAGTTACGTTCTTGTCATTCTATTTACAAAACAATCACCGTAAAAAAAAAAAAGATTTGATTGATTAAAATTAAAATTGTCATCATTTTCTCACCCTCAGATTGTTCCAAACCTACAACATGAGGGAAGTGGAAAGAAAAACAGATACACATAATACACCATAGACAAGACTTGCAACAGGGTAAGATAATCCAGTTCCGACAAGCAGCCATCTGGCCCAGTGCCATTACGGCGCCGCATCACAGACCCGCTCGTCAGGCTGGCGGTTCAAAGCATACGGAGGATTGGGAGGGATAAGTCTGTTTGTGTGTGTGTGTGTGTGATAGTTCTGAGTCTTAGTGTGGGTGTATGAGAGATAAGGTCCAAAAGTCTGTGTGTGTGTTTATGATGGGGGAGGGAACACAAGAGCGTCTCGCCACATTGCTCTTCAGGGTTGTTTTTCCAGTATCCCGAAAAGATAAGATTGCAGTTGTTTCGTCTTTGGGCGAGTAAACCGCATTCCAATTCCACGGCTACTCTCTTTGTCCATTCTGGTCTCTAACATCATCAATTTTTCTTTCCATAGCCGTGAGCTTTTTCAAGATATAATCCATATTGCGATTGATAGTCTCAGTCTCAGTGCTAAGCGCTCTTCCCACGGCCTCCGTCAATTGACTCCTATAGTATATATTTTGCCTACTATGGCAGTAAATGGGGGATTAGAGCTGACATTCTTCCAAATTTCTTCCTGTGTGTTCAGCAGAACAAAATAATATATACAGGTTTGGAACAAACTGAGGGTGAGTAAATGATGACAGAATTTTCTTTTTTGGGTGAACTTCAAGGGAATGTTCACATAAAATCTTGGTTCACCAAATGCATTAAATTACTGAACTAGATTTGTGATTGAAAAAAAGACAGTAAATATATATATTTACCTTCCTTTTATGAGTGACTTTGGACTCATCCATTACAACAAACCGATGTCTTGATCGTCCACCGATTTTGAATTGGTGCTTTCTTTACATTCTTCTCTATGCCTTAGAGCTTGCTATTTCATTAAAAGGTATGCACAATCATCTCGTTTTGGTTCAAGCACATGGATTATAATTTTTTTTACAACCTCCTCAAGCCCAGGGTGAACACCACAGTTTAATTCAACAAAATAGGAATTTATTTCTTAAGTGTACCTTCCGGAGTTTATTTGTCATTTTTGTGAGTGTTGTTGAACTGAAAGCCACTCCATCTTCCAACGTGTCAATCTGGCGTAATCTCAATCCTTGAGCAAACCTATAAAATAAACAATTTAGTATTTAAAATTGTAAAGCATCCCTCAAAGTGCTAATATACAGACTTATAAAATATTAATTTACTGCCACCTAATGTAACAGCTGTGAATTGCTCTAAGAGACAAGTTGTAAATATTGTAATTTAGATAGAATTGGTAGATCAAGAAAATTTATCAAAATTCACTTGATATTTTTTAAGGAAAACCTGTAATATGTCCCACGTTACTTTAAGCGTTTAATTAGATTTTTTGTTATTTATAAATTGCCTGTAAATAAACAGCAGCCACTCATGTAGTCCTATGTGGGATCTTGAAAAAATCGATCCAGTCCTGACAGATTTTTTCTTCTGTTTGCGACTGCATACCCTAGATTTTAATAAATAAATGAATAAACAACAAGAAAACTGTTTAATGCTTTTATTTGGCCTACTTACCAGGTATATCCATCTTTGATGTTGTCTTTGACAAACTTCATTTTTCTTCTGCAGTGTACGCATCGAAATGTTTTGGCCAGTAATTTGTTCCGTTGCATCCATTTAATGAGCTTTATCTTGTTATTTTTGTTGTCATATTGCAATACTATAGGTAGAGACACCATTTGTGAAATTCCACACCAAAAGCCTGTTCCGTTCCATCTACGTTTGTATGGAACGCGAATGGGGACAATATTTAGAACGCGAAACGCGTGTAATTTGGACGCGTCATTGTGACAATTTTAAACGTGACTTTTTGTTCCGTGTAAACGCAAAGATTTCTATCGTCTTAACGCAAAGTTTTCGGGCGTTTTGTTTAAAGACACGATCGTTTGTATCGCCATAACGCAATATTTTTAGCCGTGTTTTTAGTTGTTTAAACAAAAACAAAAATCCGTGTAAACGGGTCATTTTGGAGCGTGTAATATTTTGACTCTTATTTTAATGCGTGACATACTAATCTTTCTGTTTTAGTTAGGTCAAAAAAAGTAATTAAATTAGTGATTTGAATTTATTTAACCTCGCGTCTTTTAGATTAGATTAGATTAGATTAGATTAGATTAGATTAGATTCAACTTTATTGTCATTACACATATACAAGTACAGTGTAACGAAATGTAGTTTAGGTCTAACCAGAAGTGCAATTAGCAAGTGCAGATATACAGTGTGAATAAATACAGAATACAATATTAGGAAAATAATTTACGATGGGCATGTACTATGAAAATATGACAGTCGGTATGTACTATGACAATATATAGAGAAGGATATATACTGTGAACATTAATGTACAGGAGGTTATGAACAGATAACAATATAGACTATACAATAGTGCAAGTGACTTAAGTGTGCATTAATTACAGACATTAGTTATTAAAGTTACAGTGCAGTAGATGAGTTAATGTGGTTATTAAAGGTACGGTGCAATACATGAGTAGATGCAGATATACAGTTACAGTGCAGTAGATGAGTTAGTGCAGTTATTGAAGCTATAGTGCAATAGATGAGTAGATGCAGTTAGTTATGCGATAGATGCAATAATGCAATAGATGAGTTACTGTGCAGTAGATGAGGTAATGCAGTTATGAAAATTACAGTGCAGTAGATGAGTTAATGCCGTTATGAAAGTAGTCCATTAGTGCAAATGAGCATTCAGTATAATATTCCTGGTGTGCAAGTGAGCAGTATAGAGTGCAAATGATGCTGTGTGTGTGTAAACAGTCCGGTAGAGCAGATACATGAAGTACTGGTGTGTACAGTTCACTCATGCATGGCAGCCCTGTAGTGCAATGTAAACATTGTAATAGCAGCATTAAGTTAAAGTTATGAGAGGTAGTGAAATCAGTGGGGAGCAGAGTTCAATAATGAAACAGTTCTGGGAAAAAAGCTGTTTCCTAGTCTGCTGGTTCTTGTCCGGAGGCACCTGAAGCGCCTACCGGAAGGCAGGAGAGTAAACAGTCTATGAGCGGGGTGAGAGGAGTCCTTGAGAATGCTGCGAGCTCGACGCAGACAGCGTTTCTTCTGGATGTCCTCAATGGAAGGGAGTGCAGTTCCTGTGATGCGCTGGGCTGTTTTCACCACCCGCTGCAGTGCCTTGCGCTCAGCAACAGAACAGTTCCCGTACCAGACTGTGACACAGTTGGTCAGGATGCTCTCTATCGTGCAGCGATAGAAGTTCACCAGGATAGTTGAAGACAGTTGGTTCTTCTTCAGTGTCCTCAGAAAGAAGAGACGCTGATGAGCCTTCTTGACCAGGCATGAGGTGTTGGTGGTCCAGGACAGGTCCTCCGAAATGTGGGTCCCCAGGAACTTAAAACTGGAAACACTTAAAACTGGTACACTTATAAGTTATACACCATACAAATAGTATATTTACGTTTTTTATATACAACTTAAAGGTCACTGCACACACACACTGTGTATTACAGCATATTTCATCACTTATGTCTTATATAAGTCCTAAAACTGAATTTTACAGATGTTCCTAAATAAAATGTATTTATTGAAAAGAGTTCAAACTATGTTTTTCATGCTTCAACCACCATGCAAATATGTGGATAAGGAAACAATAAAAGTCACACAAGGACATTAAAGAGACCTTTGTACTGACTCTGAAAACAGTGAAAAACAGTCCATAATAGGATAACTTTTCCCCCCATAGTCTTAAAAACTTTCAGCTTCTTGCATTGTACAGAATAAAGGAATAAATGTGTTCGGATGTCATTGTAATTACTTGTATGATAGCACATGGAATGTACACAGTGGCCCAAAGTTTACATACACCTTGTAGAATCCTGAAAATGTTTTAATAAAATGTAATTTATTCAAATAAAAGTTATACATATTGTTTATTCATATAATACTGTATGATGTACCTGGACAATCAATTATAGTTTTTGTGTCGTCTGATTGTTGTTTAAGAGTTTTCATTTATTTAAATTTTACACTGATCTTCATAGAAATCCTCCAGGTCCTTCACATTCTGATGTTCAGCATCTTCTGCATGTCGGACATCTGTCCAGCAGTAACTCTGATGTTGAGATTGTCTTTACACACTGACATATAAGAGTTGTGTATGAGTGATTGTTGTCAGTCTGTAAAGATTAATCTTACATTGTATAGTCACAGCTGGACATTGGTCACATGCAGAAAATGCTAAAAAATTAAAGACCAGTGAACAGTTTAATGGACCAGGACAAACAAGAAAACCTTAAACAACTATCACAAAACTTCTAAGAGCCATTTTAGAAAAGCAATTCACATGTAGAGATAAACACTACTAAAGTTAAAAGGGGGATTCTGGGACGTAAAGATGAGATGACAGACAGGCCATGGCATAGTACTGACATCACAACCAATGTTTCACTCAGAATTTATACGTTTGCCCACATACATGCCAACGCACAATTACGATCTCGTTCGCGAATAAATGTTACGTGTGACGTTTGCATATGTATTTGATTACCTAACAGCGCATCATTCCTCACGCAAATAATTGTCGTCTGATGTTTATATATGTGTATAGCAACGTGCTATCGCATCACAAATACAAATGTAATCTTAAACAGAGCAAAGCCATTAGCTGGTGAACTGTCTGACGCGAACACCCTAAATTAACATTCGTATTTACGCGTACAAAATGATTGTGTTGAAGCATCCAAATTTCACGTGTTTCATGTTACAATTATTGTCCCGCTTCGCGTTCCATAAATGTCTAACCAACTTTGCATGGGTACACGATACACTTAAAAAAACGATTCAAGCACGTCTTTCATAAGAAACATTAAAATTTAGTTTACTTTATTAATTTTTTTTTTTATTAATAGCAATACATGTTAATATTGATTTATCCTGACATTAAATGAATAAATAGTGCCAACTATGAGATTAATTGTAGTTTGACCAACTCAAATTAATTTGGTTTTGGAGGCTCTGTTTGCGCATGAGCAGGATAAACTCAAACGAACGGACTTGAAGTGTCAGAGTGCTCAAGTCCCCATGCAGCTTTTCGATGACACCATGTTTTCCATAAAATATTTTGTACCGCCAGTGTTGGCAAGTCTCTTTTACAAGATTTAGCTACTTTGTCGACCCCTTTAGCAAAATTTGATCGGAAGAAGCGCATAGCAACAAATCTAGCGTGTTTTTTGGATAAACCTCAGCCTTCATTTAGCAGGAAATTGTCGACAGTATTGCCCCGCGAGCGCGAGGTCTTGCTTTCCCGCCGCACGGATCTCTTTCTCAGGGCCTACTCTGTACCGCGAGCGGCATGGAGAAGTAACTTAAGTTACCACATTCAGTTCACCTTACAGTGGCGGACATGTTAACAATTAATTGAATTAAATTACATTCTTATTTTAAGGTGATGTCGAAGTGTCATAATCATGTAATGATGTACAGAACATGCTGCTGTTAAAGGAAATGTTGCATCGGTGTTTGTCGTCATGTCATTTTAAAATTCTCTTTCTAATTAGTTTATGAAGTGGTGTTGCATAACGTTGAAACAAAATGCTATGTTTATACGAAAGAAAACCATAATATATTTTAAGCAAAAAAGTGATGCCCTAATGTAAACTAGAGTGACCTGTTGTATCAAAATGAACCTTGTCATGTAATGTTCTGTGTTTTGTCTAGCCCTCAGCCATTGAGGATGCAGAAAAGAGAATTGCAAGCTGTCATGGGGATTTACACAATCCGAGGAGACGGTTCTACAAAACGATGATGTAGGAATTGTGATCGAGGGAATCAAGGTTTTGATCAACCTAGACTGTGTGATTTTGGCATTCATCATGCTGAACGGTCTAATTTATGCTCTTGACCTAAGCTTTCCCGACAACCTTAAGAACACCTTTGAGTTTATCTAGAAAATACTAATGAACTTGGATGGACATAAGCTGACCACAAAGACCACAAAGACCACAAAGACCCCTAGGGTTAGGGTTTGAATGACGTGTACATTTGAGGACATTTTCACGAATTGAGGATTAATTGGGATTTCCAAAAAAATCTCTAACACCTCAGGAACCGGCGAGACGCCCAGGGGAAGGTTGCTGCAGGTAGGGATGATCCGCTGTTCTACGTCGTAGATCCGGCAATGTAGAAGAAGAAGAATTCATTGAATTCGTTCTGTTCGTAGTCATGAGCGAAGGCTCTGAAGAACAAGAGGTAAATGAATGCTGCACGCCGGCATCCTTTTATACCGGACATCCGGGGGGGAGACAGGCATGCAAATTTCATTCGCCAAATTTCATTGGCCTTTTCTCGACACAAGGTCGAGAGACCGACAGAAAGGGAAGTTGTATTCTGACAGTATAACCGTGGACAGTTTGGCTGCACATGGGCAAGACAAGGATGGGTCTTTGGTCTGTTAGAAGTACACCACAGTAGCCGAAGACCTATTCTTAAGGTGGTCCCATCACGATCACGCAGAACTCAGATTCCAATCATTAAACGTTACGTGTGAAGAGGTTCAACAATTTACAGCGGTTCCTGGCGGGCATATGTTCGGTCCCTGACTATACAAGGATATCGTCACTATCCAGTTAACCACATAAACAACTTTGTGGATCCACATACTGGCAGCCCCCCACATATTAAGAGGTGTTGGGAAACAATTAAAGGACAAATTTGGAGACTAAGGGGGAGCCGCACACAGAAGATGCTAAAAAGTCACCTGAATTTTATTGAATGGACACACTGGCTTGGAAAGAGAAGCAAAAGCATCTTTGGAAGGCTCATTACTGACATAAATCAAAAATACAAAGTGTGAATGGATAAGGTGAATGTGTATATTTGCTAAACTATGTAAATATCTATTGTTTTCAGGATTTTGAATTCACACTGACTTTTTTATTCAAAATTTACACTTAGTGTTTTCATGCAGCAGGATATACATGTTAATTTATCATATAAATTTAGATCTGTACTATTGAGATCATATTTTTTATTGCAGTGGCCTCAAACCCAATCAAAACTCCTGAAGTCCACTAATCTACACAGTTAAGCTCTAACCAGCTCCAACTCACACCTTCTTGGAAGTTTCTAGTAATCCTGAAGACATTGAATAGCTGGATCGAATCCAAATCAAATCTCTTTATTGTCACTCAACCATATACACAAGTGCAACTGTAGGTGAAAAACTTGGGAAAACCGATCAAACAGTCTTTCCATATAGAAACAAACAGAACTATCAGCAGGCAGTGGTCCTTTGCATGTGAAAATAATTCTACAGTGATTTAAATAACTTGTCTCAGATCCGTGGCAAATATATTTGTTAAATGAATCTATGACTTCACCCTCGAACACTAAACCTTTGTCAGACAAAATTGCCATGTTTACTCAAACAAAAACTCACATTCAGGACCCACTCTTCCATGACCAGGAAGAACATGACGAGTAAAAGATAGTTTATGGCACATTGATAAGAATGCAGTCCAAAGTCTCAAACACCTTCATCATGTGGCAGATAAAAGTCAGTTCAAAATCGAATGTAAAAACATCCATGACGGTTCGCCATTTCAAAGATTAAGACTGTCGTCAAACAACTACACGGTAAGAACTAAACCATAAACTTCACTTCAGCTTCTGATATAATGTCTTTATATGTGATCATGTTTTTATTTCACTTTTTGTATAGTTAATCAATCTGAATACTTATTTAAACCGATGAGATGTTGAAGAGCTCGAGGATTATCATGAAATCAAACATCAGATCACATCTGAAATAAATACATGATACTAGAGTGTTTGATGTTATACTAAATTATTCAAATAATTTACTTCGTTTTATGATGTTTTGGGGAAAACTATTAAAGGTGCAATGTGGAAAAAAATAAGGATCTATTGACAGAATATAGTAATTAACATACTGTAACTGTCTTCAGGGGTGTACAGTAGGGATGCACTGATACCATTTTTTGAAGACCGAGTACGAGTACCGAAATGTTTTTTCTGGTACTCGCTGACACCGATACCTATAACTGATGCCTGTATAATGTACAATTATGTTAATAAACCAGTATCTTACTGGAACATTTTTTTTCTTTTATTTTTAGGTCTACTTAAATTTAACTACGTTCAATTCTTTTATTGATAAGAAGCACAATTTTACTAGCACATTTACTTCAGTTTGCTGAAGGAAACAATATACTCTGTGGTCGAATTATTAAAAATTCAAGGAGGGGTGTGGTAAAATGTGAGTGTACTATAACTTGTTCAAGTCAACCGGACTTTTATTTTGACGGGACGCCGCACAGGTGTGTCATTACGAGTACGAGTACATGAGCTTGGCATCGGGCCACTGTGCTTCAAAAGGGAGTGGTGAGCGGTGGACTGATCAGGTCGGTTGCCATTTAGATGCCACTGAAATCTTCACATTGCTACTATAATATTATACTATGAAAGGAGGCCTCGTGATCATGTGAACAAAACAGTTATATAATGTGTTATTATGTTGTCACTGTAATTTCTTGTTCTATGGACTCCCTTTACCCAATCCTGAAACAAACATTCTATTAGTCACTCTCTGACAATGAAGAGTCTCCACCACTATACAACTGTCATGAGTCTGCCTCATCATGTCATGTCTATTCTTGGTCTGGTGGCAGATTCATGACGAAGCCTTATGTTTTATGTGAGAGAGAGATGTTGACCCTATCGGCCTTCGATACTCTCTCTCCGGTCCTTGTCTTTGTTCCCGCCATCTCGTTCCTCCTTACCTTTCCCTGAGTGTTTCATCCCCTACACTTGGCCCTTGTTAATTATACTTTGTCTGTCTCCCCATAAAACATCCTCATGTTCATTGTTCTGTGCTCTTGCATTGTATTTTGTGAACCTTGTATACGGTGTACCGCCGGTCCTGTTGAGCTTTATCATCTTTCCAGAATAGTAATTGTTCTGTCTAGTTTATGTCAAGTGTAGTTTTAGTTAAGTGTAGTTAGTCCTAATCCTGTATTGTCCTATTATTATTATAACCATGTTCTGTTGTCATACCCCCTCGTGGGTTTTTGCTTAGTTTTATTGTTAAATAAAACCCTTTTGTTACCCCGTACGCTGCCTTGCAATTGGGTTCTCCGGAGCGATCCGTGACAACAACACCACCCTTTGGGAAGATAATTTTTCAAAGAACTCTGCGAGTCACCTTTTATGGTGCTGTTTATCTTGTCTTGAACTGTGTTAAAGGTCTAGAGTTGGATTTATAGCGGCCATTAGCGCTGATTTACAACCAATCTCTCAGTCCAAACACAACGGTGGCCACCACAGTACAAAAAGATGTCGTCGACTGAGACCGCTTGTTTTCTATTGTTGACACAGGGAAGAGATCATGCGGCCATTAGAAAGACTGTAGAAAGAGCGAGGTCTTATTTATTAAGTGAAATAAAGGGTCTGTGGATTTTAAGTATTAGTTTTTAAAGGCATGTGCTGAAGGCCTTATCAAGTTAAAAAGTATGTCTAACCAGAATTATTTTGCATTACCAGGAGAAGAAGCGTTACTTGTCTAAACTTATATACAACAAAGTTACACGACCCATTCAACAAATAGTCTAGTTGATTTAATCAAATGAATATAAAATAAAATACAACAGATTGTTATTTCAATGGAATTATTATTAGTGTTTTCAATCGATTAAAAAAATAAGCTGATTAATCACACATAATATTATTTTAATATACTTTAACATTCTGATAATTTCATATTTAATCTTCAAATTAATTTAGAAACAACAGATTCCTTTACCAGCAGCATTTTATAAATGAAAGCCAACATTCTGATACTAGTACTGTAACTGATTTTTATTTATTTATTTAATTGTAGCCATTCAAAAGTAAAATTGAGAGCTATCATTTCTATAATGTAGGAAGATACAGAAATTGAATAGAAGTTTTCAAACACTTTACAGTCTTTAATAATATATTGCAAATGAAATACAGAAGAATTCTCAATAAAGCTACAAAACAAATGTAATTCCTCTTTTCTTTTGTTCTTTGATTAACATTAGTGACAGGAGTCACAGCACTAGATTTAAGAACGCGGTCTCAGCACGCCACCCTTATTTGTACAACTCTGCATTCATTATAAACTTGATTTAACACCTTGAAGTCTGTGCTTAGGGGGGCACGGTGGCTTAGTGGTTAGCACGTTCGCCTCACACCTCCAGGGTTGGGGGTTCGATTCCCGCTTCTGACCTGTGTGTGTGGAGTTTGCATGTTCTCCCCGTGCCTCGGGGGTTTCCTCCGGGTACTCCGGTTTCCTCCCCTGGTCCAAAGACATGCATGGTAGGTTGATTGGCATCTCTGGAAAAATTGTCCGTAGGTTGTGAGTGTGTGAGTGAATGAGTGAGTGTGTGTGCCCTGCGATGGGTTGGCACTCCATCCAGGGTGTATCCTGCCTTGATGCCCGATGACTCCTGAGATAGGCGCAGGCTCCCCGTGACCCGAGGTAGTTCGGATAAGCGGTAGAAAATGGATGGATGGAAGTCTGTGCTTATGAAAATGCTAGACAAAACGAGCTTTCTGTCATAATCGTGTGTGGTTTTATTCATTCAAGCACAAAAGAGACCTTAATACTGGTGCTCTGCTGTCTGACAGAGATTCACTGATGTAGCCTTGAGCCGTGACTTTACACCAGACTGGTTGATAGTTGCGTTCAGTGTTGACAACTCTTTTCTATGGAAAGTAGCTAAAGCCTGCCCGAAAAGTCGCTAAATGTTGCTAGATGACGTCATCACGTAGTATCTGACAAGCTAAGCGCTTCAGATCTGCTTCATATCTCTACTCTCTGAGCTGTCGTATATAGTATTATATTAAAACAATTCACAAAATGAACAATAAATAGGTTATTAAGTTCTATAATTACAACAAAAACTATGTAATAGTGAGTGAACTCGACCCCTTAAAACAACACGCCACTAGTTATTTTTGTTGAACAGCTAAAATCCGTCTGTGTTTTGTTTACATGTCCGTTTCATCACGTTTCGTAATCATAAATACTCAAACAAGTTCAATAAATGATTAGTTCTTTGAAACACTGTTTGTACATGAAAACTGCGAATCTGATCCACGCGTCAGTACGGTGTTCAGCTGCTTCTCTCTGGTGGACGCTCACACTGTACAGAGTAGACAGAGATGCAGTAGAAGTGAAACAGAATGTTTTCTTAGTCGCCAAAGCTTATTCAGAAAGTAGCTAGATTTGTCGCTAGCCGATTTTTGAAAAAGAAGTCACTAAAGGGGTCTGAACAGTCACAAAATATAGCGACAAAGTTGGCAACACTGGTTGCGTATTGCCGCGTCCCACAGCTAGAACCTCTCCGTCTTTATGGAACGCTAACGGGGCCGATATTTAGAACGCGAAACGCGTGTAATTTGGACGCGTCATCGTGACTATTTTAAAGGTGACTTTTTGTTCCGTGTAAACGCGAAGTTTTCAATCGTCTGTATGTGAAGTTTTTGGGCATGTTTTTTAAAGACACGATCGTTTGTACCGTCATAACGCAATATTTTTGGCCGTGTTTTTTATTGTGTTTAAATAAACTTTTTTTTTTTGTGTAAACAGATCATTTTTGATCGTGTAATATTTTGACTCTTATTTTAATGCGTGACATACTAATCTTTCTGTTCTAGTTAGGTCAATAAATAAATTCAAATAACTAATTTAATTGCTTTTTATCTCGCGTCTTTTGTGTTACACTTATATTTATATTCTATTTGTATGGTGTGTAACTTATTTGTATATGTACGTTTTTTATATACAACTTAAAGGTCACTGCACCCAGACTTGTATATTACAGCATATTTCATCACTTATGTCTTATGTAAGTTCTAATTAGTGGTGGGCTGTTATCGGCGTTAACGTGCTGCGTTAACGTGAGACTCTTATCGCGCGATAAAAAAAATGTCGCCGTTAATCTATTCTCAAAGTTGGGTTGGGAGCTATGGAGGACCACGAGAGTCTTGTGTAAAGTAATAAAGCATTTCATTGTTTAATAACGAATTCTACAATAAAAATAGGCATTAATCCATTTGTTTTTAACTTCATTTTTTAATTCAAATATAAATAGACGAAATTATAAAGTCATTTATTATATAATGTTTTAATGGGCAATAAAAATCTTGATTTTATTAATCCATCAATAAATACTTTAAATTAAAAAGGGATTTTTAAAAATAAACATAAAGCACAAAATAAATACATCATTTTAAAGCGCATTAATGAATTCCTTTATAAACAGTGGAATTTCAAAATCTATTTGAAAATGCAATTTAAAAAGAGGAATAAATAATTGGATTTACAAATTGAACTAGAAATAAAAGTTTAAATCGGTCATTTAAAAGACTTTTTCTTTAACCATTTGCATTTCCATTTCTCCGCTGCATTTCCTTTTCCGATTTGCTATTCGATTTGCCAAGTCATTTAGCTTTTCCTTTTAGCCTCTCTATTTACCCTTTCCCTGACACTCTGGGGCCTTGCATTGCTAAAACAAGGTTAAACAATGCAAATTAGCTACGGAGAGAGACATGTTACAAGCTCTCTGATTGGCTAGTTCCTTGTACGTCATGTTCAGAGGTTTGTCAGGTGAGCAATGGAGAAGAGAGGATAGTCTATTGTTCACTACACGTGTAACCAGCGCGTTATCACCACCTGCTTATTATCTAACAGTGGGAGATGGTGGTCTAATGGGTTGAACCACTGAACTGGTAAATCAAAGGTTGCTGGGATGTGGAAGGAAGGAAGCGCCGGTTCGTCGCTGGTCGTCGTTGCTATTGTGGAGCCCTCATTCCCGTTCCGGGTGGAGGAAGAGGCAGCAGTATAGCGAGTGGACACAAGAAGAATGAGTTCAAGAAGGGTAAAAGGACCAGACCATTCAATTTGGTTGAAGAGGAATAAATGCTGTGGATAAGGATCTAGTAGAAAACGAAAACGGATGTGAACGGATGCCCCCCACGAATGAGAATACTCCCTTCTGCTGTGTTTTCCCTGGCGATGTGAAAGCGAGAGGCCGACAGGAGCATTGCTCTATTATATCAGAGCTTCATCCTGTCTCGGCTGTGTGAGAGAAGAGGAGCTAGCGTGGCCGGTGGGCAGATTTGCATGTGGTAGTGAATTAGTGAAGTCAATGTGGTTTCTATCTCCTTACTACTATCAGACACTTCGACTCCAGGAGACGGGTCTCGGTCAAGGCGGCAGAGTATAAGCCCTACTTAGCTGTGAGTACTTGGATTTCAGTTTGTGTGTTTAGGATAAATTACACGTGTGTATTGCAGCGGATTGGTTTAACTATTATTGGAGTGTGTGGAGCACCTGTCTTGCCGATGTCCGTACCTGTGACCGTAATTATCGTCTACTTGTAGAGCTGAAGTTCCCCACTAATGACCTGGAAATAGCTATTACAAGAAAGCCCTGTCTGGATCTTCCATTGTTGCTTGTATAAGGAAGCCCTTTGTGTCTACTGCTGTTTGCCCATGTTGGAAAACCTGTCTGCATACTTACCATTGCTACTTGCATATGAACGTCTCTTCTGCTTCCACTACTGTGTGTTTATGAACAAAGCCCTGTCTGGATGTCCATTGTTGCTTATATAAGGAAGCCCTTTGTGTCGGCCGCTGTTTGCCCATGTTGGAGAACCTGTCTGTATATCTATAACTGTTTGTGTACACAGGAAAGCCTTTTGGTACCCATTGTTGCTTGCTGAAACAGGGAAGTTTCATTCACATACCTATTGTTGCTCTCTGAGAATCCCCCCCTCTAGCCTACCGGTCGCTACGTACCTGCCAAGGGAAGTCCGCACCGTATACTTACTGGTGCTGACCTGTAAGGGAAGTTCCCTCAGCATATCTGCTACTCTACACCTGCCAAGGGAAGTTGATCTCTATACTCACCGTTGCTGATCTGTGGAAGAAGGTCTGCTTTGTAGACTCACCGGTGCCGACCTGTAAGGAAAGTTGGATTTCCTTACAGGTACCACGAGGTGGTACTGGTGTCCGGGGCTAGAGTAGTGGTGGTCTGCCCCGACCTGCGACATATGTGTAGCTAGAGATGGCGGCAATTTTACCTTACCAGTTTGAGCCCGAGTCTGACGAAGAAACATCCGAAGACGCTAATTTACAACGAATTTGTGGATTAGCCAAACATTGTGGGTTTGTTGAAGTTTCAACATTGTTCAGCATTAATTTGACGGTGCAAAAGGGATATTGACCATTTTAACATTGACTCGATGCTTGTTTACTATTGAGGTAATTAATGTTTAGTATTTTGTTCTGTTTGTATTTTTCAAGGTTTTTTGTACTTTGGTATAATACAATTATTTATAAGTGTTGCTTTGATCAGAAGACATTATATCGGTAATGCAAATGCATTGATTGACTGTTGTTTTTATGACAACTCTGAGCATTGAGCAAAATGTAAAACAACAGCTACAGTTGGTTTAATGGTAAATATAAGTTATTAGCATAGACAGTATTTGTTAAGGTTGGTCCAAAGTTTCTTTCAGAGATAAAATCTGTATGACCCACTCCTGTCTTTGAAGAATGTATTATAATCCGACGTGTTTGTCTTTCATTTTGTTTCTGTGCAAAACAACCAGTCGACTGTGACTGTAACACAAAAGATCTCTTTCTGTGCTGATAAATCACAAACATTGTTCTGTTCATTTGAAGTCAGATTATCATGAATTTTGCTCTTGTGTTTTGTCATCGTAAATGTTAAAAGCATCACCCAATTGCATAAATGTAAATGTATGTAACCCTGTATGACAGGTTTAAGTCTAAAAAACCTTGTTTGCTGTTTATTAGTTTACTTCACAAGTCTTATTTTGCAACAGTAAACTTTATTCTTCAGGTCAGTCATTCATTTGATCATTTGTGTCCAGCACTCATCATGTCTACACACAATAGAACACAGTTTCATTAGGTCTATAGTCAGTTTATGATGTGTGGGTCAGATCAGACAGAGAACACAGGTGTAAACTGAACTCAACTTTACTACAGTATTTGATTCACATCATCAAATCTCTCCACCATCTGACAAACATGTTGAATGTGTTCATTATGAAGAGACAGAAACACATGCAGAACATCAACAGCTCACTGTTATCTTTTATCAACCACATTCTTGGTTTGTAATTTACACAGTAACATCATCTGATCTCCACAAACTGACTGAGATGTTTTTCTTCTCGTCCTGCAGAAGTGAGTGAGTGCTGGATGATGGCGTCTGTTAAAAAGCTCCTCATAGAGTCACTGGATGATTTGGAAAAAGCTAAGCTAAAAAGGTTTCGGTGTTTCCTGAGGAATGATTATAAGTTTCCAGCTTCTGGACTGGAGAAAGCAGATGTCTTAGATACAGTAGATAAGATGGTGGAGCGTGAGAAACAAGAAGGAGCTGTTAAGATCACACTGGACATCCTGAAGAAGATAAACCGGAATGACCTGGTTGAAGAACTAGAGAACAAACACAAAGAAGGTAAAGAAAAAGAGTTTCATCTGATGTTAAAGTTCATGAGTCTGTTATTCTCTCTCCTTTATTTGACTGTGAAGCTGTTGATTGTGATTAAAGTGAGTTCAGAAACAGACTGAAGAACATCTTAAAACAGAAACATGAGCGCTTATTGAATGGTGATGTAGAGACTGAACTGTATCAGTCTGAATAATGTTGAAACTGATCTCTACATGCTGGAGAACAAGACTGATGGAGCAGTGACATCTCACATACACACATCACATTATTGTTCTGTCGCATCTTCAGTCCACACAACCAGTTTCCCTCAGATCACATACAGTAAAGAATAACAACCCTCAGATGACTCAGATCTGGATTAAACACACACATGAGCCACAACTGAGCCAAATCTCAGCCGAGAGATAATTTATAACTGGACCAGAACAAACTGAAATGAATTCTCTTTCAGCAACAGATGTGTTTCACTCAAGCCATTCTCACAACTCTCAGAATAGATACATGTATGAAAGAAATATTTAAGTTTAATTTCAATGTAAGATTCATTTAATAAAATAAAGTTAAAACTAAACCAGAGACAGCTGACTAAACAGCTATAGACTATAGGTGCAGCCTACTTCTATTGTCCACGACTACAATGCAAGTTTGAGTTGTCTTAAGTGACATCTCGTGTGGTTCTGTGTGATTTGGATGACTTCAAGTTTACACCCCAGTCTTTCAGTCCACTCGTTTAAAAGGATAGTTCACCTGAAACATGATATTCTGTCATCATATACTCACCCTCAGATTGTTCAAAACCAAAACTGTATACATTTCTTTATTCTACAAAACACAAAGAAGAGATTTGGAAGAATGTCAGTAAGCAAACAGATCTCATGTTAGTATTTATTTTCTCTACTATGGTAGTCAATTAGTACTTTTATTTTAAGACTGTTCCGGACACTCTTCCAAATATATTCCTTTGTTCCTGCGCTTTCCGGCAGGTGGTTCTTGCCTTCCACATCGTGCATTAAAATCATTTTTATTCACGGCTAGCCCTGCATTAAAGGATTACTTATTATAAGACCGTACAGAAGAAGTGCTTTTTGTGTACATGTGGTTTCAGTTGTCTCAAAATGTTTCGTAAATTCAGAATACATTTAAAAACAAATGTTTTGTTGAATGATGGTTTGTTCTTAAAACAGTTCGTATTCACATTTCAAACTTAATATCTAAGCTGTGAATGAGACCCAATGACTCGATCCCACCTCTGATCTATTGTATATAAAACATCTGAACAATAAACACAAAACTAACTGAGAAAGTAAGATTCTGAAGACTGGAGACGGGACAGATATATAAACACATCAGATATATATATATGACTCATATTTTCTCACTTTTCATTTCGCTTAAATACATTTTATGCCCTATTTATTTAATCCTCCCAATGTTATGATGTGTTGAACTGTTCCATGTGAGATTTGTTTCATTTGGTCTGTGATCCTCCATTAGATGAATTTAAATGTGTGAATAATGATGAACATGCTGGTGTGAATAACATTTGTGTTGAATCATTTCTCTTTTCTTCTCGTCATTTATAATAGCAGAGACTTTAGGACTGAAAGAGTTTTTGAGAAGTCATAAGATCTACATGAAGGAGAATTCAAAACGTATTTTTGAGGGTATGAAGGAGAATGAAGTCGATCTGAATGAGATTTACACAGATGTGTTCATCACAGAGGGAGATATGAAAGAAGTCAACTGTGAACGTGAGATTCTGAAGATTGATGATGCCTTCAAAAACACAACCAAGATATCACAGGACAAACACATCAAATACAATGAGATATTTAATTCACAGAAAAGCAAGAAGAAGAAGAAGAAGATTATTCTGACCAAAGGCGTCGCTGGAATTGGTAAAACAGTCTCTGTGCAGAAGCTCATTCTGGATTGGGCCGAGGGAACAGCCAATCAGGACGTAGACGCCATGTTTCTGTTTCCATTCAGAGAGATGAACCAGATTAAAGACAAACACATCAGTTTTCATGAGTTTCTGCTGGAATTTTATCCTGAAATAAAGAAACTGGAGAAAACAACTGTAATAAAGTTAACAGAGAAATATAATGTGGCGTTTATCTTTGATGGACTCGATGAGAGTCGCTTGAATTTAGATTTTAAAAGCAGAAAACTGAGGAGTGTTGAGGAAAGATCATCTGTAGATGAAATGATTATAATTCTGATCAGAGGAGATCTGCTTCCATCATCTGTCATCTGGATCACATCAAGACCAGCAGCAGCCAATCAGATTCCTTCTAAGTTTGTAGGTTTGTTCACTGAGGTGAGAGGATTCACAGACCAGCAGAAAGAGGAATACTTCAGAAAGAGAATCAAAGATAAGAGTGAAGCTGATGAAATGATCAAACACATCAAGAGATCTCGTAGTCTCTACATCATGTGTCACATCCCCGTCTTCTGTTGGATCACAGCTACAGTACTTCATGACATTTTCATCCAGAACAATGAAGAAAACATTGACACGACGCTCACTGAGATGTACATTCACTTTCTGCTGATTCAGATGAAGATGAAGAACCAGAAGTATGATGAGAAAGATCAAGAAGACTATAAAAAGCTATTCAAATCCAATAAAACCACCATTCTGAAGTTGGCTAAGCTGGCGTTTGAGCAGCTGAAGAAAGAGAACATCATCTTCTATGAGAAAGATCTTGAAGAATGTGGTATTGATGTGAGAGAAGATTCAGAGTTCTCAGGAATGATCGCTGAGATCTTTAAGAAAGAATCTGTTCTTCACGAGACAAAAGTCTTCAGCTTTATTCATCTGAGCGTTCAAGAGTTTCTGGCCGCGCTGCACGTCTTCATCTGCTACATGACCAACAACATGAAGGACCTTGAGTTTTTCATCACACCTAAACAAGACACAAAGATTTCTCTTCATGACATTCTGAAGGAGGCCATTGATAAAGCCATGGAGAGTGAGAGAGGACATCTTGATCTGTTTTTACGCTTTCTGATGGGCCTTTCACTGGAGTCTAGTCAGAAGCTTCTCAAAGGTCTGCTCACACGCACTGAAGACACCAGAGACAGCATCACAGAAACAACTCAATACATTGAGCAGTTACAGGATCATTACAAAACCTCAGATGAAGCTAAAGTGAACCTGTTTTACTGTTTACTGGAGCTGAAGGATCAGTCATTATACCAGAGAATCCAGAAATACTTACATCCAGATGATTCAGATTCAGTCATATATCTCTCAGATTCAATGTGTACACTGATGATCTATGTGCTGCTCATGTCAGAGAACGTGCTGGATGAGTTCAACATGAACAGATATGATGTACGGGATAAGGAGAGACTCGTTCCAGCTGTGAGATGTTGTAGACGAGCGCTGTGAGTTCATTCAGTGTTTTTATTACCTCTCAAAATAACAATATTCACTCTGTGAAAGTACAGGCTGTGAATGAACACTGGAATATAATCTAGATCAATCTTCTTCTGACAGATTGGTTGGGTGTGGTCTGACTGTTGAGTCCTGTGAAGTTGTGTCTTCAGCTCTTCAGTACTCTGAGTGTCCTCTGAGAGAGCTGGACATGAGTAACAATGATCTGAAGGATTCAGGAGTGAAGCTGATCTCTGATGCTCTCAACACTCACAACTGTCAACTACACACACTGAGGTCAGACACTTTACTAACATCATTTAACATGATTTTTGAATGTTGTTTTATCTTTAACACAATACAGGTCTAATAATCTCTATGAAAACATTTATAATGATGTGTCAGGTTCTTAGAGGTCATAAAGCATCTGGCCCACACCACGTCTCAATCAGGTTGATCTAAACCGTCACTTTCCCAGGAGTTAGTAGCAGGAATATAAGAATACTACATGAAAAGAAGTGAGTTCTAGACCTTAGAAAGTAAAGCAGTAAAAGAGGTCTTATAGAGTCCAGCTGCTCCCACAGAGGTGTTAGAGACCCAGAGAACACCATCAGCTTTAACAGCTCATCTCAGTCTGAAAGAGAGAAACTGAAATGATTTGAGACTCTTGTCACTAAAAATATCTTTCAGGGTATAATGAGCACAATCACCTCAGGCTTTAAAACACAAGGTTTTATTACTAAAGGGATCAAGGGAGGAAAACTTTTGGATTTGTGTTTCTCTGCATCTTTAAGAGACAATAAAGCTGATTTATTACAATTAATTGTGAAACAAAAATGTTGAAAAGATTGAAGCATTCAGGAACAAACACAGAAATATTGGAAACAGAGCAACATCTTGTCATCATAAAGAGAGATTTGACGTGAGGTATTGACACAAATAATAAGTTGTATAGTTGATGACGGCTTCAGCCAATGACTCCACTGACAGAATGAAAAGCAAAGGCCATAGAGGACGACCTTGAGGGGTATCATGATCAAGAGTGAAACATGACCACACTGAAGATCCAGTGAGAATGTGAGCTATAGAGTGTTTCAACCATTCTGATAAATCTTCTCAATGAGTGCTGAGACTATATCCCAGTTGACAGAAATGATTTCAGGGGGATTCCCTCACTGTCTGGACCTTTGTTCTTTGGCATCGAGTCCAGGACCAGTTTCACTTCATCAAGGGACAATTGAGCATCTCCTGATAGTGTTCATCAAGTTTAGGAAGATGAAACTGCTGAAGGACAGATAGATGGAAGTGTTCAGAAGAACTTTTAAAGCTCTGATTTAAATCTCAGTGTATATACCATTGTGTTAAGTGTCTGGGTGTTTTTGTAGATATTTGTGTATGAAGTTTATAGATTTAGTGTATTGGGTGAAGAATGACATGTTTGTTATTTGTTATGCATATAGAGTGTATATGGTGTCATTGTTTGTTAAGGTGGGAGATACTAGTAACTGCGGTACTAGTATCAGAGAAATGCATACTTATCTGGGTAATGGTATGGCCCCGAAAAGGGGCGGGGTTTGGCCTTTATAAACCCAGGAAAACCCCCAAATCAGGGCTTGTTCTGGTGAAGCAACTCAATGCAAGAGTGCTACTGTAGTGCCTCACGCAAACCCTAAAAAACGGTTATGGAGAGTGTGAATAGCTGTTTTCTTTGATACTTATTGGTGAAGGATTAATTTGCTACTTTGGTTTTCTTTTCTCTTTTATTATTTCATTTGATTCTTTGGATTTTATTGGTAACCAGGACACTGTAAATGTACACCTTCACTGTGGATTCCTTTTTGGCACTGTAAATCAGTGGTGGACGAAGTACACAAACCATGTACTTGAGTAAAAGTAGAGATACCCAAGGAAAAATATTACTGAAGTAAAAGTAGAATTGCTGCCTTTAAACTTTCACTTGAGTAAAAGTACAAAAGTATTTGCCTTCAGATGTACTTAAGTATCCAAGTACTTTTATTTTGATTAAATACAATAATAAAATATATTTTATGTGCTTTTCTTTTAGCATGTCATAGGAAATACAGAGTATATACAGAGTATATTATTTTCAGCATAGGCTGAGTTAGATCAGTCTTTGGAAGCTTTTGAAAATAACAACACCTGTTAATAAGGATCACTCCACTCCACCAGTCAACTGTTTAAGTATCAAGCATGCACCAATGCAACATTTTCTTATAATATAATCATTGTGTTCCCATCTTGTAATGATTACTTTAATTAGCTCATTGTTTCCTTCTTTAAATTAATACATGTTGTTAGCTATAACAGCATGATTTGTATTATCTTAAAACTGTACATTTAGATAACTTAGACAGTCACCTCTGATAACAGATCCCTCAAAATATTTATGTAGACAAATTCAAGCTGCTTTGAAACTATATGTATTGTGAAAAACGCTAATACAAATAAGTGTGAATTGAATCGGTGCAGCCTAGTCAAAATATAATTAATTTAAATTCCAACATAAAATGTTAAATTCGATTGATTCCCATTTCACAATATCAGAGCACTAATCTTGAAAAGTTTCAAATTCAAATATGAAATAAGGTGAAACAGCTAAGTTTACTTAGCTGACGACGTGTACAATGTTCATGGTAGCGTAACAGTCTATATTTGTTCTGCAAGCTACTGTTAGATTTATATCTCTTTATTTTAAATGAGGGAAATTTAAATGGCTTACCTCTATGTGTTCCCTTAGATTGGAAGGAGAATTGTTGTATGAAGAAATTGTACAGGACCGAGGCAGGCAGAGAAGGCACTTATAAATGAAAGACTCGTTCTTCTTTTCAACGATTTAAAAAAAATCGCGTAAATAAGGCCATGGGTTTTGGGGCAAGTTAGATTCTGCAGTTTCTGCCATGATTTCAATAAAGACAATAGCAGTCGAAATGTTATGTTGTTGCAGACAGTTGCATTGAATCTGATGTGTTTAATCGTATTTTCGCGCTAAGTCGATAAAGTGACCAAGGCGACAACAGGGCAAAACAAAACAAATTCAAAATAAAGCGCGCAATGTACTGTGATTGGTGGCTCGTTTTACCAGTTTAGTTTTTACTGACTTATAAATAAAAAGGAACGACTGATTTTGAAAATGTAGTAGAGTGAGAAGTAAGATATTTGACTTTGAAATGTAGTGCAGTTAAAGTAAAAGTCTCCCAAAATTGAAGTACTTGAGTAAAGTACAGATACACAAAAAAACTACTTAAGTACAGTAACGAATTACATTTACCTCGTTACTGTCCACCACTGCTGTAAATAAACACCACCTTGCACAGAAGTGTTTCAGCGAGTGTGCCATCATTTTTCATCTTTTTGGATTCACAATTCCTCCCGAAGACGAGCTGGTGGGTTCGTTTTTATCACAAATATATTGACAAACAATATGTCAAATGAAAGAAAGGAGTCTCAGCTTTTAAACAACAGAAACCGTATTCTTCTATCTTCATTTGTTCGTTTTTTATCACTCCGTAGATGTGGGTAGGTTTCTTCAAAAATACATCACTTTGACTAAACAGCGGAGATAATTAACGTTTTTGTCAAAGTTTCCGCCCAGATTCCACTCAGAACAATCATTAAAAACAGATAAAACATATACGTTCTAGGTTCTGGGAATCTGTACTTTTTCCCAAAGGTGTGTAATAGCGCCACCTGCTGTAAAACAGTACTGACACCGATTGCTATAAAAACTCGTCTTTGGCGGGGAACCGTTTTTCTTTAAATGACGAGATAGCTCGTCAATGGCGGTGAAAGAGTTAAAAGGCGAAACAAAAAGGCGACGGCACTTAAAATGGTGATTAATGCAGAACGTCTTCAACCAAGAAAGGATCTGCAATACATTTTCTGAGAAAAATTGGAGTCGGGCTACATGGCAAACGGCGGCACTGGGCATTCACTAGGGTGATGACACATAAAACCACGAACGGATCGAACCAATCGCCATGTCTTTAAAATGTTCTGATGCAGAGATAAAGGTATCGCTAAATGGTTGGTAGGCTAACCTGTTTGGTTGCTATGGGCGTGGCTTATCATCTGCCTGTTGATGACACTCTGAGCTATGAATGAAACGAACCAATCCCCATATCTCTATGATGTTCTGATGAAGAGATAAAAGTATCGCTGAATGGTTGGTAGGCTAACCTGTTTGGTTGCTATGGGCGTGGCTTAGCATCTGCCAGTTGATGACACTCTGAGCTATGAATGAAACGAACCAATCCCCATATCTCTATGATGTTCTGATGCATAGATAAAGGTATTGCTGAATGGTTGCTAGGCTTACCTGTTTTGTTGCTATGGGCTTGGCTTTGTAGCTTAATGATGTGTCTGTGATACTGATTGGTTGCCTACGTGAAATGAGCCCACCCCCTTGTCTCTAAGTGGTTGTACTGCAAAGTTATTCAACATAAGAGATTTATAATGCCTTATATGGGCATGTTCCCTGTCCCATGTTAAGTCAATGGGGAACTTTTGTGAGTTGTGAGTGATGTTCTTACAGAGTCTGATAGCGTCTTCAAATGTGGTGACCCGCATGTTTCTACACAATTCTCACTCTGAGCTAAGACTCGTCAAAGTTTGGCCTCAATGTTCAGTCAATGGGATTTTTCAGGTGTTTTTTTCCCCCTATAGAAGCCTGATCACTTATAAAAGTCCCATCACACCTCTCCTCAGTAAACACACCATCTGAGCCTCATTCAGTGGAGATGGTGGTCTAGTGGGTTAAACCACTGAACTGGTAAATCAAAAAAGGTTGCTGGTTCGATCCCAGCAGCCACCACCAGTGTGTCCTTGAGCAAGACACTTTACTCCATGTTGCTCCAGGGGGATTGTCCCTGTAATAAGTGCACTGTAAGTCGCTTTGGATAAAAGCATCTGCCAAATGACTAAATGTAAATGTAAATTCATGAGTCACTAGCGGATGAGTTACACCACACAATATACACAAGAAGAAGAACAAGAGTGACCCTTTACTACACAAACACCACCAATACATGAGAGTGTGTGTCATACACTAGATGCTCTTTACAAACTAACAGTTGTGACTTTTGTGTCATTTTGTTTTGTTTGTGTTTAGATTGTCCGGGTGTAATGTTACTGAAGACTGTTGTGTAAGTTTGTCTTCATGTCTACAATCATCATCGTCTCTGAGAGAACTGGACCTGAGTAACAATGATCTGAAGGATTCAGGAGTGAAGCTGATCTCTGATGCTCTCAACACTCACAACTGTCAACTACACACACTGAGGTCAGACACTTTACTAACATCATTTAACATGATTTTTGAATGTTGTTTTATCTTTAACACAATACAGGTCTAATAATCTCTATGAAAACATTTATAATGATGTGTCAGGTTCTTAGAGGTCATAAAGCATCTGGCCCACACCACGTCTCAATCAGGTTGATCTAAACCGTCACTTTCCCAGGAGTTAGTAGCAGGAATATAAGAATACTACATGAAAAGAAGTGAGTTCTAGACCTTAGAAAGTAAAGCAGTAAAAGAGGTCTTATAGAGTCCAGCTGCTCCCACAGAGGTGTTAGAGACCCAGAGAACACCATCAGCTTTAACAGCTCATCTCAGTCTGAAAGAGAGAAACTGAAATGATTTGAGACTCTTGTGACTGAAAATATCTTTCAGGGTATAATGAGCACAATCACCTCAGGCTTTAAAACACAAGGTTTTATTACTACAGGGATCAGGGGAGGAAAACTTTCTGATTTGTGTTTCTCTGCATCTTTAAGAGACAGTAAGCTGATTTATTACAATTAATTGTGAAACAAAAATGTTGAAAAGATTGAAGCATTCAGGAACAAACACAGAAATATTGGAAACAGAGCAACATCTTGTCATCATAAAGAGAGATTTGACGTGAGGTATTGACACAAATAATGGGTTGTATAGTTGATGACGGCTTCAGTCAATGACTCCACTGACAGAATGAAAAGCAAAGGCCATAGAGGACGACCTTGAGGGGTATCATGACCAAGTGTGAAACATGACCACACTGAAGATCCAGTGAGAATGTGAGCTATAGAGTGTTTCAACCATTCTGATAAATCTTCTCAATGAGTGCTGAGACTATATCCCAGATGACAGAAATGATTTCAGGGGGATTCCCTCACAGTCTGGACCTTTGTTCTTTGGCATCGAGTCCAGGACCAGTTTCACTTCATCAAGAGACAATTGAGCATCTCCTGATAGTGTTCATCAAGTTTAGGAAGATGAAACTGCTGAAGGACAGATAGATGGAAGTGTTCAGAAGAACTTTTAAAGCTCTGATTTAAATCTCAGGGTTGGGTGAAGAAAACACCGTCTCTCTTTACAACATGTACGTTTGCTCTAGATTCCATCTGTTTGATTCATCATGCTCATCATTTACTTGACCTCTTACCAATGAAATCATGAGATTCCCTCGTGTGATGTTGAATGAATTCAGCCCTGTGTTGATGGATCCAACTATAGATATGACTCGCAGATCTTATAGATGCAAAGAGTCCAGTTTCACTAAATCGGACTAAATCTGTACTTAAATATCAGCTCTGTTGTGAGTGAATAGTTCAAATCAACCACAAGGCAGATACAGAAGAGAAGAACAGCAGCGTGACACCAAGTGATGTGAATAAAATGAAAATAATTCAGTGAATAATCTCAGTTGTGCTTCAATGCTCAGTTTAGCTTCGTCTGACTAGAAACAGATTCAATATGTATTATTATACAACACAAGAATGAGCTTTTAAAAAGTTGTCTCGTGATGTTATCATGATCCTTGAGATGGACACATAATACAGCACTTAACATAAGATTCAACAAGATTAAAAATAAGGACAAAATGTGACAAATAATAATAAGAAGAGTGAATAATAACATGATCAAATAAAATAATGAATATAATGAATATGATAAAAGAAAAGTACTAAATGCATACAAGTTAGTAAATATATAATGGAATTAATGATCAATGAAATAAAATAAGAAGCAAATGTATGTTTCTGCTCAGATCTATGGGTGTAAAAGTGTAATCTTCAGATCAGATTTAAGTGAAGGTCATTTCTCTCTTTATTTGACAAAGTATTTTTAAGGTGCTGTTCCACCGCCTGATCTTATCTCTTCAGCTCATTTCTGCCGCCGCTCCTAAAATCTGAGCAAAAGAAGAAAAACACACACATTTCCCTCTTATAAAATATTTTGTTACCTCCCAAAAGGATGGAGGATTATTTATCAAGTGAATAAACTCGACTAGAGAAGTACACAGCTGTGATCAAAGTTCTTGACTGTGGAGTAAAAATCGATTAAATCTCTAACGGATTCATTTAGAAACGAAACAGCGTTGTGTGTTGTTCAGAGTAACACAATAATTCTGCTTTGTTAAGAATGATTTGAATCAGTGAAATAGTGAGAAAACAGTCATTGTTTACAATATGACAATGAAATCCAATTATAGTTTCTTGATTATTAAACTGTAGAACATCATTTACTCTTACAATGGGGATGATATTAGGAATCATTGATATTAGGTGTCATTCCACAAGGCTTTTGCGTCCATAAAAGGCAAAACGAAAAGACGACGGCACTTAAAATGGTGATTAATGCAGAAAATCTTCAACACTAAAAATGTATATTTTCAGAGAAAAATGTGAGTTGTGGTTCATGGCAAACTGTGGCACTGGGCATTCACTGAGGTGAAGAAAAGTTAAGCCACGAACCAACCTAACCAATTGCCATGTCTGTAAAATTTTCTGATGCAGAGATATACGTCTCGCTAAATGGTTGCTAGGCTAACCTGTTTGGTTGCTATGGGCGTGGCTTATCATCTGCCAGTTGATGACGCTTTAAGCTATGAATGAAACGAACCAACCCCCATGTGTCTACGATGTTCTGATGCAGAGACATAGGTATTGCAAAATAGTTGCTATGCTAACCTGTTTGGTTGCTATGGGCGTGGCTTATCAAATGCCAGTATATGATACTCTTAGCTATGAGTGAAACGAACCAACCCCCATGTCTCTATGATGTTCTGATGCAGAGATATAGGTATTGCTAAATGGTTGCTAGGCTAACCTGTTTGGTTGCTATGGGCGTGGCTTAGCATAATGATGTGTCTGTGATACTGATTGGTTTGATTGGAGTGAAATGAGCCCACCCCCTTGTCTCTAAGTGGTTGTACTGCAAAGTTATTCAACAAAAGAGATTTATAATGACTTATATTCACTAGATGCTCTTTACACACTAACTTTTGTGTCTTTTGTGTCTTGTGTGTCTTGTGTGTTTTTTGTGTGTCTTTTGTGTCTTGTGTGTCATTGTGTTTTGTTTGTGTTTAGATTGTCGTTGTGTAATCTGACAGAAGAGTGTTGTGTAAGTTTGTCTTCATGTCTACAATCATCATCGTCTATGAGAGAACTGGACCTGAGTAACAATGATCTGAAGGATTCAGGAGTGAAGCTGATCTCTGATGCTCTCAACACTCACAACTGTCAACTACACACACTGAGGTGTTTGTCTCTACACACTGATGTCACAATAGAGAAGTGAAGAGTGTGTTGACATGTTTGTGTGTGTTTGTAGGTTGTCAGGTTGTATGGTGACAGATGAAGGTTGTCGTTCTTTGGCTTCAGCTCTGAGTTCACAGTCGTCACACCTGAGAGAGCTGGATCTGAGCTACAATCACCCACAACACACAACACAACAGCTGCTCTCTCACACACGCAACTACACAATCAAGTATGACACACAACACACACATGATTCACACACACCAGACCAATGTCACATCATGTTTCTGTCTTTAATGTGTTTGTGTAGTGTGAGTCATGGAGGAGAGAGAAGAATTACAGCAGGACTACACAAATGTAAGTCTACACACACACACACACACACACACATATTGATTTAGTGATTGTTGTGTTGTTGTGTTATAAATGTGTGTTCTTGTGTTCAGATGCGGTTGATCTCACACTGGATCTAAACACAACACACACACAGATTGATTCAGTGATTGTTGTGTTGTTGTGTTATAAATGTGTCTTCTTGTGTTCAGATGCGGTTGATCTCACACTGGATCTAAACACAACACACACACACACACAGATTGATTTAGTGATTGTTGTGTTGTTGTGTTATAAATGTGTGTTCTTGTGTTCAGATGCGGTTGATCTCACACTGGATCTAAACACAACACACACACACACAGATTGATTCAGTGATTGTTGTGTTGTTGTGTTATAAATGTGTGTTCTTGTGTTCAGATGCGGTTGATCTCACACTGGATCTAAACACAACACACACACACACAGATTGATTCAGTGATTGTTGTGTTGTTGTGTTATAAATGTGTGTTCTTGTGTTCAGATGCGGTTGATCTCACACTGGATCTAAACACAACACACACACACACACAGATTGATTTAGTGATTGTTGTGTTGTTGTGTTATAAATGTGTGTTCTTGTGTTCAGATGCGGTTGATCTCACACTGGATCTAAACACAACACACACACACACAGATTGATTTAGTGATTGTTGTGTTGTTGTGTTATAAATGTGTGTTCTTGTGTTCAGATGCGGTTGATCTCACAGTGGATCTAAACACAACACACACACACACACACAGATTGATTTAGTGATTGTTGTGTTGTTGTGTTATAAATGTGTGTTCTTGTGTTCAGATGCGGTTGATCTCACACTGGATCTAAACACAACAAACACACACACAGATTGATTTAGTGATTGTTGTGTTGTTGTGTTATAAATGTGTGTTCTTGTGTTCAGATGCGGTTGATCTCACACTGGATCTAAACACAACACACACACACACACAGATTGATTTAGTGATTGTTGTGTTGTTGTGTTATAAATGTGTCTTCTTGTGTTCAGATGCGGTTGATCTCACACTGGATCTAAACACAATAAACACACACACATACACAGATTGATTTAATGATTGTTGTGTTGTTGTGTTATAAATGTGTGTTCTTGTGTTCAGATGCGGTTGATCTCACACTGGATCTAAACACAACACAACACACACACACAGATTGATTTAGTGATTGTTGTGTTGTTGTGTTATAAATGTGTGTTCTTGTGTTCAGATGCGGTTGATCTCACACTGGATCTAAACACAACACACACACACACAGATTTAGTGATTGTTGTGTTGTTGTGTTATAAATGTGTGTTCTTGTGTTCAGATGCGGTTGATCTCACACTGGATCTAAACACAACACACACACATACACAGATTGATTTAGTGATTGTTGTGTTGTTGTGTTATAAATGTGTGTTCTTGTGTTCAGATGCGGTTGATCTCACACTGGATCTAAACACAACACACACACACACACAGATTGATTTAGTGATTGTTGTGTTGTTGTGTTATAAATGTGTCTTCTTGTGTTCAGATGCGGTTGATCTCACACTGGATCTAAACACAACACACACACACACAGACTGATTTAGTGATTGTTGTGTTGTTGTGTTATAAATGTGTGTTCTTGTGTTCAGATGCGGTTGATCTCACACTGGATCTAAACACAACACACACACACACACAGATTGATTTAGTGATTGTTGTGTTGTTGTGTTATAAATGTGTCTTCTTGTGTTCAGATGCGGTTGATCTCACACTGGATCTAAACACAACACACACACACACAGACTGATTTAGTGATTGTTGTGTTGTTGTGTTATAAATGTGTGTTCTTGTGTTCAGATGCGGTTGATCTCACACTGGATCTAAACACAACACACACACACACAGATTTAGTGATTGTTGTGTTGTTGTGTTATAAATGTGTGTTCTTGTGTTCAGATGCGGTTGATCTCACACTGGATCTAAACACAACACACACACACACAGATTTAGTGATTGTTGTGTTGTTGTGTTATAAATGTGTGTTCTTGTGTTCAGATGCGGTTGATCTCACACTGGATCTAAACACAACACACACACACACACAGATTGATTTAGTGATTGTTGTGTTGTTGTGTTATAAATGTGTCTTCTTGTGTTCAGATGCGGTTGATCTCACACTGGATCTAAACACAACACACACACACACAGACTGATTTAGTGATTGTTGTGTTGTTGTGTTATAAATGTGTGTTCTTGTGTTCAGATGCGGTTGATCTCACACTGGATCTAAACACAACACACACACACACAGATTTAGTGATTGTTGTGTTGTTGTGTTATAAATGTGTGTTCTTGTGTTCAGATGCGGTTGATCTCACACTGGATCTAAACACAACACACACACACACAGATTTAGTGATTGTTGTGTTGTTGTGTTATAAATGTGTGTTCTTGTGTTCAGATGCGGTTGATCTCACACTGGATCTAAACACAACACACACACACACACAGATTGATTTAGTGATTGTTGTGTTGTTGTGTTATAAATGTGTCTTCTTGTGTTCAGATGCGTTTGATCTCACACTGGATCTAAACACAACACACACACACACAGACTGATTTAGTGATTGTTGTGTTGTTGTGTTATAAATGTGTGTTCTTGTGTTCAGATGCGGTTGATCTCACACTGGATCTAAACACAACACACACACACACAGATTTAGTGATTGTTGTGTTGTTGTGTTATAAATGTGTGTTCTTGTGTTCAGATGCGGTTGATCTCACACTGGATCTAAACACAACACACACACAGATTGATTTAATGATTGTTGTGTTGTTGTGTTATAAATGTGTCTTCTTGTGTTCAGATGCGGTTGATCTCACACTGGATCTAAACACAACACACACACACACAGACTGATTTAGTGATTGTTGTGTTGTTGTGTTATAAATGTGTGTTCTTGTGTTCAGATGCGGTTGATCTCACACTGGATCTAAACACAACACACACACACAGATTGATTTAGTGATTGTTGTGTTGTTGTGTTATAAATGTGTCTTCTTGTGTTCAGATGCGGTTGATCTCACACTGGATCTAAACACAACACACACACACACACAGATTGATTTAGTGATTGTTGTGTTGTTGTGTTATAAATGTGTCTTCTTGTGTTCAGATGCGGTTGATCTCACACTGGATCTAAACACAACACACACACAGATTGATTTAATGATTGTTGTGTTGTTGTGTTATAAATGTGTCTTCTTGTGTTCAGATGCGGTTGATCTCACACTGGATCTAAACACAACACACACACACACAGACTGATTTAGTGATTGTTGTGTTGTTGTGTTATAAATGTGTGTTCTTGTGTTCAGATGCGGTTGATCTCACACTGGATCTAAACACAACACACACACACACAGATTTAGTGATTGTTGTGTTGTTGTGTTATAAATGTGTGTTCTTCTGTTCAGATGCGGTTGATCTCACACTGGATCTAAACACAACACACACACACAGATTGATTTAGTGATTGTTGTGTTGTTGTGTTATAAATGTGTCTTCTTGTTTTCAGATGCGGTTGATCTCACACTGGATCTAAACACAACACACACACACACACAGATTGATTTAATGATTGTTTTGTTGTTGTGTTATAAATGTGTCTTCTTGTGTTCAGATGCGGTTGATCTCACACTGGATCTAAACACAACACACACACACACAGACTGATTTAGTGATTGTTGTGTTGTTGTGTTATAAATGTGTGTTCTTGTGTTCAGATGCGGTTGATCTCACACTGGATCTAAACACAACACACACACACACACACACAGATTGATTTAATGATTGTTGTGTTGTTGTGTTATAAATGTGTGTTCTTGTGTTCAGATGCTGTTGATCTCACACTGGATCTAAACACAACACACACACACAGATTGATTTAGTGATTGTTGTGTTGTTGTGTTATAAATGTGTGTTCTTGTGTTCAGATGCGGTTGATCTCACACTGGATCTAAACACAACACACACACAGATTGATTTAGTGATTGTTGTGTTGTTGTGTTATAAATGTGTGTTCTTGTGTTCAGATGGGGTTGATCTCACACTGGATCTAAACACAACACACACACACACAGACTGATTTAGTGATTGTTGTGTTGTTGTGTTATAAATGTGTGTTCTTGTGTTCAGATGCGGTTGATCTCACACTGGATCTAAACACAACACACACACACACACAGATTGATTTAGTGATTGTTGTGTTGTTGTGTTATAAATGTGTCTTCTTGTGTTCAGATGCGGTTGATCTCACACTGGATCTAAACACAACACACACACACAGATTGATTTAGTGATTGTTGTGTTGTTGTGTTATAAATGTGTGTTCTTGTGTTCAGATGCGGTTGATCTCACACTGGATCTAAACACAACACAACACACACACAGATTGATTTAGTGATTGTTGTGTTGTTGTGTTATAAATGTGTGTTCTTGTGTTCAGATGCGGTTGATCTCACACTGGATCTAAACACAACACACACACACACAGATTTAGTGATTGTTGTGTTGTTGTGTTATAAATGTGTCTTCTTGTGTTCAGATGCGGTTGATCTCACACTGGATCTAAACACAACACACACACATACACAGATTGATTTAGTGATTGTTGTGTTGTTGTGTTATAAATGTGTCTTCTTGTGTTCAGATGCGGTTGATCTCACACTGGATCTAAACACAACACACACACACACAGACTGATTTAGTGATTGTTGTGTTGTTGTGTTATAAATGTGTGTTCTTGTGTTCAGATGCGGTTGATCTCACACTGGATCTAAACACAACACACACACACACAGATTTAGTGATTGTTGTGTTGTTGTGTTATAAATGTGTGTTCTTGTGTTCAGATGCGGTTGATCTCACACTGGATCTAAACACAACACACACACACACACAGATTGATTTAGTGATTGTTGTGTTGTTGTGTTATAAATGTGTGTTCTTGTGTTCAGATGCGGTTGATCTCACACTGGATCTAAACACAACACACACACACACACACACAGATTGATTTAATGATTGTTGTGTTGTTGTGTTATAAATGTGTGTTCTTGTGTTCAGATGCTGTTGATCTCACACTGGATCTAAACACAACACACACACACAGATTGATTTAGTGATTGTTGTGTTGTTGTGTTATAAATGTGTGTTCTTGTGTTCAGATGCGGTTGATCTCACACTGGATCTAAACACAACACACACACAGATTGATTTAGTGATTGTTGTGTTGTTGTGTTATAAATGTGTGTTCTTGTGTTCAGATGCGGTTGATCTCACACTGGATCTAAACACAACACACACACACACAGACTGATTTAGTGATTGTTGTGTTGTTGTGTTATAAATGTGTGTTCTTGTGTTCAGATGCGGTTGATCTCACACTGGATCTAAACACAACACACACACACACACAGATTGATTTAGTGATTGTTGTGTTGTTGTGTTATAAATGTGTCTTCTTGTGTTCAGATGCGGTTGATCTCACACTGGATCTAAACACAACACACACACACAGATTGATTTAGTGATTGTTGTGTTGTTGTGTTATAAATGTGTGTTCTTGTGTTCAGATGCGGTTGATCTCACACTGGATCTAAACACAACACAACACACACACAGATTGATTTAGTGATTGTTGTGTTGTTGTGTTATAAATGTGTGTTCTTGTGTTCAGATGCGGTTGATCTCACACTGGATCTAAACACAACACACACAGATTGATTTAGTGATTGTTGTGTTGTTGTGTTATAAATGTGTGTTCTTGTGTTCAGATGCGGTTGATCTCACACTGGATCTAAACACAACACACACACACACAGATTTAGTGATTGTTGTGTTGTTGTGTTATAAATGTGTCTTCTTGTGTTCAGATGCGGTTGATCTCACACTGGATCTAAACACAACACACACACATACACAGATTGATTTAGTGATTGTTGTGTTGTTGTGTTATAAATGTGTCTTCTTGTGTTCAGATGCGGTTGATCTCACACTGGATCTAAACACAACACACACACACACAGACTGATTTAGTGATTGTTGTGTTGTTGTGTTATAAATGTGTGTTCTTGTGTTCAGATGCGGTTGATCTCACACTGGATCTAAACACAACACACACACACACAGATTTAGTGATTGTTGTGTTGTTGTGTTATAAATGTGTGTTCTTGTGTTCAGATGCGGTTGATCTCACACTGGATCTAAACACAACACACACACACACAGATTTAGTGATTGTTGTGTTGTTGTGTTATAAATGTGTGTTCTTGTGTTCAGATGCGGTTGATCTCACACTGGATCTAAACACAACACACACACACACACAGATTGATTTAGTGATTGTTGTGTTGTTGTGTTATAAATGTGTCTTCTTGTGTTCAGATGCGGTTGATCTCACACTGGATCTAAACACAACACAACACACACACAGATTGATTTAGTGATTGTTGTGTTGTTGTGTTATAAATGTGTGTTCTTGTGTTCAGATGCGGTTGATCTCACACTGGATCTAAACACAACACAACACACACACAGATTGATTTAGTGATTGTTGTGTTGTTGTGTTATAAATGTGTGTTCTTGTGTTCAGATGCGGTTGATCTCACACTGGATCTAAACACAACACAACACACACACAGATTGATTTAGTGATTGTTGTGTTGTTGTGTTATAAATGTGTGTTCTTGTGTTCAGATGCGGTTGATCTCACACTGGATCTAAACACAACACACACACACACAGATTTAGTGATTGTTGTGTTGTTGTGTTATAAATGTGTCTTCTTGTGTTCAGATGCGGTTGATCTCACACTGGATCTAAACACAACACACACACATACACAGATTGATTTAGTGATTGTTGTGTTGTTGTGTTATAAATGTGTCTTCTTGTGTTCAGATGCGGTTGATCTCACACTGGATCTAAACACAACACACACACACACAGACTGATTTAGTGATTGTTGTGTTGTTGTGTTATAAATGTGTGTTCTTGTGTTCAGATGCGGTTGATCTCACACTGGATCTAAACACAACACACACACACACAGATTTAGTGATTGTTGTGTTGTTGTGTTATAAATGTGTGTTCTTGTGTTCAGATGCGGTTGATCTCACACTGGATCTAAACACAACACACACACACACACAGATTGATTTAGTGATTGTTGTGTTGTTGTGTTATAAATGTGTGTTCTTGTGTTCAGATGCGGTTGATCTCACACTGGATCTAAACACAACACACACACACACACACACAGATTGATTTAATGATTGTAGTGTTGTTGTGTTATAAATGTGTGTTCTTGTGTTCAGATGCTGTTGATCTCACACTGGATCTAAACACAACACACACACACAGATTGATTTAGTGATTGTTGTGTTGTTGTGTTATAAATGTGTGTTCTTGTGTTCAGATGCGGTTGATCTCACACTGGATCTAAACACAACACACACACACACACACACAGATTGATTTAATGATTGTAGTGTTGTTGTGTTATAAATGTGTGTTCTTGTGTTCAGATGCGGTTGATCTCACACTGGATCTAAACACAACACACACACACAGATTGATTTAGTGATTGTTGTGTTGTTGTGTTATAAATGTGTGTTCTTGTGTTCAGATGCGGTTGATCTCACACTGGATCTAAACACAACACACACACAGATTGATTTAGTGATTGTTGTGTTGTTGTGTTATAAATGTGTGTTCTTGTGTTCAGATGCGGTTGATCTCACACTGGATCTAAACACAACACACACACACACAGACTGATTTAGTGATTGTTGTGTTGTTGTGTTATAAATGTGTGTTCTTGTGTTCAGATGCGGTTGATCTCACACTGGATCTAAACACAACACACACACACACACAGATTGATTTAGTGATTGTTGTGTTGTTGTGTTATAAATGTGTCTTCTTGTGTTCAGATGCGGTTGATCTCACACTGGATCTAAACACAACACACACACACAGATTGATTTAGTGATTGTTGTGTTGTTGTGTTATAAATGTGTGTTCTTGTGTTCAGATGCGGTTGATCTCACACTGGATCTAAACACAACACAACACACACACAGATTGATTTAGTGATTGTTGTGTTGTTGTGTTATAAATGTGTGTTCTTGTGTTCAGATGCGGTTGATCTCACACTGGATCTAAACACAACACACACACACACACACAGATTGATTTAGTGATTGTTGTGTTGTTGTGTTATAAATGTGTCTTCTTGTGTTCAGATGCGGTTGATCTCACACTGGATCTAAACACAACACACACACACACAGATTTAGTGATTGTTGTGTTGTTGTGTTATAAATGTGTCTTCTTGTGTTCAGATGCGGTTGATCTCACACTGGATCTAAACACAACACACACACATACACAGATTGATTTAGTGATTGTTGTGTTGTTGTGTTATAAATGTGTCTTCTTGTGTTCAGATGCGGTTGATCTCACACTGGATCTAAACACAACACACACACACACAGACTGATTTAGTGATTGTTGTGTTGTTGTGTTATAAATGTGTGTTCTTGTGTTCAGATGCGGTTGATCTCACACTGGATCTAAACACAACACACACACACACAGATTTAGTGATTGTTGTGTTGTTGTGTTATAAATGTGTGTTCTTGTGTTCAGATGCGGTTGATCTCACACTGGATCTAAACACAACACACACACACACAGATTTAGTGATTGTTGTGTTGTTGTGTTATAAATGTGTGTTCTTGTGTTCAGATGCGGTTGATCTCACACTGGATCTAAACACAACACACACACACACACAGATTGATTTAGTGATTGTTGTGTTGTTGTGTTATAAATGTGTCTTCTTGTGTTCAGATGCGGTTGATCTCACACTGGATCTAAACACAACACACACACACACAGACTGATTTAGTGATTGTTGTGTTGTTGTGTTATAAATGTGTGTTCTTGTGTTCAGATGCGGTTGATCTCACACTGGATCTAAACACAACACACACACACAGATTGATTTAATGATTGTTGTGTTGTTGTGTTATAAATGTGTGTTCTTGTGTTCAGATGCGGTTGATCTCACACTGGATCTAAACACAACACACACACAGATTGATTTAGTGATTGTTGTGTTGTTGTGTTATAAATGTGTGTTCTTGTGTTCAGATGCGGTTGATCTCACACTGGATCTAAACACAACACACACACACACACACAGATTTAGTGATTGTTGTGTTGTTGTGTTATAAATGTGTGTTCTTCTGTTCAGATGCGGTTGATCTCACACTGGATCTAAACACAACACACACACACAGATTGATTTAGTGATTGTTGTGTTGTTGTGTTATAAATGTGTCTTCTTGTTTTCAGATGCGGTTGATCTCACACTGGATCTAAACACAACACACACACACACACAGATTGATTTAATGATTGTTGTGTTGTTGTGTTATAAATGTGTCTTCTTGTGTTCAGATGCGGTTGATCTCACACTGGATCTAAACACAACACACACACACACAGACTGATTTAGTGATTGTTGTGTGGTTGTGTTATAAATGTGTGTTCTTCTGTTCAGATGCGGTTGATCTCACACTGGATCTAAACACAACACACACACACACACAGATTGATTTAATGATTGTTGTGTTGTTGTGTTATAAATGTGTGTTCTTGTGTTCAGATGCTGTTGATCTCACACTGGATCTAAACACAACACACACACACAGATTGATTTAGTGATTGTTGTGTTGTTGTGTTATAAATGTGTGTTCTTGTGTTCAGATGCGGTTGATCTCACACTGGATCTAAACACAACACACACACAGATTGATTTAGTGATTGTTGTGTTGTTGTGTTATAAATGTGTGTTCTTGTGTTCAGATGCTGTTGATCTCACACTGGATCTAAACACAACACACACACACAGATTGATTTAGTGATTGTTGTGTTGTTGTGTTATAAATGTGTGTTCTTGTGTTCAGATGCGGTTGATCTCACACTGGATCTAAACACAACACACACACACACAGATTGATTTAGTGATTGTTGTGTTGTTGTGTTATAAATGTGTGTTCTTGTGTTCAGATGCGGTTGATCTCACACTGGATCTAAACACAACACACACACACATATTGATTTAGTGATTGTTGTGTTGTTGTGTTATAAATGTGTCTTCTTGTTTTCAGATGCGGTTGATCTCACACTGGATCTAAACACAACACACACACACAGATTGATTTAGTGATTGTTGTGTTGTTGTGTTATAAATGTGTGTTCTTGTGTTCAGATGCGGTTGATCTCACACTGGATCTAAACACAACACACACACACACACAGATTGATTTAGTGATTGTTGTGTTGTTGTGTTATAAATGTGTGTTCTTGTGTTCAGATGCGGTTGATCTCACACTGGATCTAAACACAACACACACACACAGATTGATTTAGTGATTGTTGTGTTGTTGTGTTATAAATGTGTCTTCTTGTGTTCAGATGCGGTTGATCTCACACTGGATCTAAACACAACACACACACACAGATTGATTTAGTGATTGTTGTGTTGTTGTGTTATAAATGTGTCTTCTTGTGTTCAGATGCGGTTGATCTCACACTGGATCTAAACACAACACACACACACACAGATTGATTTAGTGATTGTTGTGTTGTTGTGTTATAAATGTGTGTTCTTGTGTTCAGATGCGGTTGATCTCACACTGGATCTAAACACAACACACACACACACACAGATTGATTTAATGATTGTTGTGTTGTTGTGTTATAAATGTGTGTTCTTGTGTTCAGATGCGGTTGATCTCACACTGGATCTTAACACAATAAACACACACACACAGATTGATTTAGTGATTATTGTGTTGTTGTGTTATAAATGTGTGTTCTTGTGTTCAGATGCGGTTGATCTCACACTGGATCTAAACACAACACACACACACACACACACAGATTGATTTAGTGATTGTTGTGTTGTTGTGTTATAAATGTGTCTTCTTGTGTTCAGATGCTGTTGATCTCACACTGGATCTAAACACAACACACACACACAGATTGATTTAGTGATTGTTGTGTTGTTGTGTTATAAATGTGTCTTCTTGTGTTCAGATGCGGTTGATCTCACACTGGATCTAAACACAACACACACACACACACAGATTGATTTAATGATTGTTGTGTTGTTGTGTTATAAATGTGTCTTCTTGTGTTCAGATGCGGTTGATCTCACACTGGATCTTAACACAATAAACACACACACACAGATTGATTTAGTGATTATTGTGTTGTTGTGTTATAAATGTGTGTTCTTGTGTTCAGATGCGGTTGATCTCACACTGGATCTAAACACAACACACACACACACACACACACACAGATTGATTTAGTGATTGTTGTGTTGTTGTGTTATAAATGTGTCTTCTTGTGTTCAGATGCTGTTGATCTCACACTGGATCTAAACACAACACACACACACAGATTGATTTAGTGATTGTTGTGTTGTTGTGTTATAAATGTGTCTTCTTGTGTTCAGATGCGGTTGATCTCACACTGGATCTAAACACAACACACACACACAGATTGATTTAGTGATTGTTGTGTTGTTGTGTTATAAATGTGTCTTCTTGTGTTCAGATGCTGTTGATCTCACACTGGATCTAAACACAACACACACACACAGATTGATTTAGTGATTGTTGTGTTGTTGTGTTATAAAGAAGCTCGTCAGAGAACACATCTGCTCTGTGCTGCCTGCTTCACTGGACCCACTACAATTTGCATACCGCAGTAACCGTTCCACAGACGATGCTATTGCCTTCACCCTGCACACTGCTCTCTCCCACCTGGAAAATAAGAACACCTATGTGAGGATTCTGTTCGTGGATTATAGTTCGGCATTTAACACCATAGTGCCTGCCATACTGGTTGCGAAGCTCCAGACTCTAGGACTGAACAGATCTCTGTGCAGCTGGATCCTGGACTTCCTGACAGGCAGAAGTCAGGTGGTCAGAATGGGCAACAACACATCATCTCCCCTGATCCTCAACACTGGTGCACCGCAGGGCTGCGTCCTCAGCCCACTCCTGTACTCCCTGTACACACACGACTGTACAGCTACACACAGCTCCAATGTCATCGTCAAATTTGCTGATGACACAACGGTGATAGGCCTGATCACCGACAACGATGAGACGGCCTACAGAGAGGAGGTGAGTACCCTGACTAAATGGTGTCAGGAGAACCACCTCTCACTCAACATCGACAAGACCAAGGAGCTGGTGGTGGATTACAGGAGACAGAGCAGAGAACACACAACCATTACCATCAACAAGACACCTGTGGAGCGGGTGAGCAGCTTTAAGTTCCTCGGCGTTCACATCACCGAGGATCTCACATGGTCTGCTCACACAGATGCAGTGCTGAAGAAGGCACATCAGCGTCTCTTTTTCCTGAGACGGCTGAGGAAGTTTGGAACGAGCCCCAGAATCCTCAGATCCTTCTACACCTGCACTGTGGAGAGCATCCTGACCGGCTGTATCACCGCCTGGTATGGAAACAGCACCGCTGGCAACCGCAGGGCTCTGCAAAGGGTCGTGCGAACTGCCCGCCACATTGTTGGAGGTGAGCTTCCCTCCCTCCAGGATATCTACACCAGGCGGTGTACAAGGAAAGCCCGGAGGATTATCAAAGACTCCAGTCACCCGTCCCACAGACTGCTCTCTCTGCTGCCCTCAGGGCGACGTTTCCGCAGCATCCGATCCCGCACTAGCCGACTGAGGGACAGCTTTTTCCCTCAGGCTATCAGGCTAATGAACAGTCACAAATAACTCACCTACATCACACTTCCACTCACACAACATGCCATGCACTGCACTTTAACACAGTTCAACTGGACTACACGCACACACTGTACTAACACAACCTATCTGCTATCACTGGACACCATACAATGCACATCCACGACAACTGCATATGAATAATCTGTTGCACCTCTGCACAACTATCTGCTGCTCAACCAATCTGCTGTTAATTTATAACCTGTTGCACCTCACATTATTACTATGTATAGACCACATTATGTACAGATACTGTACATAATGTAGATGTGCCATACGGTGTATAATGTGTCGTTGAATATGTTGAATATTTGAGTATGTCTTTATAGTACACTATGTGTACTGAGTATAAGTATGTGTATTTTGCACATTGTCTTCTGTATAGTCTGTAAATATGTACTGTCCATATGTAATTGATGTTGTTTTTTTTGCACTGTCTGTCCATATGTAAATTGTTTATGGTTTTTTTTTGCACTGTCTGTCCATAGGTAAATTGTCTGTTGTTTTTCTGCACTGTCGGGAGCACGCTCGTAAGAATTTCACTCACCAAGGCACTTGTGCTGTGGTGATGTGACAATAAAAGTGATTTGATTTTGATTTGATTTGATTTAAATGTGTCTTCTTGTGTTCAGATGCTGTTGATCTCACACTGGATCTAAACACAACACACACACACACAGATTTAGTGATTGTTGTGTTGTTGTGTTATAAATGTGTGTTCTTGTGTTCAGATGCGGTTGATCTCACACTGGATCTAAACACAACACACACACACACACAGATTGATTTAATGATTGTTGTGTTGTTGTGTTATAAATGTGTCTTCTTGTGTTCAGATGCTGTTGATCTCACACTGGATCTAAACACAACACACACACACACAGATTTAGTGATTGTTGTGTTGTTGTGTTATAAATGTGTCTTCTTGTGTTCAGATGCTGTTGATCTCACACTGGATCTAAACACAACACACACACACACAGATTTAGTGATTGTTGTGTTGTTGTGTTATAAATGTGTGTTCTTGTGTTCAGATGTGGTTGATCTCACACTGGATCTAAACACAACACACACACACACACAGATTGATTTAATGATTGTTGTGTTGTTGTGTTATAAATGTGTCTTCTTGTGTTCAGATGCGGTTGATCTCACACTGGATCTTAACACAATAAACACACACACACAGATTGATTTAGTGATTATTGTGTTGTTGTGTTATAAATGTGTGTTCTTGTGTTCAGATGCGGTTGATCTCACACTGGATCTAAACACAACACACACACAACTCAAAGTGTCTGAAGAGAACAGAAAGATCACATATGTGAGAGAGCGTCAGTTGTATCCTGATCATCCAGACAGATTTGATGTGTGTCCTCAGGTGTTGTGTAGAGAGAGTCTGACTGGACGCTGTTACTGGGAGACTGAATGGAGCGGATCAAGTGTTAATATATCAGTGTCATATAAAAGCATTGAGAGGAAAGTGAGTCGTGACTGTGTGTTTGGATATAATGATAAATCCTGGAGTCTGATCTGCTATAATAACACATTCACTGCACGTCACAATAATAATGAAACTCTCATTAGTGTCTCTCCAGGTGTGTGTAAGAGAGCAGGTGTGTATGTGGACCAGTCGGCCGGCACTCTGTCCTTCTACAGCGTCTCTGACACACACACACTCACACACTTACACACATACTACACAACATTCACTGAGACTCTCTGTGCTGGATTTATTGTGTATGATGATGATGACTCCTCAGTGTGTGTGTGTGACATGACCAGCCTCTATAGAGCCTCCTGTTAAACACAAGAGTGTGTGTCTGTGTGTGTTTGTGTGTGACATAAACAGCCTCTATAGAGCCTCCTGTTAAACACAAGAGTGTGTGTGTGTGTGAGTGTGTCTGTGTGACATGACCAGCCTCTATAGAGCCTCCTGTTAAACACAAGAGTGTGTGTGTGTGTGTGTGTGTGTGTGTGTGTGTGTGTGAGTGTGTCTGTGTGACATGACCAGCCTCTATAGAGCCTCCTGTTAAACACAAGAGTGTGTGTGTGTGTGTGTGTGTGTGTGAGTGTGTCTGTGTGACATGACCAGCCTCTATAGAGCCTCCTGTTAAACACAAGAGTGTGTGTGTGTGTGTGTTTGTGTGTGACATAAACAGCCTCTATAGAGCCTCCTGTTAAACACAAGAGTGTGTGTGTGTGTGTGTGTGTGTGTGTGTGTGTGTGAGTGTGTGTGTGTGTGTGTGTCTGTGTGACATGACCAGCCTCTATAGAGCCTCCTGTTAAACACAAGAGTGTGTGTGTGTGTGTGTGTGTGAGTGTGTCTGTGTGACATGACCAGCCTCTATAGAGCCTCCTGTTAAACACAAGAGTGTGTGTGTGTGTGTGTGTGTGTGTGTGTGTGTGAGTGTGTGTGTGTGTGTGTGTCTGTGTGACATGACCAGCCTCTATAGAGCCTCCTGTTAAACACAAGAGTGTGTGTCTGTGTGTGTTTGTGTGTGACATAAACAGCCTCTATAGAGCCTCCTGTTAAACACAAGAGTGTGTGTGTGTGTGTGTGTGTGTGTGTGTGTGTGTGTGTGTGTGTCTGTGTGTGTTTGTGTGTGACATGACCAGCCTCTATAGAGCCTCCTGTTAAACACAAGAGTGTGTGTCTGTGTGTGTTTGTGTGTGACATAAACAGCCTCTATAGAGCCTCCTGTTAAACACAAGAGTGTGTGTGTGTGTGTGCGTGTGTGTGTGTGTGTGACATAAACAGACTCTATAGAGCCTCCTGTTAAACACAAGAGTGTGTGTGTGTCTGTGTGTGTGTGTGTGTGTGTGTGTGTGTGACATAAACAGTCTCTATAGAGCCTCCTGTTAAACACAAGAGTGTGTGTGTGTGTGTGTGTGTGTGTGTGTGTGTGTGTGTGTGTGTGTGTGTGTGTGTGTGTGTGTGTGACATAAACAGTCTCTATAGAGCCTCCTGTTAAACACAAGAGTGTGTGTCTGTCTGTGTGTGTGTGCGTGTGTGTGTGTGTGCGTGTGTGTCTGTGTGTGTGTGTGTCTCTGTGCAAATACATCACAATAAGTGTCAATAATGAGTAAATCTATAGATCATAACACACATTATTAATGTGTTTGTGTGTCAATATTTGTCACGTCAGACTGTTAGTCACTAGTTTGAGACAAAAGTCTTGTGTGAGTGGAGGAAGATTTTCTTTGTAGTTTTCATCAGTTTCTTGTTTGTGTGTCACTGATGTGAAAGTTCTCATGAACAAGAGCAGATTCATCTTCTTATAATGTGATCATGATGTCATTCACTGATGCAGATCAAGTCTTTTCAGCTCTTTTACTCTCTTTATCTTTCACTATTTCTTCTTCACACTGTAAACAATCACACAAGTGTTTTCTCTACAAAGATAAAAAGTATCTTGAATATTTAGTTTTTTGTTAAAGGACTCAAGTGATTGTTTTTCATATACTGAAGAAAATGAGCCTAACCGTGTTTCTAATAAAGATTCTTTTGTTGACTGGACTTAGATTTGAAAGTTTTTGGCCAAAATAAAACTTACAAAACGAGGGAATTCTTAACAAACAATATTATAAAAGTTTGAAAGTTCCCAAGATGCATTGCAGCATGTTCAGTTTGATGTTTCTTGTTTGTTTTTCTTTTAAAGATTAGTGTTTGTGTTCCTGCTGGCTTCATTTATACTTTATTATTACTGTTACTGTTAGTTATCTTTTGTGTTTAGAGTTTTTCAATGAATAATGGTTTTGATTTGTTATCATGGTAGAGGTTTGTGTGTTCAACACTATGAGTGTATTACACAACATCAAACAAGTGTGAGGGGATTCAACACAAACTGTTACACAGATACTCCATCAATGTTTTGGCCTTTTTGAGTCAGAAAACATGTGCGATTATAGTAAAAGATAAATTAATGTGTTTATTTATAGATATTCATATATTCCCTATTTATGTTCAGCCACCAAAACATATTTGTTTCTGTTGTTCAGTAGGTCAACTTGAAATTTAATGTTTTGACATCTTTTTTATTAACAAAATATTTTGAGTTTTGGACTTCAGAGAACATTTGTTATGAACCCATAACTTTGCTTGTGATCAGTTGTCTTATTATTTTAAGTGTTCAAGGCCAAACCCACGGAGCACAATATTCCCCCACTGCTGAACGCTCAGTCTTGCATCAGTGTAGTTGATTCACAAGTTGGTTTATGGAGATAATAAGCTGAGCTAAAAGAGCATTGTGTTAACAACGCAAGGTTGTGGGTTCGATCCCAGGGGATTGCAGATACCTATGTAAAATGTATAGGATAAAGCAATGTAAGTCGCGTCTGCCAAATGCCTAAATGTAAATGTAAATGTTATAACATTATCTGAGAGTTCACCAAGCTCAGAATCGGCCCCAACTGAGAGCGTGTCTATAAAAGCATTTGGCTGTAGCTTCAATACGGTGGGTTTACTGGAGGAGCTTCATTTCCATAATGATGACCAATATAAACGTCAAAAATGCATTCTCCCTTTAATGTCACTTTAATATTATCACAGGCACGTCACATATAAGATAATGACACTCTTAATATACAGGTCGTGTCTTTAAAAGCATTTGACTGTAGCTTCAATCAAGTCCATGTTAAGACTGAAAGTAGGTGGAGATCGAGTCAAGACCGAGTACAGGGAGAGTCGATTCTGAGTCAAGTCCAAGTCCTAGAACAAGAGGTCTGAAACAAGATCTATAGAACTCTTCAAGAATATGTCAAATGTTTAGTGGAAACAATAAAACTGGCACCAAGCTCATAGAGTGCATTAAATATACCGAGGTATACACTGTGTTTTATTTACTTAGACTGATATTAATAATAAATATTTCTAGTTGAGGGTAAAAAAAGCCACATAGTAAGTGTTGTAAAGGTCATTTTATTACAATTACTGTCATGGCCAAAGTTGTTGGCACCCCTGAAATTTTTCAAGAAAATCAAGTATTTCTCACAAAATTTCTCTATTGCATTTACACATGTTTCGCTATACAAATGTTTATTCTTATTGTGTGTATTGGAACAAAACAAAAAAGAGGAGGGAAAAAAGCAAATTTGACACAACGTCACACAAAACTCCAAAATGGGCAGAACAAAATTATTGGCACTGTTTCGTAATTATTCACGTGAGAAAGTGCCTGGGGGATGTTATCGCGAGCGAGGAAGGGGAGTTTCTTAACTATTTACATGACCGCTCACTCCACGATGACGTCATGTTGCCTCGTGCTCTTGTGTGTGTGTATCTTCTGCATGAAGAAGACTTCTGGAGAAACAGAAGCGTCGACTGAATAGTGCACAACATGCTCTTTCATTTAAAAGACCCGAGTACATTCTGTATTATCATGACGCTTTTTGTTTGTTTCAAAAATTCTTTATGTTTTTTCCTCTGGCTATTTAAGGTTAAAGGTTAAAGGTTACAGTAAGTGCATGCTGGGCAAAGGAAGTCCTCCTCATTCCCAACACATTCCTGATGGAACCACCTGCAGCAATGTTCACATTGTATCTGGTAAAAGGAGAAAATAAAGGGACAGTTCATCCAAAAGTTTTAATTCTGTCATCATTTAATCCTGTATAAATGAACACAAAAATATAGTTTGGAAGACTGTTATGAATTTTCAGTTCTGGGACATCATTGACTAATATAGTAGGACACATTAAAACTTTAGTCAAAGGTCCCCTAGAACAGTTTGAATCTAATTTAGTTTTTCACTTTGGTAGTTTATGATGTCCCAGAACTGAATTTCTAACATTCTTTCAAACATGTTTCTGTGTTCATCAGAACAAAGACATTTATACAGATTTGGAACAACTTGGTGTAAACTGCTCCTTTAAAGATATTGTGCATCAGTAGTGATACTCTAGAATATAAATTCTTTGTATAAATTTGTCTAAGAAAGAAAAGAGCTCAAACTAAATGAAGAATAAAATCTTACTCAGTTGATGGTGGAGTCATGTTTATTCGTCTTACTCTTACTTTTCGGCTTTGTCCCATCTTGTAAAACGCAGTAGAGACACATTTCTGACAGATCATCTAGAAAAAAACACAGCTTTAGAAGTCCATACGAGGATAATATTTAGATAACATTTAAAATGTTACACAAAATATATAACATGCATATTTTTAGTTTTTTTCATATATTATTTATAAAAACAGTTTAATGTAACACTCAAGCTTAAAATATGTAAAACATCAACTTATGAGAGGGGTGAGAATAAAGAAAAGCCCATTTGAGAGGATCAACACCTGATATTTTAAAACATTTACAAGTGAGCTTCTCTTGGTGACCTTTGGGAGAGAAACTCTTGCCACACACTCTCTAAACAGAAGAAAGGCACCAATGCAGATACCAGCATGAGGCACTTCAGCTAACAAAGTGTCTGTCTTAGTAGGTGACTTCTGGGTATATTTTGTTCAGAATAAATGGGCTATTATGTGTTGATTCAGTTTCTTTTTTTTGCAGGCTACATCCAAAAAGGGTTTTGTGTTTCCACATGGGAGATAAAGGCAGTCATAAGAACCAAGCTTAACAATGAAAACCTCAAATGAAACCTCTGTGAATGATGCAAGAAAACAAACATGCACAAGTTGTTGATAAACACTGTTAAGTAATGCATGAAGTAAGTCATAGTTTGTTATTTAAGGTTTAATAAAATTCACTCACATTTATTGTTGTATTTTCACTTCATTATATACAGTATTGTGTGTGTTTAATAAAACTGCTTCTGCACTCAATGGTTGTATTTCAATTATAAAGCACTTAACTAACTTTTTACTTCACTAGCAGTGTAATAGCATTGCAGCTGTATTGCAGTAATACTGCACTTGTATTTGAGTTGTGCTTCAAATGTATTGTAGTACTATTGCAGTTGTATTTTAGTTGTGCTTCAAATGTATTGTAGTACTATTGCAGTTGTATTTTAGTTGTGCTTCAAATGTATTGCAGTACTATTGCAGATGTGCTTCAAATGTATTGTAGTACTATTGCAGTTGTATTTTAGTTGTGCTTCAAATGTATTGTAGTACTATTGCAGTTGTATTTTAGTTGAGCTTTAAATGTATTGTAGTACTATTGCAGTTGTATTTTAGTTGTGCTTCAAATGTATTGTAGTACTATTGCAGTTGTATTTTAGTTGTGCTTCAAATGTATTGTAGTACTATTGCAGTTGTATTTTAGTTGTGCTTCAAATGTATTGTAGTACTATTGCAGTTGTATTTTAGTTGTGCTTCAAATGTATTGTAGTACTATTGCAGTTGTATTTTAGTTGTGCTTCAAACGTATTGTAGTACTATTGCAGATGTATTTTAGTTGTGCTTCAAACGTATTGTAGTACTATTGCAGATGTGCTTCAAATGTATTGTAGTACTATTGCAGTTGTATTTTAGTTGTGCTTCAAACGTATTGTAGTACTATTGCAGTTGTATTTTAGTTGTGCTTCAAATGTATTGTAGTACTATTGCAGTTGTATTTTAGTTGTGCTTCAAATGTATTGTATTACTATTGCAGTTGTATTTTAGTTGTGCTTCAAATGTATTGTAGTACTATTGCAGTTGTATTTTAGTTGTGCTTCAAATGTATTGTAGTACTATTGCAGTTGTATTTTAGTTGTGCTTTAAATGTATTGTAGTACTATTGCAGTTGTATTTAAGTTGTGCTTCAAATGTATTGTAGTACTATTGCAGTTGTATTTTAGTTGTGCTTCAAATGTATTGTATTACTATTGAAGTTGTATTTTAGTTGTGCTTCAAATGTATTGTAGTACTATTGAAGTTGTATTTTAGTTGTGCTTCAAATGTATTGTAGTACTATTGCAGTTGTATTTTAGTTGTGCTTCAAATGTATTGTATTACTATTGAAGTTGTATTTTAGTTGTGCTTCAAATGTATTGTATTACTATTGAAGTTGTATTTTAGTTGTGCTTCAAATGTATTGTAGTACTATTGAAGTTGTATTTTAGTTGTGCTTCAAATGTATTGTAGTACTATTGCAGTTGTATTTTAGTTGTGCTTCAAATGTATTGTAGTACTATTGCAGTTGTATTTTAGTTGTGCTTCAAATGTATTGTATTACTATTGAAGTTGTATTTTAGTTGTGCTTCAAATGTATTGTAGTACTATTGCAGTTGTATTTTAGTTGTGCTTCAAATGTATTGTAGTACTATTGAAGTTGTATTTTAGTTGTGCTTTAAATGTATTGTATTACTATTGCAGTTGTATTTTAGTTGTGCTTCAAATGTATTGTATTACTATTGAAGTTGTATTTTAGTTGTGCTTCAAATGTATTGTAGTACTATTGCAGTTGTATTTTAGTTGTGCTTCAAATGTATTGTAGTACTATTGCAGTTGTATTTTAGTTGTGCTTTAAATGTATTGTAGTACTATTGCAGTTGTATTTTAGTTGTGCTTCAAATGTATTGTAGTACTATTGCAGTTGTATTTTAGTTGTGCTTTAAATGTATTGTAGTACTATTGCAGTTGTATTTTAGTTGTGCTTCAAATGTATTGTAGTACTATTGCAGTTGTATTTAAGTTGTGCTTCAAATGTATTGTAGTACTATTGCAGTTGTATTTTAGTTGTGCTTTAAATGTATTGTAGTACTATTGCAGTTGTATTTTAGTTGTGCTTTAAATGTATTGTAGTACTATTGCAGTTGTATTTTAGTTGTGCTTTAAATGTATTGTAGTACTATTGCAGTTGTATTTTAGTTGTGCTTCAAATGTATTGTAGTACTATTGCAGATGTATTTTAGTTGTGCTTCAAACGTATTGTAGTACTATTGCAGATGTGCTTCAAATGTATTGTAGTACTATTGCAGTTGTATTTTAGTTGTGCTTCAAACGTATTGTAGTACTATTGCAGTTGTATTTTAGTTGTGCTTCAAATGTATTGTAGTACTATTGCAGTTGTATTTAAGTTGTGCTTTAAATGTATTGTAGTACTATTGCAGTTGTATTTTAGTTGTGCTTCAAATGTATTGTAGTACTATTGCAGTTGTATTTTAGTTGTGCTTCAAATGTATTGTAGTACTATTGCAGTTGTATTTTAGTTGTGCTTCAAATGTATTGTAGTACTATTGCAGTTGTATTTTAGTTGTGCTTCAAATGTATTGTAGTACTATTGCAGTTGTATTTTAGTTGTGCTTCAAATGTATTGTAGTATTATTGCAGTTGTATTTTAGTTGTGCTTCAAATGTATTGTAGTACTATTGCAGTTGTATTTTAGTTGTGCTTCAAACGTATTGTAGTACTATTGCAGTTGTATTTTAGTTGTGCTTCAAATGTATTGTAGTACTATTGCAGTTGTATTTTAGTTGTGCTTCAAATGTATTGTAGTACTATTGCAGTTGTATTTTAGTTGTGCTTGAAACGTATTGTAGTACTATTGCAGTTGTATTTTAGTTGTGCTTCAAATGTGTTGTAGTACTATTGCAGTTGTATTTAAGTTGTGCTTCAAACGTATTGTAGTACTATTGCAGATGTGCTTCAAATGTATTGTAGTACTATTGCAGTTGTATTTTAGTTGTGCTTCAAATGTATTGTAGTACTATTGCAGTTGTATTTTAGTTGTGCTTCAAATGTATTGTAGTACTATTGCAGTTGTATTTTAGTTGTGCTTCAAATGTATTGTAGTACTATTGCAGTTGTATTTTAGTTGTGCTTCAAATGTATTGTAGTACTATTGCAGATGTATTTTAGTTGTGCTTCAAATGTATTGTAGTACTATTGCAGTTGTATTTTAGTTGTGCTTCAAATGTATTGTAGTACTATTGCAGTTGTATTTTAGTTGTGCTTCAAATGTATTGTAGTACTATTGCAGATGTGCTTCAAATGTATTGTAGTACTATTGCAGTTGTATTTTAGTTGTGCTTCAAATGTATTGTAGTACTATTGCAGTTGTATTTTAGTTGTGCTTCAAATGTATTGTAGTACTATTGCAGATGTATTTTAGTTGTGCTTCAAATGTATTGTAGTACTATTGCAGTTGTATTTTAGTTGTGCTTCAAATGTATTGTAGTACTATTGCAGTTGTATTTTAGTTGTGCTTCAAATGTATTGTAGTACTATTGCAGTTGTATTTTAGTTGTGCTTCAAATGTATTGTAGTACTATTGAAGTTGTATTTTAGTTGTGCTTCAAATGTATTGTAGTACTATTGCAGTTGTATTTTAGTTGTGCTTCAAATGTATTGTATTACTATTGCAGTTGTATTTTAGTTGTGCTTTAAATGTATTGTAGTACTATTGCAGTTGTATTTTAGTTGTGCTTCAAATGTATTGTAGTACTATTGCAGTTGTATTTTAGTTGTGCTTCAAATGTATTGTAGTACTATTGCAGATGTGCTTCAAATGTATTGTAGTACTATTGCAGTTGTATTTTAGTTGTGCTTCAAATGTATTGTAGTACTATTGCAGTTGTATTTTAGTTGTGCTTCAAATGTATTGTAGTACTATTGCAGTTGTATTTTAGTTGTGCTTCAAATGTATTGTAGTACTATTGCAGTTGTATTTTAGTTGTGCTTCAAATGTATTGTAGTACTATTGCAGTTGTATTTTAGTTGTGCTTCAAATGTATTGTAGTACTATTGCAGATGTATTTTAGTTGTGCTTCAAATGTATTGTAGTACTATTGCAGTTGTATTTTAGTTGTGCTTTAAATGTATTGTAGTACTATTGCAGTTGTATTTTAGTTGTGCTTCAAATGTATTGTAGTACTATTGCAGTTGTATTTTAGTTGTGCTTCAAATGTATTGTAGTACTATTGAAGTTGTATTTTAGTTGTGCTTCAAATGTATTGTAGTACTATTGCAGTTGTATTTTAGTTGTGCTTCAAATGTATTGTATTACTATTGCAGTTGTATTTTAGTTGTGCTTTAAATGTATTGTAGTACTATTGCAGTTGTATTTTAGTTGTGCTTCAAATGTATTGTAGTACTATTGCAGTTGTATTTTAGTTGTGCTTCAAATGTATTGTAGTACTATTGCAGATGTGCTTCAAATGTATTGTAGTACTATTGCAGTTGTATTTTAGTTGTGCTTCAAATGTATTGTAGTACTATTGCAGTTGTATTTTAGTTGTGCTTCAAATGTATTGTAGTACTATTGCAGTTGTATTTTAGTTGTGCTTCAAATGTATTGTAGTACTATTGCAGATGTGCTTCAAATGTATTGTAGTACTATTGCAGTTGTATTTTAGTTGTGCTTCAAATGTATTGTAGTACTATTGCAGTTGTATTTTAGTTTTGCTTCAAATGTATTGTAGTACTATTGCAGTTGTATTTTAGTTGTGCTTCAAATGTATTGTAGTACTATTGCAGTTGTATTTTAGTTGTGCTTCAAATGTGTTGTAGTACTATTGCAGTTGTATTTAAGTTGTGCTTCAAACGTATTGTAGTACTATTGCAGTTGTATTTTAGTTGTGCTTCAAATGTATTGTAGTACTATTGCAGTTGTATTTTAGTTGTGCTTCAAACGTATTGTAGTACTATTGCAGTTGTATTTTAGTTGTGCTTCAAATGTATTGTAGTACTATTGCAGTTGTATTTTAGTTGTGCTTCAAACGTATTGTAGTACTATTGCAGATGTGCTTCAAATGTATTGTAGTACTATTGCAGTTGTATTTTAGTTGTGCTTTAAATGTATTGTAGTACTATTGCAGTTGTATTTTAGTTGTGCTTTAAACGTATTGTAGTACTATTGCAGATGTGCTTCAAATGTATTGTAGTACTATTGCAGTTGTATTTTAGTTGTGCTTTAAATGTATTGTAGTACTATTGCAGTTGTATTTTAGCTGTGCTTTAAACGTATTGTAGTACTATTGCAGATGTGCTTCAAATGTATTGTAGTACTATTGCAGTTGTATTTTAGTTGTGCTTTAAATGTATTGTAGTACTATTGCAGTTGTATTTTAGCTGTGCTTTAAATGTATTGTAGTACTATTGCAGATGTGCTTCAAATGTATTGTAGTACTATTGCAGTTGTATTTTAGTTGTGCTTCAAATGTATTGTAGTACTATTGCAGTTGTATTTTAGCTGTGCTTTAAATGTATTGTAGTACTATTGCAGTTGTATTTTAGCTGTGCTTTAAATGTATTGTAGTACTATTGCAGATGTGCTTCAAATGTATTGTAGTACTATTGCAGTTGTATTTTAGTTGTGCTTTAAATGTATTGTAGTACTATTGCAGTTGTATTTTAGCTGTGCTTTAAATGTATTGTAGTACTATTGCAGATGTGCTTCAAATGTATTGTAGTACTATTGCAGTTGTATTTTAGTTGTGCTTTAAACGTATTGTAGTACTATTGCAGATGTGCTTCAAATGTATTGTAGTACTATTGCAGTTGTATTTTAGTTGTGCTTTAAATGTATTGTAGTACTATTGCAGTTGTATTTTAGCTGTGCTTTAAATGTATTGTAGTACTATTGCAGATGTGCTTCAAATGTATTGTAGTACTATTGCAGTTGTATTTTAGTTGTGCTTCAAATGTATTGTAGTACTATTGCAGTTGTATTTTAGTTGTGCTTCAAATGTATTGTAGTACTATTGCAGTTGTATTTTAGTTGTGCTTCAAATGTATTGTAGTACTATTGCAGTTGTATTTAAGTTGTGCTTCAAATGTATTGTAGTACTATTGCAGTTGTATTTTAGTTGTGCTTCAAATGTATTGTAGTACTATTGCAGTTGTATTTTAGTTGTGCTTCAAATGTATTGTAGTACTATTGCAGTTGTATTTTAGTTGTGCTTCAAATGTATTGTAGTACTATTGCAGTTGTATTTTAGTTGTGCTTGAAACGTATTGTAGTACTATTGCAGTTGTATTTAAGTTGTGCTTCAAACGTATTGTAGTACTATTGCAGATGTGCTTCAAATGTATTGTAGTACTATTGCAGTTGTATTTTAGTTGTGCTTCAAATGTATTGTAGTACTATTGCAGTTGTATTTTAGTTGTGCTTCAAATGTATTGTAGTACTATTGCAGTTGTATTTTAGTTGTGCTTCAAATGTATTGTAGTACTATTGCAGTTGTATTTTAGTTGTGCTTCAAATGTATTGTAGTACTATTGCAGATGTATTTTAGTTGTGCTTCAAATGTATTGTAGTACTATTGCAGTTGTATTTTAGTTGTGCTTCAAATGTATTGTAGTACTATTGCAGTTGTATTTTAGTTGTGCTTCAAATGTATTGTAGTACTATTGCAGATGTGCTTCAAATGTATTGTAGTACTATTGCAGTTGTATTTTAGTTGTGCTTCAAATGTATTGTAGTACTATTGCAGTTGTATTTTAGTTGTGCTTCAAATGTATTGTAGTACTATTGCAGATGTATTTTAGTTGTGCTTCAAATGTATTGTAGTACTATTGCAGTTGTATTTTAGTTGTGCTTCAAATGTATTGTAGTACTATTGCAGTTGTATTTTAGTTGTGCTTCAAATGTATTGTAGTACTATTGCAGATGTGCTTCAAATGTATTGTAGTACTATTGCAGTTGTATTTTAGTTGTGCTTCAAATGTATTGTAGTACTATTGCAGTTGTATTTTAGTTGTGCTTCAAATGTATTGTAGTACTATTGCAGTTGTATTTTAGTTGTGCTTCAAATGTATTGTAGTACTATTGCAGTTGTATTTTAGTTGTGCTTCAAATGTGTTGTAGTACTATTGCAGTTGTATTTAAGTTGTGCTTCAAACGTATTGTAGTACTATTGCAGTTGTATTTTAGTTGTGCTTCAAATGTATTGTAGTACTATTGCAGTTGTATTTTAGTTGTGCTTCAAACGTATTGTAGTACTATTGCAGTTGTATTTTAGTTGTGCTTCAAATGTATTGTAGTACTATTGCAGTTGTTTTTTAGTTGTGCTTCAAACGTATTGTAGTACTATTGCAGATGTGCTTCAAATGTATTGTAGTACTATTGCAGTTGTATTTTAGTTGTGCTTTAAATGTATTGTAGTACTATTGCAGTTGTATTTTAGCTGTGCTTTAAATGTATTGTAGTACTATTGCAGATGTGCTTCAAATGTATTGTAGTACTATTGCAGTTGTATTTTAGTTGTGCTTCAAATGTATTGTAGTACTATTGCAGTTGTATTTTAGTTGTGCTTCAAATGTATTGTAGTACTATTGCAGTTGTATTTTAGTTGTGCTTCAAATGTATTGTAGTACTATTGCAGTTGTATTTAAGTTGTGCTTCAAATGTATTGTAGTACTATTGCAGTTGTATTTTAGTTGTGCTTCAAATGTATTGTAGTACTATTGCAGTTGTATTTTAGTTGTGCTTCAAATGTATTGTAGTACTATTGCAGTTGTATTTTAGTTGTGCTTCAAATGTATTGTAGTACTATTGCAGTTGTATTTTAGTTGTGCTTTAAATGTATTGTAGTACTATTGCAGTTGTATTTTAGTTGTGCTTCAAATGTATTGTAGTACTATTGCAGTTGTATTTTAGTTGTGCTTCAAATGTATTGTATTACTATTGCAGTTGTATTTTAGTTGTGCTTCAAATGTATTGTAGTACTATTGCAGTTGTATTTTAGTTGTGCTTCAAATGTATTGTAGTACTATTGCAGTTGTATTTTAGTTGTGCTTTAAATGTATTGTAGTACTATTGCAGTTGTATTTAAGTTGTGCTTCAAATGTATTGTAGTACTATTGCAGTTGTATTTTAGTTGTGCTTCAAATGTATTGTATTACTATTGAAGTTGTATTTTAGTTGTGCTTCAAATGTATTGTAGTACTATTGAAGTTGTATTTTAGTTGTGCTTCAAATGTATTGTAGTACTATTGCAGTTGTATTTTAGTTGTGCTTCAAATGTATTGTATTACTATTGAAGTTGTATTTTAGTTGTGCTTCAAATGTATTGTATTACTATTGAAGTTGTATTTTAGTTGTGCTTCAAATGTATTGTAGTACTATTGAAGTTGTATTTTAGTTGTGCTTCAAATGTATTGTAGTACTATTGCAGTTGTATTTTAGTTGTGCTTCAAATGTATTGTAGTACTATTGCAGTTGTATTTTAGTTGTGCTTTAAATGTATTGTAGTACTATTGCAGTTGTATTTTAGTTGTGCTTCAAATGTATTGTAGTACTATTGCAGTTGTATTTTAGTTGTGCTTCAAATGTATTGTAGTACTATTGCAGTTGTATTTTAGTTGTGCTTGAAACGTATTGTAGTACTATTGCAGTTGTATTTTAGTTGTGCTTCAAATGTGTTGTAGTACTATTGCAGTTGTATTTAAGTTGTGCTTCAAACGTATTGTAGTACTATTGCAGATGTGCTTCAAATGTATTGTAGTACTATTGCAGTTGTATTTTAGTTGTGCTTCAAATGTATTGTAGTACTATTGCAGTTGTATTTTAGTTGTGCTTCAAATGTATTGTAGTACTATTGCAGTTGTATTTTAGTTGTGCTTCAAATGTATTGTAGTACTATTGCAGTTGTATTTTAGTTGTGCTTCAAATGTATTGTAGTACTATTGCAGATGTATTTTAGTTGTGCTTCAAATGTATTGTAGTACTATTGCAGTTGTATTTTAGTTGTGCTTCAAATGTATTGTAGTACTATTGCAGTTGTATTTTAGTTGTGCTTCAAATGTATTGTAGTACTATTGCAGATGTGCTTCAAATGTATTGTAGTACTATTGCAGTTGTATTTTAGTTGTGCTTCAAATGTATTGTAGTACTATTGCAGTTGTATTTTAGTTGTGCTTCAAATGTATTGTAGTACTATTGCAGATGTATTTTAGTTGTGCTTCAAATGTATTGTAGTACTATTGCAGTTGTATTTTAGTTGTGCTTCAAATGTATTGTAGTACTATTGCAGTTGTATTTTAGTTGTGCTTCAAATGTATTGTAGTACTATTGCAGTTGTATTTTAGTTGTGCTTCAAATGTATTGTAGTACTATTGAAGTTGTATTTTAGTTGTGCTTCAAATGTATTGTAGTACTATTGCAGTTGTATTTTAGTTGTGCTTCAAATGTATTGTATTACTATTGCAGTTGTATTTTAGTTGTGCTTTAAATGTATTGTAGTACTATTGCAGTTGTATTTTAGTTGTGCTTCAAATGTATTGTAGTACTATTGCAGTTGTATTTTAGTTGTGCTTCAAATGTATTGTAGTACTATTGCAGATGTGCTTCAAATGTATTGTAGTACTATTGCAGTTGTATTTTAGTTGTGCTTCAAATGTATTGTAGTACTATTGCAGTTGTATTTTAGTTGTGCTTCAAATGTATTGTAGTACTATTGCAGTTGTATTTTAGTTGTGCTTCAAATGTATTGTAGTACTATTGCAGTTGTATTTTAGTTGTGCTTCAAATGTATTGTAGTACTATTGCAGTTGTATTTTAGTTGTGCTTCAAATGTATTGTAGTACTATTGCAGATGTATTTTAGTTGTGCTTCAAATGTATTGTAGTACTATTGCAGTTGTATTTTAGTTGTGCTTTAAATGTATTGTAGTACTATTGCAGTTGTATTTTAGTTGTGCTTCAAATGTATTGTAGTACTATTGCAGTTGTATTTTAGTTGTGCTTCAAATGTATTGTAGTACTATTGAAGTTGTATTTTAGTTGTGCTTCAAATGTATTGTAGTACTATTGCAGTTGTATTTTAGTTGTGCTTCAAATGTATTGTATTACTATTGCAGTTGTATTTTAGTTGTGCTTTAAATGTATTGTAGTACTATTGCAGTTGTATTTTAGTTGTGCTTCAAATGTATTGTAGTACTATTGCAGTTGTATTTTAGTTGTGCTTCAAATGTATTGTAGTACTATTGCAGATGTGCTTCAAATGTATTGTAGTACTATTGCAGTTGTATTTTAGTTGTGCTTCAAATGTATTGTAGTACTATTGCAGTTGTATTTTAGTTGTGCTTCAAATGTATTGTAGTACTATTGCAGTTGTATTTTAGTTGTGCTTCAAATGTATTGTAGTACTATTGCAGATGTGCTTCAAATGTATTGTAGTACTATTGCAGTTGTATTTTAGTTGTGCTTCAAATGTATTGTAGTACTATTGCAGTTGTATTTTAGTTGTGCTTCAAATGTATTGTAGTACTATTGCAGTTGTATTTTAGTTGTGCTTCAAATGTATTGTAGTACTATTGCAGTTGTATTTTAGTTGTGCTTCAAATGTGTTGTAGTACTATTGCAGTTGTATTTAAGTTGTGCTTCAAACGTATTGTAGTACTATTGCAGTTGTATTTTAGTTGTGCTTCAAATGTATTGTAGTACTATTGCAGTTGTATTTTAGTTGTGCTTCAAACGTATTGTAGTACTATTGCAGTTGTATTTTAGTTGTGCTTCAAATGTATTGTAGTACTATTGCAGTTGTATTTTAGTTGTGCTTCAAACGTATTGTAGTACTATTGCAGATGTGCTTCAAATGTATTGTAGTACTATTGCAGTTGTATTTTAGTTGTGCTTTAAATGTATTGTAGTACTATTGCAGTTGTATTTTAGTTGTGCTTTAAACGTATTGTAGTACTATTGCAGATGTGCTTCAAATGTATTGTAGTACTATTGCAGTTGTATTTTAGTTGTGCTTTAAATGTATTGTAGTACTATTGCAGTTGTATTTTAGCTGTGCTTTAAACGTATTGTAGTACTATTGCAGATGTGCTTCAAATGTATTGTAGTACTATTGCAGTTGTATTTTAGTTGTGCTTTAAATGTATTGTAGTACTATTGCAGTTGTATTTTAGCTGTGCTTTAAATGTATTGTAGTACTATTGCAGATGTGCTTCAAATGTATTGTAGTACTATTGCAGTTGTATTTTAGTTGTGCTTCAAATGTATTGTAGTACTATTGCAGTTGTATTTTAGCTGTGCTTTAAATGTATTGTAGTACTATTGCAGTTGTATTTTAGCTGTGCTTTAAATGTATTGTAGTACTATTGCAGATGTGCTTCAAATGTATTGTAGTACTATTGCAGTTGTATTTTAGTTGTGCTTTAAATGTATTGTAGTACTATTGCAGTTGTATTTTAGCTGTGCTTTAAATGTATTGTAGTACTATTGCAGATGTGCTTCAAATGTATTGTAGTACTATTGCAGTTGTATTTTAGTTGTGCTTTAAACGTATTGTAGTACTATTGCAGATGTGCTTCAAATGTATTGTAGTACTATTGCAGTTGTATTTTAGTTGTGCTTTAAATGTATTGTAGTACTATTGCAGTTGTATTTTAGCTGTGCTTTAAATGTATTGTAGTACTATTGCAGATGTGCTTCAAATGTATTGTAGTACTATTGCAGTTGTATTTTAGTTGTGCTTCAAATGTATTGTAGTACTATTGCAGTTGTATTTTAGTTGTGCTTCAAATGTATTGTAGTACTATTGCAGTTGTATTTTAGTTGTGCTTCAAATGTATTGTAGTACTATTGCAGTTGTATTTAAGTTGTGCTTCAAATGTATTGTAGTACTATTGCAGTTGTATTTTAGTTGTGCTTCAAATGTATTGTAGTACTATTGCAGTTGTATTTTAGTTGTGCTTCAAATGTATTGTAGTACTATTGCAGTTGTATTTTAGTTGTGCTTCAAATGTATTGTAGTACTATTGCAGTTGTATTTTAGTTGTGCTTGAAACGTATTGTAGTACTATTGCAGTTGTATTTAAGTTGTGCTTCAAACGTATTGTAGTACTATTGCAGATGTGCTTCAAATGTATTGTAGTACTATTGCAGTTGTATTTTAGTTGTGCTTCAAATGTATTGTAGTACTATTGCAGTTGTATTTTAGTTGTGCTTCAAATGTATTGTAGTACTATTGCAGTTGTATTTTAGTTGTGCTTCAAATGTATTGTAGTACTATTGCAGTTGTATTTTAGTTGTGCTTCAAATGTATTGTAGTACTATTGCAGATGTATTTTAGTTGTGCTTCAAATGTATTGTAGTACTATTGCAGTTGTATTTTAGTTGTGCTTCAAATGTATTGTAGTACTATTGCAGTTGTATTTTAGTTGTGCTTCAAATGTATTGTAGTACTATTGCAGATGTGCTTCAAATGTATTGTAGTACTATTGCAGTTGTATTTTAGTTGTGCTTCAAATGTATTGTAGTACTATTGCAGTTGTATTTTAGTTGTGCTTCAAATGTATTGTAGTACTATTGCAGATGTATTTTAGTTGTGCTTCAAATGTATTGTAGTACTATTGCAGTTGTATTTTAGTTGTGCTTCAAATGTATTGTAGTACTATTGCAGTTGTATTTTAGTTGTGCTTCAAATGTATTGTAGTACTATTGCAGATGTGCTTCAAATGTATTGTAGTACTATTGCAGTTGTATTTTAGTTGTGCTTCAAATGTATTGTAGTACTATTGCAGTTGTATTTTAGTTGTGCTTCAAATGTATTGTAGTACTATTGCAGTTGTATTTTAGTTGTGCTTCAAATGTATTGTAGTACTATTGCAGTTGTATTTTAGTTGTGCTTCAAATGTGTTGTAGTACTATTGCAGTTGTATTTAAGTTGTGCTTCAAACGTATTGTAGTACTATTGCAGTTGTATTTTAGTTGTGCTTCAAATGTATTGTAGTACTATTGCAGTTGTATTTTAGTTGTGCTTCAAACGTATTGTAGTACTATTGCAGTTGTATTTTAGTTGTGCTTCAAATGTATTGTAGTACTATTGCAGTTGTTTTTTAGTTGTGCTTCAAACGTATTGTAGTACTATTGCAGATGTGCTTCAAATGTATTGTAGTACTATTGCAGTTGTATTTTAGTTGTGCTTTAAATGTATTGTAGTACTATTGCAGTTGTATTTTAGCTGTGCTTTAAATGTATTGTAGTACTATTGCAGATGTGCTTCAAATGTATTGTAGTACTATTGCAGTTGTATTTTAGTTGTGCTTCAAATGTATTGTAGTACTATTGCAGTTGTATTTTAGTTGTGCTTCAAATGTATTGTAGTACTATTGCAGTTGTATTTTAGTTGTGCTTCAAATGTATTGTAGTACTATTGCAGTTGTATTTAAGTTGTGCTTCAAATGTATTGTAGTACTATTGCAGTTGTATTTTAGTTGTGCTTCAAATGTATTGTAGTACTATTGCAGTTGTATTTTAGTTGTGCTTCAAATGTATTGTAGTACTATTGCAGTTGTATTTTAGTTGTGCTTCAAATGTATTGTAGTACTATTGCAGTTGTATTTTAGTTGTGCTTTAAATGTATTGTAGTACTATTGCAGTTGTATTTTAGTTGTGCTTCAAATGTATTGTAGTACTATTGCAGTTGTATTTTAGTTGTGCTTCAAATGTATTGTATTACTATTGCAGTTGTATTTTAGTTGTGCTTCAAATGTATTGTAGTACTATTGCAGTTGTATTTTAGTTGTGCTTCAAATGTATTGTAGTACTATTGCAGTTGTATTTTAGTTGTGCTTTAAATGTATTGTAGTACTATTGCAGTTGTATTTAAGTTGTGCTTCAAATGTATTGTAGTACTATTGCAGTTGTATTTTAGTTGTGCTTCAAATGTATTGTATTACTATTGAAGTTGTATTTTAGTTGTGCTTCAAATGTATTGTAGTACTATTGAAGTTGTATTTTAGTTGTGCTTCAAATGTATTGTAGTACTATTGCAGTTGTATTTTAGTTGTGCTTCAAATGTATTGTATTACTATTGAAGTTGTATTTTAGTTGTGCTTCAAATGTATTGTATTACTATTGAAGTTGTATTTTAGTTGTGCTTCAAATGTATTGTAGTACTATTGAAGTTGTATTTTAGTTGTGCTTCAAATGTATTGTAGTACTATTGCAGTTGTATTTTAGTTGTGCTTCAAATGTATTGTAGTACTATTGCAGTTGTATTTTAGTTGTGCTTCAAATGTATTGTATTACTATTGAAGTTGTATTTTAGTTGTGCTTCAAATGTATTGTAGTACTATTGCAGTTGTATTTTAGTTGTGCTTCAAATGTATTGTAGTACTATTGAAGTTGTATTTTAGTTGTGCTTTAAATGTATTGTATTACTATTGCAGTTGTATTTTAGTTGTGCTTCAAATGTATTGTATTACTATTGAAGTTGTATTTTAGTTGTGCTTCAAATGTATTGTAGTACTATTGCAGTTGTATTTTAGTTGTGCTTCAAATGTATTGTAGTACTATTGCAGTTGTATTTTAGTTGTGCTTTAAATGTATTGTAGTACTATTGCAGTTGTATTTTAGTTGTGCTTCAAATGTATTGTAGTACTATTGCAGTTGTATTTTAGTTGTGCTTTAAATGTATTGTAGTACTATTGCAGTTGTATTTTAGTTGTGCTTCAAATGTATTGTAGTACTATTGCAGTTGTATTTAAGTTGTGCTTCAAATGTATTGTAGTACTATTGCAGTTGTATTTTAGTTGTGCTTTAAATGTATTGTAGTACTATTGCAGTTGTATTTTAGTTGTGCTTTAAATGTATTGTAGTACTATTGCAGTTGTATTTTAGTTGTGCTTCAAATGTATTGTAGTACTATTGCAGTTGTTTTTTAGTTGTGCTTCAAACGTATTGTAGTACTATTGCAGATGTGCTTCAAATGTATTGTAGTACTATTGCAGTTGTATTTTAGTTGTGCTTCAAATGTATTGTAGTACTATTGCAGATGTGCTTCAAATGTATTGTAGTACTATTGCAGTTGTATTTTAGTTGTGCTTCAAATGTATTGTAGTACTATTGCAGTTGTATTTTAGTTGTGCTTCAAATGTATTGTAGTACTATTGGAGATGTGCTTCAAATGTATTGTAGTACTATTGCAGATGTGCTTCAAATGTATTGTAGTACTATTGCAGATGTGCTTCAAATGTATTGTAGTACTATTGCAGTTGTATTTTAGTTGTGCTTCAAACGTATTGTAGTACTATTGCAGTTGTATTTTAGTTGTGCTTCAAATGTGTTGTAGTACTATTGCAGTTGTATTTTAGTTGTGCTTCAAACGTATTGTAGTACTATTGCAGTTGTATTTTAGTTGTGCTTCAAATGTATTGTAGTACTATTGCAGTTGTATTTTAGTTGTGCTTCAAATGTATTGTAGTACTATTGCAGTTGTATTTTAGTTGTGCTTCAAATGTATTGTAGTACTATTGCAGTTGTATTTTAGTTGTGCTTCAAATGTATTGTAGTACTATTGCAGTTGTATTTTAGTTGTGCTTCAAACGTATTGTAGTACTATTGCAGTTGTATTTTAGTTGTGCTTCAAATGTATTGTAGTACTATTGCAGTTGTATTTTAGTTGTGCTTCAAATGTATTGTAGTACTATTGCAGTTGTATTTAAGTTGTGCTTCAAATGTATTGTAGTACTATTGCAGTTGTATTTAAGTTGTGCTTTAAATGTATTGTAGTACTATTGCAGTTGTATTTTAGTTGTGCTTCAAATGTATTGTAGTACTATTGCAGTTGTATTTTAGTTGTGCTTTAAATGTATTGTAGTACTATTGCAGTTGTATTTTAGTTGTGCTTCAAATGTATTGTAGTACTATTGCAGTTGTATTTAAGTTGTGCTTTAAATGTATTGTAGTACTATTGCAGTTGTATTTTAGTTGTGCTTCAAATGTATTGTAGTACTATTGCAGTTGTATTTTAGTTGTGCTTTAAATGTATTGTAGTACTATTGCAGTTGTATTTTAGTTGTGCTTCAAATGTATTGTAGTACTATTGCAGTTGTATTTTAGTTGTGCTTCAAACGTATTGTAGTACTATTGCAGATGTGCTTCAAATGTATTGTAGTACTATTGCAGTTGTATTTTAGTTGTGCTTCAAATGTATTGTAGTACTATTGCAGTTGTATTTTAGTTGTGCTTCAAATGTGTTGTAGTACTATTGCAGTTGTATTTTAGTTGTGCTTCAAACGTATTGTAGTACTATTGCAGTTGTATTTTAGTTGTGCTTCAAATGTATTGTAGTACTATTGCAGTTGTTTTTTAGTTGTGCTTCAAACGTATTGTAGTACTATTGCAGATGTGCTTCAAATGTATTGTAGTACTATTGCAGTTGTATTTTAGTTGTGCTTTAAATGTATTGTAGTACTATTGCAGTTGTATTTTAGCTGTGCTTTAAATGTATTGTAGTACTATTGCAGATGTGCTTCAAATGTATTGTAGTACTATTGCAGTTGTATTTTAGTTGTGCTTCAAATGTATTGTAGTACTATTGCAGTTGTATTTTAGTTGTGCTTCAAATGTATTGTAGTACTATTGCAGTTGTATTTTAGTTGTGCTTCAAATGTATTGTAGTACTATTGCAGTTGTATTTAAGTTGTGCTTCAAATGTATTGTAGTACTATTGCAGTTGTATTTTAGTTGTGCTTCAAATGTATTGTAGTACTATTGCAGTTGTATTTTAGTTGTGCTTCAAATGTATTGTAGTACTATTGCAGTTGTATTTTAGTTGTGCTTCAAATGTATTGTAGTACTATTGCAGTTGTATTTTAGTTGTGCTTTAAATGTATTGTAGTACTATTGCAGTTGTATTTTAGTTGTGCTTCAAATGTATTGTAGTACTATTGCAGTTGTATTTTAGTTGTGCTTCAAATGTATTGTATTACTATTGCAGTTGTATTTTAGTTGTGCTTCAAATGTATTGTAGTACTATTGCAGTTGTATTTTAGTTGTGCTTCAAATGTATTGTATTACTATTGAAGTTGTATTTTAGTTGTGCTTCAAACGTATTGTAGTACTATTGCAGTTGTATTTTAGTTGTGCTTCAAATGTGTTGTAGTACTATTGCAGTTGTATTTTAGTTGTGCTTCAAATGTATTGTAGTACTATTGCAGTTGTATTTTAGTTGTGCTTCAAATGTATTGTAGTACTATTGCAGTTGTATTTTAGTTGTGCTTCAAATGTATTGTAGTACTATTGCAGTTGTATTTAAGTTGTGCTTTAAATGTATTGTAGTACTATTGCAGTTGTATTTTAGTTGTGCTTCAAACGTATTGTAGTACTATTGCAGTTGTATTTTAGTTGTGCTTCAAATGTATTGTAGTACTATTGCAGTTGTATTTTAGTTGTGCTTCAAATGTATTGTAGTACTATTGCAGTTGTATTTTAGTTGTGCTTCAAATGTATTGTAGTACTATTGCAGTTGTATTTTAGTTGTGCTTCAAATGTATTGTAGTACTATTGCAGTTGTATTTTAGTTGTGCTTCAAACGTATTGTAGTACTATTGCAGTTGTATTTTAGTTGTGCTTCAAATGTGTTGTAGTACTATTGCAGTTGTATTTTAGTTGTGCTTCAAATGTATTGTAGTACTATTGCAGTTGTATTTTAGTTGTGCTTCAAATGTATTGTAGTACTATTGCAGTTGTATTTTAGTTGTGCTTCAAACGTATTGTAGTACTATTGCAGATGTGCTTCAAATGTATTGTAGTACTATTGCAGTTGTATTTTAGTTGTGCTTCAAACGTATTGTAGTACTATTGCAGTTGTATTTTAGTTGTGCTTCAAATGTATTGTAGTACTATTGCAGTTGTATTTTAGTTGTGCTTCAAATGTATTGTAGTACTATTGCAGTTGTATTTTAGTTGTGCTTCAAACGTATTGTAGTACTATTGCAGTTGTATTTTAGTTGAGCTTCAAATGTATTGTAGTACTATTGCAGTTGTATTTTAGTTGTGCTTCAAATGTATTGTAGTACTATTGCAGTTGTATTTTAGTTGTGCTTCAAACGTATTGTAGTACTATTGCAGTTGTATTTTAATTGTGCTTCAAATGTATTGTAGTACTATTGCAGTTGTATTTAAGTTGTGCTTCAAATGTATTGTAGTACTATTGCAGTTGTATTTTAGTTGTGCTTCAAATGTATTGTAGTACTATTGCAGTTGTATTTTAGTTGTGCTTCAAACGTATTGTAGTACTATTGCAGTTGTATTTTAGTTGTGCTTCAAATGTATTGTAGTACTATTGCAGTTGTATTTTAGTTGTGCTTCAAACGTATTGTAGTACTATTGCAGTTGTATTTTAGTTGTGCTTCAAATGTATTGTAGTACTATTGCAGTTGTATTTTAGTTGTGCTTCAAATGTATTGTAGTACTATTGCAGTTGTATTTTAGTTGTGCTTCAAACGTATTGTAGTACTATTGCAGTTGTATTTTAGTTGTGCTTCAAATGTATTGTAGTACTATTGCAGTTGTATTTTAGTTGTGCTTCAAATGTATTGTAGTACTATTGCAGTTGTATTTTAGTTGTGCTTCAAATGTATTGTAGTACTATTGCAGTTGTATTTTAGTTGTGCTTCAAACGTATTGTAGTACTATTGCAGATGTGCTTCAAATGTATTGTAGTACTATTGCAGTTGTATTTTAGTTGTGCTTCAAACGTATTGTAGTACTATTGCAGTTGTATTTTAGTTGTGCTTCAAATGTATTGTAGTACTATTGCAGTTGTATTTTAGTTGTGCTTTAAATGTATTGTAGTACTATTGCAGTTGTATTTTAGTTGTGCTTCAAATGTGTTGTAGTACTATTGCAGTTGTATTTTAGTTGTGCTTCAAATGTATTGTAGTACTATTGCAGTTGTATTTTAGTTGTGCTTCAAATGTATTGTAGTACTATTGCAGTTGTATTTTAGTTGAGCTTCAAACGTATTGTAGTACTATTGCAGTTGTATTTTAGTTGTGCTTCAAATGTATTGTAGTACTATTGCAGTTGTATTTTAGTTGTGCTTTAAATGTATTGTAGTACTATTGCAGTTGTATTTTAGTTGTGCTTCAAATGTATTGTAGTACTATTGCAGTTGTATTTTAGTTGAGCTTCAAACGTATTGTAGTACTATTGCAGTTGTATTTTAGTTGTGCTTCAAACGTATTGTAGTACTATTGCAGTTGTATTTTAGTTGTGCTTCAAATGTATTGTAGTACTATTGCAGTTGTATTTTAGTTGTGCTTCAAACGTATTGTAGTACTATTGCAGTTGTATTTTAGTTGTGCTTCACATGTATTGTAGTACTATTGCAGTTGTATTTTAGTTGTGCTTCAAACGTATTGTAGTACTATTGCAGTTTTATTTTAGTTGTGCTTCAAATGTGTTGTAGTACTATTGCAGTTGTATTTTAGTTGTGCTTCAAACGTATTGTAGTACTATTGCAGTTGTATTTTAGTTGTGCTTCAAACGTATTGTAGTACTATTGCAGTTGTATTTTAGTTGTGCTTCAAACGTATTGTAGTACTATTGCAGTTGTATTTTAGTTGTGCTTCACATGTATTGTAGTACTATTGCAGTTGTATTTTAGTTGTGCTTCAAACGTATTGTAGTACTATTGCAGTTTTATTTTAGTTGTGCTTCAAATGTGTTGTAGTACTATTGCAGTTGTATTTTAGTTGTGCTTCAAACGTATTGTAGTACTATTGCAGTTGTATTTTAGTTGTGCTTCAAACGTATTGTAGTACTATTGCAGTTGTATTTTAGTTGTGCTTCAAATGTACTGTAGTACTATTGCAGTTGTATTTTAGTTGTGCTTCAAATGTATTGTAGTACTATTGCAGTTGTATTTTAGTTGTGCTTCAAACGTATTGTAGTACTATTGCAGATGTGCTTCAAATGTATTGTAGTACTATTGCAGTTGTATTTTAGTTGTGCTTCAAATGTATTGTAGTACTATTGCAGTTGTATTTTAGTTGTGCTTCAAATGTATTGTAGTACTATTGCAGTTGTATTTTAGTTGTGCTTTAAATGTATTGTAGTACTATTGCAGTTGTATTTTAGTTGTGCTTCAAATGTATTGTAGTACTATTGCAGTTGTATTTTAGTTGTGCTTCAAATGTATTGTATTACTATTGCAGTTGTATTTTAGTTGTGCTTCAAATGTATTGTAGTACTATTGAAGTTGTATTTTAGTTGTGCTTCAAATGTATTGTAGTACTATTGCAGTTGTATTTTAGTTGTGCTTCAAATGTATTGTAGTATTATTGCAGTTGTATTTTAGTTGTGCTTCAAATGTATTGTAGTACTATTGCAGTTGTATTTTAGTTGTGCTTCAAATGTATTGTAGTACTATTGCAGTTGTATTTTAGTTGTGCTTTAAATGTATTGTAGTACTATTGCAGTTGTATTTTAGTTGTGCTTCAAATGTATTGTAGTACTATTGCAGTTGTATTTTAGTTGTGCTTCAAATGTATTGTATTACTATTGCAGTTGTATTTTAGTTGTGCTTCAAATGTATTGTAGTACTATTGCAGTTGTATTTTAGTTGTGCTTCAAATGTATTGTAGTACTATTGCAGTTGTATTTTAGTTGTGCTTTAAATGTATTGTAGTACTATTGCAGTTGTATTTAAGTTGTGCTTCAAATGTATTGTAGTACTATTGCAGTTGTATTTTAGTTGTGCTTCAAATGTATTGTATTACTATTGAAGTTGTATTTTAGTTGTGCTTCAAATGTATTGTAGTACTATTGAAGTTGTATTTTAGTTGTGCTTCAAATGTATTGTAGTACTATTGCAGTTGTATTTTAGTTGTGCTTCAAATGTATTGTATTACTATTGCAGTTGTATTTTAGTTGTGCTTCAAATGTATTGTAGTACTATTGCAGTTGTATTTAAGTTGTGCTTTAAATGTATTGTAGTACTATTGCAGTTGTATTTTAGTTGTGCTTCAAACGTATTGTAGTACTATTGCAGATGTGCTTAAAATGTATTGTAGTACTATTGCAGTTGTATTTTAGTTGTGCTTCAAATGTATTGTAGTACTATTGCAGTTGTATTTTAGTTGTGCTTCAAATGTGTTGTAGTACTATTGCAGTTGTATTTTAGTTGTGCTTCAAATGTATTGTAGTACTATTGCAGATGTGCTTCAAATGTATTGTAGTACTATTGCAGTTGTATTTTAGTTGTGCTTCAAATGTATTGTAGTACTATTGCAGTTGTATTTTAGTTGTGCTTCAAATGTATTGTAGTACTATTGCAGTTGTATTTTAGTTGTGCTTCAAATGTATTGTAGTACTATTGCAGTTGTATTTTAGTTGAGCTTCAAATGTATTGTAGTACTATTGCAGTTGTATTTTAGTTGTGCTTCAAATGTATTGTAGTACTATTGCAGTTGTATTTTAGTTGTGCTTCAAATGTATTGTAGTACTATTGCAGTTGTATTTTAGTTGTGCTTCAAATGTATTGTAGTACTATTGCAGTTGTATTTTAGTTGTGCTTCAAATGTATTGTAGTACTATTGCAGTTGTATTTAAGTTGTGCTTCAAATGTATTGTAGTACTATTGCAGTTGTATTTTAGTTGTGCTTCAAATGTATTGTAGTACTATTGCAGTTGTATTTTAGTTGTGCTTCAAATGTATTGTAGTACTATTGCAGTTGTATTTAAGTTGTGCTTCAAATGTATTGTAGTACTATTGCAGTTGTATTTTAGTTGTGCTTCAAATGTATTGTAGTACTATTGCAGTTGTATTTTAGTTGTGCTTCAAATGTATTGTAGTACTATTGCAGTTGTATTTTAGTTGTGCTTCAAATGTATTGTAGTACTATTGCAGTTGTATTTTAGTTGTGCTTCAAATGTATTGTAGTACTATTGCAGTTGTATTTTAGTTGTGCTTCAAATGTATTGTAGTACTATTGCAGTTGTATTTAAGTTGTGCTTCAAATGTATTGTAGTACTATTGCAGTTGTATTTAAGTTGTGCTTTAAATGTATTGTAGTACTATTGCAGTTGTATTTTAGTTGTGCTTCAAATGTATTGTAGTACTATTGCAGTTGTATTTTAGTTGTGCTTCAAATGTATTGTAGTACTATTGCAGTTGTATTTTAGTTGTGCTTCAAATGTATTGTAGTACTATTGCAGTTGTATTTTAGTTGTGCTTCAAATGTATTGTAGTACTATTGCAGTTGTATTTTAGTTGTGCTTCAAATGTATTGTAGTACTATTGCAGTTGTATTTTAGTTGTGCTTCAAATGTATTGTAGTACTATTGCAGTTGTATTTTAGTTGTGCTTCAAACGTATTGTAGTACTATTGCAGTTGTATTTTAGTTGTGCTTCAAATGTATTGTAGTACTATTGCAGTTGTATTTTAGTTGTGCTTCAAATGTATTGTAGTACTATTGCAGTTGTATTTTAGTTGTGCTTGAAACGTATTGTAGTACTATTGCAGTTGTATTTTAGTTGTGCTTCAAATGTGTTGTAGTACTATTGCAGTTGTATTTAAGTTGTGCTTCAAACGTATTGTAGTACTATTGCAGATGTGCTTCAAATGTATTGTAGTACTATTGCAGTTGTATTTTAGTTGTGCTTCAAATGTATTGTAGTACTATTGCAGTTGTATTTTAGTTGTGCTTCAAATGTGTTGTAGTACTATTGCAGTTGTATTTAAGTTGTGCTTCAAACGTATTGTAGTACTATTGCAGTTGTATTTTAGTTGTGCTTCAAATGTATTGTAGTACTATTGCAGTTGTATTTTAGTTGTGCTTCAAACGTATTGTAGTACTATTGCAGTTGTATTTTAGTTGTGCTTCAAATGTATTGTAGTACTATTGCAGTTGTTTTTTAGTTGTGCTTCAAACGTATTGTAGTACTATTGCAGATGTGCTTCAAATGTATTGTAGTACTATTGCAGTTGTATTTTAGTTGTGCTTTAAATGTATTGTAGTACTATTGCAGTTGTATTTTAGCTGTGCTTTAAATGTATTGTAGTACTATTGCAGTTGTATTTAAGTTGTGCTTCAAATGTATTGTAGTACTATTGCAGTTGTATTTTAGTTGTGCTTCAAATGTATTGTAGTACTATTGCAGTTGTATTTTAGTTGTGCTTCAAACGTATTGTAGTACTATTGCAGTTGTATTTTAGTTGTGCTTCAAATGTATTGTAGTACTATTGCAGTTGTATTTTAGTTGTGCTTCAAACGTATTGTAGTACTATTGCAGTTGTATTTTAGTTGTGCTTCAAATGTATTGTAGTACTATTGCAGTTGTATTTTAGTTGTGCTTCAAATGTATTGTAGTACTATTGCAGTTGTATTTTAGTTGTGCTTCAAACGTATTGTAGTACTATTGCAGTTGTATTTTAGTTGTGCTTCAAATGTATTGTAGTACTATTGCAGTTGTATTTTAGTTGTGCTTCAAATGTATTGTAGTACTATTGCAGTTGTATTTTAGTTGTGCTTCAAATGTATTGTAGTACTATTGCAGTTGTATTTTAGTTGTGCTTCAAACGTATTGTAGTACTATTGCAGATGTGCTTCAAATGTATTGTAGTACTATTGCAGTTGTATTTTAGTTGTGCTTCAAACGTATTGTAGTACTATTGCAGTTGTATTTTAGTTGTGCTTCAAATGTATTGTAGTACTATTGCAGTTGTATTTTAGTTGTGCTTTAAATGTATTGTAGTACTATTGCAGTTGTATTTTAGTTGTGCTTCAAATGTGTTGTAGTACTATTGCAGTTGTATTTTAGTTGTGCTTCAAATGTATTGTAGTACTATTGCAGTTGTATTTTAGTTGTGCTTCAAATGTATTGTAGTACTATTGCAGTTGTATTTTAGTTGAGCTTCAAACGTATTGTAGTACTATTGCAGTTGTATTTTAGTTGTGCTTCAAATGTATTGTAGTACTATTGCAGTTGTATTTTAGTTGTGCTTTAAATGTATTGTAGTACTATTGCAGTTGTATTTTAGTTGTGCTTCAAATGTATTGTAGTACTATTGCAGTTGTATTTTAGTTGAGCTTCAAACGTATTGTAGTACTATTGCAGTTGTATTTTAGTTGTGCTTCAAACGTATTGTAGTACTATTGCAGTTGTATTTTAGTTGTGCTTCAAATGTATTGTAGTACTATTGCAGTTGTATTTTAGTTGTGCTTCAAACGTATTGTAGTACTATTGCAGTTGTATTTTAGTTGTGCTTCACATGTATTGTAGTACTATTGCAGTTGTATTTTAGTTGTGCTTCAAACGTATTGTAGTACTATTGCAGTTTTATTTTAGTTGTGCTTCAAATGTGTTGTAGTACTATTGCAGTTGTATTTTAGTTGTGCTTCAAACGTATTGTAGTACTATTGCAGTTGTATTTTAGTTGTGCTTCAAACGTATTGTAGTACTATTGCAGTTGTATTTTAGTTGTGCTTCAAACGTATTGTAGTACTATTGCAGTTGTATTTTAGTTGTGCTTCACATGTATTGTAGTACTATTGCAGTTGTATTTTAGTTGTGCTTCAAACGTATTGTAGTACTATTGCAGTTTTATTTTAGTTGTGCTTCAAATGTGTTGTAGTACTATTGCAGTTGTATTTTAGTTGTGCTTCAAACGTATTGTAGTACTATTGCAGTTGTATTTTAGTTGTGCTTCAAACGTATTGTAGTACTATTGCAGTTGTATTTTAGTTGTGCTTCAAATGTACTGTAGTACTATTGCAGTTGTATTTTAGTTGTGCTTCAAATGTATTGTAGTACTATTGCAGTTGTATTTTAGTTGTGCTTCAAACGTATTGTAGTACTATTGCAGATGTGCTTCAAATGTATTGTAGTACTATTGCAGTTGTATTTTAGTTGTGCTTCAAATGTATTGTAGTACTATTGCAGTTGTATTTTAGTTGTGCTTCAAATGTATTGTAGTACTATTGCAGTTGTATTTTAGTTGTGCTTTAAATGTATTGTAGTACTATTGCAGTTGTATTTTAGTTGTGCTTCAAATGTATTGTAGTACTATTGCAGTTGTATTTTAGTTGTGCTTCAAATGTATTGTATTACTATTGCAGTTGTATTTTAGTTGTGCTTCAAATGTATTGTAGTACTATTGAAGTTGTATTTTAGTTGTGCTTCAAATGTATTGTAGTACTATTGCAGTTGTATTTTAGTTGTGCTTCAAATGTATTGTATTACTATTGCAGTTGTATTTAAGTTGTGCTTTAAATGTATTGTAGTACTATTGCAGATGTGCTTCAAATGTATTGTAGTATTATTGCAGTTGTATTTTAGTTGTGCTTCAAATGTATTGTAGTACTATTGCAGTTGTATTTTAGTTGTGCTTCAAATGTATTGTAGTACTATTGCAGTTGTATTTTAGTTGTGCTTTAAATGTATTGTAGTACTATTGCAGTTGTATTTTAGTTGTGCTTCAAATGTATTGTAGTACTATTGCAGTTGTATTTTAGTTGTGCTTCAAATGTATTGTATTACTATTGCAGTTGTATTTTAGTTGTGCTTCAAATGTATTGTAGTACTATTGCAGTTGTATTTTAGTTGTGCTTCAAATGTATTGTAGTACTATTGCAGTTGTATTTTAGTTGTGCTTTAAATGTATTGTAGTACTATTGCAGTTGTATTTAAGTTGTGCTTCAAATGTATTGTAGTACTATTGCAGTTGTATTTTAGTTGTGCTTCAAATGTATTGTATTACTATTGAAGTTGTATTTTAGTTGTGCTTCAAATGTATTGTAGTACTATTGAAGTTGTATTTTAGTTGTGCTTCAAATGTATTGTAGTACTATTGCAGTTGTATTTTAGTTGTGCTTCAAATGTATTGTATTACTATTGCAGTTGTATTTTAGTTGTGCTTCAAATGTATTGTAGTACTATTGCAGTTGTATTTAAGTTGTGCTTTAAATGTATTGTAGTACTATTGCAGTTGTATTTTAGTTGTGCTTCAAACGTATTGTAGTACTATTGCAGATGTGCTTAAAATGTATTGTAGTACTATTGCAGTTGTATTTTAGTTGTGCTTCAAATGTATTGTAGTACTATTGCAGTTGTATTTTAGTTGTGCTTCAAATGTGTTGTAGTACTATTGCAGTTGTATTTTAGTTGTGCTTCAAATGTATTGTAGTACTATTGCAGATGTGCTTCAAATGTATTGTAGTACTATTGCAGTTGTATTTTAGTTGTGCTTCAAATGTATTGTAGTACTATTGCAGTTGTATTTTAGTTGTGCTTCAAATGTATTGTAGTACTATTGCAGTTGTATTTTAGTTGTGCTTCAAATGTATTGTAGTACTATTGCAGTTGTATTTTAGTTGAGCTTCAAATGTATTGTAGTACTATTGCAGTTGTATTTTAGTTGTGCTTCAAATGTATTGTAGTACTATTGCAGTTGTATTTTAGTTGTGCTTCAAATGTATTGTAGTACTATTGCAGTTGTATTTTAGTTGTGCTTCAAATGTATTGTAGTACTATTGCAGTTGTATTTTAGTTGTGCTTCAAATGTATTGTAGTACTATTGCAGTTGTATTTAAGTTGTGCTTCAAATGTATTGTAGTACTATTGCAGTTGTATTTTAGTTGTGCTTCAAATGTATTGTAGTACTATTGCAGTTGTATTTTAGTTGTGCTTCAAATGTATTGTAGTACTATTGCAGTTGTATTTAAGTTGTGCTTCAAATGTATTGTAGTACTATTGCAGTTGTATTTTAGTTGTGCTTCAAATGTATTGTAGTACTATTGCAGTTGTATTTTAGTTGTGCTTCAAATGTATTGTAGTACTATTGCAGTTGTATTTTAGTTGTGCTTCAAATGTATTGTAGTACTATTGCAGTTGTATTTTAGTTGTGCTTCAAATGTATTGTAGTACTATTGCAGTTGTATTTTAGTTGTGCTTCAAATGTATTGTAGTACTATTGCAGTTGTATTTAAGTTGTGCTTCAAATGTATTGTAGTACTATTGCAGTTGTATTTAAGTTGTGCTTTAAATGTATTGTAGTACTATTGCAGTTGTATTTTAGTTGTGCTTCAAATGTATTGTAGTACTATTGCAGTTGTATTTTAGTTGTGCTTCAAATGTATTGTAGTACTATTGCAGTTGTATTTTAGTTGTGCTTCAAATGTATTGTAGTACTATTGCAGTTGTATTTTAGTTGTGCTTCAAATGTATTGTAGTACTATTGCAGTTGTATTTTAGTTGTGCTTCAAATGTATTGTAGTACTATTGCAGTTGTATTTTAGTTGTGCTTCAAATGTATTGTAGTACTATTGCAGTTGTATTTTAGTTGTGCTTCAAACGTATTGTAGTACTATTGCAGTTGTATTTTAGTTGTGCTTCAAATGTATTGTAGTACTATTGCAGTTGTATTTTAGTTGTGCTTCAAATGTATTGTAGTACTATTGCAGTTGTATTTTAGTTGTGCTTGAAACGTATTGTAGTACTATTGCAGTTGTATTTTAGTTGTGCTTCAAATGTGTTGTAGTACTATTGCAGTTGTATTTAAGTTGTGCTTCAAACGTATTGTAGTACTATTGCAGATGTGCTTCAAATGTATTGTAGTACTATTGCAGTTGTATTTTAGTTGTGCTTCAAATGTATTGTAGTACTATTGCAGTTGTATTTTAGTTGTGCTTCAAATGTGTTGTAGTACTATTGCAGTTGTATTTAAGTTGTGCTTCAAACGTATTGTAGTACTATTGCAGTTGTATTTTAGTTGTGCTTCAAATGTATTGTAGTACTATTGCAGTTGTATTTTAGTTGTGCTTCAAACGTATTGTAGTACTATTGCAGTTGTATTTTAGTTGTGCTTCAAATGTATTGTAGTACTATTGCAGTTGTTTTTTAGTTGTGCTTCAAACGTATTGTAGTACTATTGCAGATGTGCTTCAAATGTATTGTAGTACTATTGCAGTTGTATTTTAGTTGTGCTTTAAATGTATTGTAGTACTATTGCAGTTGTATTTTAGCTGTGCTTTAAATGTATTGTAGTACTATTGCAGATGTGCTTCAAATGTATTGTAGTACTATTGCAGTTGTATTTTAGTTGTGCTTCAAATGTATTGTAGTACTATTGCAGTTGTATTTTAGTTGTGCTTCAAATGTATTGTAGTACTATTGCAGTTGTATTTTAGTTGTGCTTCAAATGTATTGTAGTACTATTGCAGTTGTATTTAAGTTGTGCTTCAAATGTATTGTAGTACTATTGCAGTTGTATTTTAGTTGTGCTTCAAATGTATTGTAGTACTATTGCAGTTGTATTTTAGTTGTGCTTCAAATGTATTGTAGTACTATTGCAGTTGTATTTTAGTTGTGCTTCAAATGTATTGTAGTACTATTGCAGTTGTATTTTAGTTGTGCTTTAAATGTATTGTAGTACTATTGCAGTTGTATTTTAGTTGTGCTTCAAATGTATTGTAGTACTATTGCAGTTGTATTTTAGTTGTGCTTCAAATGTATTGTATTACTATTGCAGTTGTATTTTAGTTGTGCTTCAAATGTATTGTAGTACTATTGCAGTTGTATTTTAGTTGTGCTTCAAATGTATTGTAGTACTATTGCAGTTGTATTTTAGTTGTGCTTTAAATGTATTGTAGTACTATTGCAGTTGTATTTAAGTTGTGCTTCAAATGTATTGTAGTACTATTGCAGTTGTATTTTAGTTGTGCTTCAAATGTATTGTATTACTATTGAAGTTGTATTTTAGTTGTGCTTCAAATGTATTGTAGTACTATTGAAGTTGTATTTTAGTTGTGCTTCAAATGTATTGTAGTACTATTGCAGTTGTATTTTAGTTGTGCTTCAAATGTATTGTATTACTATTGAAGTTGTATTTTAGTTGTGCTTCAAATGTATTGTATTACTATTGAAGTTGTATTTTAGTTGTGCTTCAAATGTATTGTAGTACTATTGAAGTTGTATTTTAGTTGTGCTTCAAATGTATTGTAGTACTATTGCAGTTGTATTTTAGTTGTGCTTCAAATGTATTGTAGTACTATTGCAGTTGTATTTTAGTTGTGCTTCAAATGTATTGTATTACTATTGAAGTTGTATTTTAGTTGTGCTTCAAATGTATTGTAGTACTATTGCAGTTGTATTTTAGTTGTGCTTCAAATGTATTGTAGTACTATTGAAGTTGTATTTTAGTTGTGCTTTAAATGTATTGTATTACTATTGCAGTTGTATTTTAGTTGTGCTTCAAATGTATTGTATTACTATTGAAGTTGTATTTTAGTTGTGCTTCAAATGTATTGTAGTACTATTGCAGTTGTATTTTAGTTGTGCTTCAAATGTATTGTAGTACTATTGCAGTTGTATTTTAGTTGTGCTTTAAATGTATTGTAGTACTATTGCAGTTGTATTTTAGTTGTGCTTCAAATGTATTGTAGTACTATTGCAGTTGTATTTTAGTTGTGCTTTAAATGTATTGTAGTACTATTGCAGTTGTATTTTAGTTGTGCTTCAAATGTATTGTAGTACTATTGCAGTTGTATTTAAGTTGTGCTTCAAATGTATTGTAGTACTATTGCAGTTGTATTTTAGTTGTGCTTTAAATGTATTGTAGTACTATTGCAGTTGTATTTTAGTTGTGCTTTAAATGTATTGTAGTACTATTGCAGTTGTATTTTAGTTGTGCTTTAAATGTATTGTAGTACTATTGCAGTTGTATTTTAGTTGTGCTTCAAATGTATTGTAGTACTATTGCAGTTGTATTTTAGTTGTGCTTTAAATGTATTGTAGTACTATTGCAGTTGTATTTTAGTTGTGCTTCAAATGTATTGTAGTACTATTGCAGTTGTATTTTAGTTGTGCTTCAAACGTATTGTAGTACTATTGCAGATGTGCTTCAAATGTATTGTAGTACTATTGCAGTTGTATTTTAGTTGTGCTTCAAATGTATTGTAGTACTATTGCAGTTGTATTTTAGTTGTGCTTCAAATGTGTTGTAGTACTATTGCAGTTGTATTTTAGTTGTGCTTCAAATGTATTGTAGTACTATTGCAGTTGTATTTTAGTTGTGCTTCAAATGTATTGTAGTACTATTGCAGTTGTATTTTAGTTGTGCTTCAAATGTATTGTAGTACTATTGCAGTTGTATTTTAGTTGTGCTTCAAATGTATTGTAGTACTATTGCAGATGTGCTTCAAATGTATTGTAGTACTATTGCAGTTGTATTTTAGTTGTGCTTCAAATGTATTGTAGTACTATTGCAGTTGTATTTTAGTTGTGCTTCAAATGTATTGTAGTACTATTGGAGATGTGCTTCAAATGTATTGTAGTACTATTGCAGATGTGCTTCAAATGTATTGTAGTACTATTGCAGATGTGCTTCAAATGTATTGTAGTACTATTGCAGTTGTATTTTAGTTGTGCTTCAAACGTATTGTAGTACTATTGCAGTTGTATTTTAGTTGTGCTTCAAATGTGTTGTAGTACTATTGCAGTTGTATTTTAGTTGTGCTTCAAACGTATTGTAGTACTATTGCAGTTGTATTTTAGTTGTGCTTCAAATGTATTGTAGTACTATTGCAGTTGTATTTTAGTTGTGCTTCAAATGTATTGTAGTACTATTGCAGTTGTATTTTAGTTGTGCTTCAAATGTATTGTAGTACTATTGCAGTTGTATTTTAGTTGTGCTTCAAATGTATTGTAGTACTATTGCAGTTGTATTTTAGTTGTGCTTCAAACGTATTGTAGTACTATTGCAGTTGTATTTTAGTTGTGCTTCAAACGTATTGTAGTACTATTGCAGTTGTATTTTAGTTGTGCTTCAAATGTATTGTAGTACTATTGCAGTTGTATTTTAGTTGTGCTTCAAATGTATTGTAGTACTATTGCAGTTGTATTTTAGTTGTGCTTCAAACGTATTGTAGTACTATTGCAGTTGTATTTTAGTTGTGCTTCAAATGTGTTGTAGTACTATTGCAGTTGTATTTTAGTTGTGCTTCAAACGTATTGTAGTACTATTGCAGTTGTATTTTAGTTGTGCTTCAAATGTATTGTAGTACTATTGCAGTTGTATTTTAGTTGTGCTTCAAATGTATTGTAGTACTATTGCAGTTGTATTTTAGTTGTGCTTCAAACGTATTGTAGTACTATTGCAGATGTGCTTCAAATGTATTGTAGTACTATTGCAGTTGTATTTTAGTTGTGCTTCAAACGTATTGTAGTACTATTGCAGTTGTATTTTAGTTGTGCTTCAAATGTATTGTAGTACTATTGCAGTTGTATTTTAGTTGTGCTTCAAATGTATTGTAGTACTATTGCAGTTGTATTTTAGTTGTGCTTCAAACGTATTGTAGTACTATTGCAGTTGTATTTTAGTTGAGCTTCAAATGTATTGTAGTACTATTGCAGTTGTATTTTAGTTGTGCTTCAAATGTATTGTAGTACTATTGCAGTTGTATTTTAGTTGTGCTTCAAACGTATTGTAGTACTATTGCAGTTGTATTTTAATTGTGCTTCAAATGTATTGTAGTACTATTGCAGTTGTATTTAAGTTGTGCTTCAAATGTATTGTAGTACTATTGCAGTTGTATTTTAGTTGTGCTTCAAATGTATTGTAGTACTATTGCAGTTGTATTTTAGTTGTGCTTCAAACGTATTGTAGTACTATTGCAGTTGTATTTTAGTTGTGCTTCAAATGTATTGTAGTACTATTGCAGTTGTATTTTAGTTGTGCTTCAAATGTATTGTAGTACTATTGCAGTTGTATTTTAGTTGTGCTTCAAATGTATTGTAGTACTATTGCAGTTGTATTTTAGTTGTGCTTCAAATGTATTGTAGTACTATTGCAGTTGTATTTTAGTTGTGCTTCAAACGTATTGTAGTACTATTGCAGTTGTATTTTAGTTGTGCTTCAAATGTATTGTAGTACTATTGCAGTTGTATTTTAGTTGTGCTTCAAATGTATTGTAGTACTATTGCAGTTGTATTTTAGTTGTGCTTCAAATGTATTGTAGTACTATTGCAGTTGTATTTTAGTTGTGCTTCAAACGTATTGTAGTACTATTGCAGATGTGCTTCAAATGTATTGTAGTACTATTGCAGTTGTATTTTAGTTGTGCTTCAAACGTATTGTAGTACTATTGCAGTTGTATTTTAGTTGTGCTTCAAATGTATTGTAGTACTATTGCAGTTGTATTTTAGTTGTGCTTCAAATGTATTGTAGTACTATTGCAGTTGTATTTTAGTTGTGCTTCAAACGTATTGTAGTACTATTGCAGTTGTATTTTAGTTGTGCTTCAAATGTATTGTAGTACTATTGCAGTTGTATTTTAGTTGTGCTTCAAATGTATTGTAGTACTATTGCAGTTGTATTTTAGTTGTGCTTCAAACGTATTGTAGTACTATTGCAGTTGTATTTTAGTTGTGCTTCAAACGTATTGTAGTACTATTGCAGTTGTATTTTAGTTGAGCTTCAAACGTATTGTAGTACTATTGCAGTTGTATTTTAGTTGTGCTTCAAATGTATTGTAGTACTATTGCAGTTGTATTTTAGTTGTGCTTCAAATGTATTGTAGTACTATTGCAGTTGTATTTTAGTTGTGCTTCAAATGTATTGTAGTACTATTGCAGTTGTATTTTAGCTGTGCTTCAAACGTATTGTAGTACTATTGCAGTTGTATTTTAGTTGTGCTTCAAATGTATTGTAGTACTATTGCAGATGTATTTTAGTTGTGCTTCAAACGTATTGTAGTACTATTGCAGATGTGCTTCAAATGTATTGTAGTACTATTGCAGTTGTATTTTAGTTGTGCTTCAAACGTATTGTAGTACTATTGCAGTTGTATTTTAGTTGTGCTTCAAATGTATTGTAGTACTATTGCAGTTGTATTTAAGTTGTGCTTTAAATGTATTGTAGTACTATTGCAGTTGTATTTTAGTTGTGCTTCAAATGTATTGTAGTACTATTGCAGTTGTATTTTAGTTGTGCTTCAAATGTATTGTAGTACTATTGCAGTTGTATTTTAGTTGTGCTTCAAATGTATTGTAGTACTATTGCAGTTGTATTTTAGTTGTGCTTCAAATGTATTGTAGTACTATTGCAGTTGTATTTTAGTTGTGCTTCAAATGTATTGTAGTACTATTGCAGTTGTATTTTAGTTGTGCTTCAAATGTATTGTAGTACTATTGCAGTTGTATTTTAGTTGTGCTTCAAACGTATTGTAGTACTATTGCAGTTGTATTTTAGTTGTGCTTCAAATGTATTGTAGTACTATTGCAGTTGTATTTTAGTTGTGCTTCAAATGTATTGTAGTACTATTGCAGTTGTATTTTAGTTGTGCTTGAAACGTATTGTAGTACTATTGCAGTTGTATTTTAGTTGTGCTTCAAATGTGTTGTAGTACTATTGCAGTTGTATTTAAGTTGTGCTTCAAACGTATTGTAGTACTATTGCAGATGTGCTTCAAATGTATTGTAGTACTATTGCAGTTGTATTTTAGTTGTGCTTCAAATGTATTGTAGTACTATTGCAGTTGTATTTTAGTTGTGCTTCAAATGTGTTGTAGTACTATTGCAGTTGTATTTAAGTTGTGCTTCAAACGTATTGTAGTACTATTGCAGTTGTATTTTAGTTGTGCTTCAAATGTATTGTAGTACTATTGCAGTTGTATTTTAGTTGTGCTTCAAACGTATTGTAGTACTATTGCAGTTGTATTTTAGTTGTGCTTCAAATGTATTGTAGTACTATTGCAGTTGTTTTTTAGTTGTGCTTCAAACGTATTGTAGTACTATTGCAGATGTGCTTCAAATGTATTGTAGTACTATTGCAGTTGTATTTTAGTTGTGCTTTAAATGTATTGTAGTACTATTGCAGTTGTATTTTAGCTGTGCTTTAAATGTATTGTAGTACTATTGCAGATGTGCTTCAAATGTATTGTAGTACTATTGCAGTTGTATTTTAGTTGTGCTTCAAATGTATTGTAGTACTATTGCAGTTGTATTTTAGTTGTGCTTCAAATGTATTGTAGTACTATTGCAGTTGTATTTTAGTTGTGCTTCAAATGTATTGTAGTACTATTGCAGTTGTATTTAAGTTGTGCTTCAAATGTATTGTAGTACTATTGCAGTTGTATTTTAGTTGTGCTTCAAATGTATTGTAGTACTATTGCAGTTGTATTTTAGTTGTGCTTCAAATGTATTGTAGTACTATTGCAGTTGTATTTTAGTTGTGCTTCAAATGTATTGTAGTACTATTGCAGTTGTATTTTAGTTGTGCTTTAAATGTATTGTAGTACTATTGCAGTTGTATTTTAGTTGTGCTTCAAATGTATTGTAGTACTATTGCAGTTGTATTTTAGTTGTGCTTCAAATGTATTGTATTACTATTGCAGTTGTATTTTAGTTGTGCTTCAAATGTATTGTAGTACTATTGCAGTTGTATTTTAGTTGTGCTTCAAATGTATTGTAGTACTATTGCAGTTGTATTTTAGTTGTGCTTTAAATGTATTGTAGTACTATTGCAGTTGTATTTAAGTTGTGCTTCAAATGTATTGTAGTACTATTGCAGTTGTATTTTAGTTGTGCTTCAAATGTATTGTATTACTATTGAAGTTGTATTTTAGTTGTGCTTCAAATGTATTGTAGTACTATTGAAGTTGTATTTTAGTTGTGCTTCAAATGTATTGTAGTACTATTGCAGTTGTATTTTAGTTGTGCTTCAAATGTATTGTATTACTATTGAAGTTGTATTTTAGTTGTGCTTCAAATGTATTGTATTACTATTGAAGTTGTATTTTAGTTGTGCTTCAAATGTATTGTAGTACTATTGAAGTTGTATTTTAGTTGTGCTTCAAATGTATTGTAGTACTATTGCAGTTGTATTTTAGTTGTGCTTCAAATGTATTGTAGTACTATTGCAGTTGTATTTTAGTTGTGCTTCAAATGTATTGTATTACTATTGAAGTTGTATTTTAGTTGTGCTTCAAATGTATTGTAGTACTATTGCAGTTGTATTTTAGTTGTGCTTCAAATGTATTGTAGTACTATTGAAGTTGTATTTTAGTTGTGCTTTAAATGTATTGTATTACTATTGCAGTTGTATTTTAGTTGTGCTTCAAATGTATTGTATTACTATTGAAGTTGTATTTTAGTTGTGCTTCAAATGTATTGTAGTACTATTGCAGTTGTATTTTAGTTGTGCTTCAAATGTATTGTAGTACTATTGCAGTTGTATTTTAGTTGTGCTTCAAATGTATTGTAGTACTATTGCAGTTGTATTTTAGTTGTGCTTCAAATGTATTGTAGTACTATTGCAGATGTGCTTCAAATGTATTGTAGTACTATTGCAGTTGTATTTTAGTTGTGCTTCAAATGTATTGTAGTACTATTGCAGTTGTATTTTAGTTGTGCTTCAAATGTATTGTAGTACTATTGCAGTTGTATTTTAGTTGTGCTTCAAATGTATTGTAGTACTATTGCAGTTGTATTTTAGTTGTGCTTCAAATGTGTTGTAGTACTATTGCAGTTGTATTTAAGTTGTGCTTCAAACGTATTGTAGTACTATTGCAGTTGTATTTTAGTTGTGCTTCAAATGTATTGTAGTACTATTGCAGTTGTATTTTAGTTGTGCTTCAAACGTATTGTAGTACTATTGCAGTTGTATTTTAGTTGTGCTTCAAATGTATTGTAGTACTATTGCAGTTGTTTTTTAGTTGTGCTTCAAACGTATTGTAGTACTATTGCAGATGTGCTTCAAATGTATTGTAGTACTATTGCAGTTGTATTTTAGTTGTGCTTTAAATGTATTGTAGTACTATTGCAGTTGTATTTTAGCTGTGCTTTAAATGTATTGTAGTACTATTGCAGATGTGCTTCAAATGTATTGTAGTACTATTGCAGTTGTATTTTAGTTGTGCTTCAAATGTATTGTAGTACTATTGCAGTTGTATTTTAGTTGTGCTTCAAATGTATTGTAGTACTATTGCAGTTGTATTTTAGTTGTGCTTCAAATGTATTGTAGTACTATTGCAGTTGTATTTAAGTTGTGCTTCAAATGTATTGTAGTACTATTGCAGTTGTATTTTAGTTGTGCTTCAAATGTATTGTAGTACTATTGCAGTTGTATTTTAGTTGTGCTTCAAATGTATTGTAGTACTATTGCAGTTGTATTTTAGTTGTGCTTCAAATGTATTGTAGTACTATTGCAGTTGTATTTTAGTTGTGCTTTAAATGTATTGTAGTACTATTGCAGTTGTATTTTAGTTGTGCTTCAAATGTATTGTAGTACTATTGCAGTTGTATTTTAGTTGTGCTTCAAATGTATTGTATTACTATTGCAGTTGTATTTTAGTTGTGCTTCAAATGTATTGTAGTACTATTGCAGTTGTATTTTAGTTGTGCTTCAAATGTATTGTAGTACTATTGCAGTTGTATTTTAGTTGTGCTTTAAATGTATTGTAGTACTATTGCAGTTGTATTTAAGTTGTGCTTCAAATGTATTGTAGTACTATTGCAGTTGTATTTTAGTTGTGCTTCAAATGTATTGTATTACTATTGAAGTTGTATTTTAGTTGTGCTTCAAATGTATTGTAGTACTATTGAAGTTGTATTTTAGTTGTGCTTCAAATGTATTGTATTACTATTGAAGTTGTATTTTAGTTGTGCTTCAAATGTATTGTAGTACTATTGAAGTTGTATTTTAGTTGTGCTTCAAATGTATTGTAGTACTATTGCAGTTGTATTTTAGTTGTGCTTCAAATGTATTGTAGTACTATTGCAGTTGTATTTTAGTTGTGCTTCAAATGTATTGTATTACTATTGAAGTTGTATTTTAGTTGTGCTTCAAATGTATTGTAGTACTATTGCAGTTGTATTTTAGTTGTGCTTCAAATGTATTGTAGTACTATTGAAGTTGTATTTTAGTTGTGCTTTAAATGTATTGTATTACTATTGCAGTTGTATTTTAGTTGTGCTTCAAATGTATTGTATTACTATTGAAGTTGTATTTTAGTTGTGCTTCAAATGTATTGTAGTACTATTGCAGTTGTATTTTAGTTGTGCTTCAAATGTATTGTAGTACTATTGCAGTTGTATTTTAGTTGTGCTTTAAATGTATTGTAGTACTATTGCAGTTGTATTTTAGTTGTGCTTCAAATGTATTGTAGTACTATTGCAGTTGTATTTTAGTTGTGCTTTAAATGTATTGTAGTACTATTGCAGTTGTATTTTAGTTGTGCTTCAAATGTATTGTAGTACTATTGCAGTTGTATTTAAGTTGTGCTTCAAATGTATTGTAGTACTATTGCAGTTGTATTTTAGTTGTGCTTTAAATGTATTGTAGTACTATTGCAGTTGTATTTTAGTTGTGCTTTAAATGTATTGTAGTACTATTGCAGTTGTATTTTAGTTGTGCTTTAAATGTATTGTAGTACTATTGCAGTTGTATTTTAGTTGTGCTTCAAATGTATTGTAGTACTATTGCAGTTGTATTTTAGTTGTGCTTTAAATGTATTGTAGTACTATTGCAGTTGTATTTTAGTTGTGCTTCAAATGTATTGTAGTACTATTGCAGTTGTATTTTAGTTGTGCTTCAAACGTATTGTAGTACTATTGCAGATGTGCTTCAAATGTATTGTAGTACTATTGCAGTTGTATTTTAGTTGTGCTTCAAATGTATTGTAGTACTATTGCAGTTGTATTTTAGTTGTGCTTCAAATGTGTTGTAGTACTATTGCAGTTGTATTTTAGTTGTGCTTCAAATGTATTGTAGTACTATTGCAGTTGTATTTTAGTTGTGCTTCAAATGTATTGTAGTACTATTGCAGTTGTATTTAGTTGTGCTTCAAATGTATTGTAGTACTATTGCAGTTGTATTTTAGTTGTGCTTCAAATGTATTGTAGTACTATTGCAGATTGTGCTTCAAATGTATTGTAGTACTATTGCAGTTGTATTTTAGTTGTGCTTCAAATGTATTGTAGTACTATTGCAGTTGTATTTTAGTTGTGCTTCAAATGTATTGTAGTACTATTGGAGATGTGCTTCAAATGTATTGTAGTACTATTGCAGATGTGCTTCAAATGTATTGTAGTACTATTGCAGATGTGCTTCAAATGTATTGTAGTACTATTGCAGTTGTATTTTAGTTGTGCTTCAAACGTATTGTAGTACTATTGCAGTTGTATTTTAGTTGTGCTTCAAATGTGTTGTAGTACTATTGCAGTTGTATTTTAGTTGTGCTTCAAACGTATTGTAGTACTATTGCAGTTGTATTTTAGTTGTGCTTCAAATGTATTGTAGTACTATTGCAGTTGTATTTTAGTTGTGCTTCAAATGTATTGTAGTACTATTGCAGTTGTATTTTAGTTGTGCTTCAAATGTATTGTAGTACTATTGCAGTTGTATTTTAGTTGTGCTTCAAATGTATTGTAGTACTATTGCAGTTGTATTTTAGTTGTGCTTCAAACGTATTGTAGTACTATTGCAGTTGTATTTTAGTTGTGCTTCAAACGTATTGTAGTACTATTGCAGTTGTATTTTAGTTGTGCTTCAAATGTATTGTAGTACTATTGCAGTTGTATTTTAGTTGTGCTTCAAATGTATTGTAGTACTATTGCAGTTGTATTTTAGTTGTGCTTCAAACGTATTGTAGTACTATTGCAGTTGTATTTTAGTTGTGCTTCAAATGTGTTGTAGTACTATTGCAGTTGTATTTTAGTTGTGCTTCAAATGTATTGTAGTACTATTGCAGTTGTATTTTAGTTGTGCTTCAAATGTATTGTAGTACTATTGCAGTTGTATTTTAGTTGTGCTTCAAATGTATTGTAGTACTATTGCAGTTGTATTTTAGTTGTGCTTCAAATGTATTGTAGTACTATTGCAGTTGTATTTTAGTTGTGCTTCAAATGTATTGTAGTACTATTGCAGTTGTATTTTAGTTGTGCTTCAAACGTATTGTAGTACTATTGCAGTTGTATTTTAGTTGTGCTTCAAATGTGTTGTAGTACTATTGCAGTTGTATTTTAGTTGTGCTTCAAATGTATTGTAGTACTATTGCAGTTGTATTTTAGTTGTGCTTCAAATGTATTGTAGTACTATTGCAGTTGTATTTTAGTTGTGCTTCAAACGTATTGTAGTACTATTGCAGATGTGCTTCAAATGTATTGTAGTACTATTGCAGTTGTATTTTAGTTGTGCTTCAAACGTATTGTAGTACTATTGCAGTTGTATTTTAGTTGTGCTTCAAATGTATTGTAGTACTATTGCAGTTGTATTTTAGTTGTGCTTCAAATGTATTGTAGTACTATTGCAGTTGTATTTTAGTTGTGCTTCAAACGTATTGTAGTACTATTGCAGTTGTATTTTAGTTGAGCTTCAAATGTATTGTAGTACTATTGCAGTTGTATTTTAGTTGTGCTTCAAATGTATTGTAGTACTATTGCAGTTGTATTTTAGTTGTGCTTCAAACGTATTGTAGTACTATTGCAGTTGTATTTTAATTGTGCTTCAAATGTATTGTAGTACTATTGCAGTTGTATTTAAGTTGTGCTTCAAATGTATTGTAGTACTATTGCAGTTGTATTTTAGTTGTGCTTCAAATGTATTGTAGTACTATTGCAGTTGTATTTTAGTTGTGCTTCAAACGTATTGTAGTACTATTGCAGTTGTATTTTAGTTGTGCTTCAAATGTATTGTAGTACTATTGCAGTTGTATTTTAGTTGTGCTTCAAACGTATTGTAGTACTATTGCAGTTGTATTTTAGTTGTGCTTCAAATGTATTGTAGTACTATTGCAGTTGTATTTTAGTTGTGCTTCAAATGTATTGTAGTACTATTGCAGTTGTATTTTAGTTGTGCTTCAAACGTATTGTAGTACTATTGCAGTTGTATTTTAGTTGTGCTTCAAATGTATTGTAGTACTATTGCAGTTGTATTTTAGTTGTGCTTCAAATGTATTGTAGTACTATTGCAGTTGTATTTTAGTTGTGCTTCAAATGTATTGTAGTACTATTGCAGTTGTATTTTAGTTGTGCTTCAAACGTATTGTAGTACTATTGCAGATGTGCTTCAAATGTATTGTAGTACTATTGCAGTTGTATTTTAGTTGTGCTTCAAACGTATTGTAGTACTATTGCAGTTGTATTTTAGTTGTGCTTCAAATGTATTGTAGTACTATTGCAGTTGTATTTTAGTTGTGCTTCAAATGTATTGTAGTACTATTGCAGTTGTATTTTAGTTGTGCTTCAAATGTATTGTAGTACTATTGCAGTTGTATTTTAGTTGTGCTTCAAATGTATTGTAGTACTATTGCAGTTGTATTTTAGTTGTGCTTCAAACGTATTGTAGTACTATTGCAGTTGTATTTTAGTTGTGCTTCAAATGTATTGTAGTACTATTGCAGTTGTATTTTAGTTGTGCTTCAAATGTATTGTAGTACTATTGCAGTTGTATTTTAGTTGTGCTTCAAACGTATTGTAGTACTATTGCAGTTGTATTTTAGTTGTGCTTCAAATGTATTGTAGTACTATTGCAGTTGTATTTTAGTTGTGCTTCAAACGTATTGTAGTACTATTGCAGTTGTATTTTAGTTGTGCTTCAAACGTATTGTAGTACTATTGCAGTTGTATTTTAGTTGAGCTTCAAACGTATTGTAGTACTATTGCAGTTGTATTTTAGTTGTGCTTCAAATGTATTGTAGTACTATTGCAGTTGTATTTTAGTTGTGCTTCAAATGTATTGTAGTACTATTGCAGTTGTATTTTAGTTGTGCTTCAAATGTATTGTAGTACTATTGCAGTTGTATTTTAGCTGTGCTTCAAACGTATTGTAGTACTATTGCAGTTGTATTTTAGTTGTGCTTCAAATGTATTGTAGTACTATTGCAGATGTATTTTAGTTGTGCTTCAAACGTATTGTAGTACTATTGCAGATGTGCTTCAAATGTATTGTAGTACTATTGCAGTTGTATTTTAGTTGTGCTTCAAACGTATTGTAGTACTATTGCAGTTGTATTTTAGTTGTGCTTCAAATGTATTGTAGTACTATTGCAGTTGTATTTTAGTTGTGCTTTAAATGTATTGTAGTACTATTGCAGTTGTATTTTAGTTGTGCTTCAAATGTGTTGTAGTACTATTGCAGTTGTATTTTAGTTGTGCTTCAAATGTATTGTAGTACTATTGCAGTTGTATTTTAGTTGTGCTTCAAATGTATTGTAGTACTATTGCAGTTGTATTTTAGTTGAGCTTCAAACGTATTGTAGTACTATTGCAGTTGTATTTTAGTTGTGCTTCAAATGTATTGTAGTACTATTGCAGTTGTATTTTAGTTGTGCTTTAAATGTATTGTAGTACTATTGCAGTTGTATTTTAGTTGTGCTTCAAATGTATTGTAGTACTATTGCAGTTGTATTTTAGTTGAGCTTCAAACGTATTGTAGTACTATTGCAGTTGTATTTTAGTTGTGCTTCAAACGTATTGTAGTACTATTGCAGTTGTATTTTAGTTGTGCTTCAAATGTATTGTAGTACTATTGCAGTTGTATTTTAGTTGTGCTTCAAACGTATTGTAGTACTATTGCAGTTGTATTTTAGTTGTGCTTCACATGTATTGCTAGTACTATTGCAGTTGTATTTTAGTTGTGCTTCAAACGTATTGTAGTACTATTGCAGTTTTATTTTAGTTGTGCTTCAAATGTGTTGTAGTACTATTGCAGTTGTATTTTAGTTGTGCTTCAAACGTATTGTAGTACTATTGCAGTTGTATTTTAGTTGTGCTTCAAACGTATTGTAGTACTATTGCAGTTGTATTTTAGTTGTGCTTCAAATGTACTGTAGTACTATTGCAGTTGTATTTTAGTTGTGCTTCAAATGTATTGTAGTACTATTGCAGTTGTATTTTAGTTGTGCTTCAAACGTATTGTAGTACTATTGCAGATGTGCTTCAAATGTATTGTAGTACTATTGCAGTTGTATTTTAGTTGTGCTTCAAATGTATTGTAGTACTATTGCAGTTGTATTTTAGTTGTGCTTCAAATGTATTGTAGTACTATTGCAGTTGTATTTTAGTTGTGCTTTAAATGTATTGTAGTACTATTGCAGTTGTATTTTAGTTGTGCTTCAAATGTATTGTAGTACTATTGCAGTTGTATTTTAGTTGTGCTTCAAATGTATTGTATTACTATTGCAGTTGTATTTTAGTTGTGCTTCAAATGTATTGTAGTACTATTGAAGTTGTATTTTAGTTGTGCTTCAAATGTATTGTAGTACTATTGCAGTTGTATTTTAGTTGTGCTTCAAATGTATTGTATTACTATTGCAGTTGTATTTAAGTTGTGCTTTAAATGTATTGTAGTACTATTGCAGATGTGCTTCAAATGTATTGTAGTATTATTGCAGTTGTATTTTAGTTGTGCTTCAAATGTATTGTAGTACTATTGCAGTTGTATTTTAGTTGTGCTTCAAATGTATTGTAGTACTATTGCAGTTGTATTTTAGTTGTGCTTTAAATGTATTGTAGTACTATTGCAGTTGTATTTTAGTTGTGCTTCAAATGTATTGTAGTACTATTGCAGTTGTATTTTAGTTGTGCTTCAAATGTATTGTATTACTATTGCAGTTGTATTTTAGTTGTGCTTCAAATGTATTGTAGTACTATTGCAGTTGTATTTTAGTTGTGCTTCAAATGTATTGTAGTACTATTGCAGTTGTATTTTAGTTGTGCTTTAAATGTATTGTAGTACTATTGCAGTTGTATTTAAGTTGTGCTTCAAATGTATTGTAGTACTATTGCAGTTGTATTTTAGTTGTGCTTCAAATGTATTGTATTACTATTGAAGTTGTATTTTAGTTGTGCTTCAAATGTATTGTAGTACTATTGAAGTTGTATTTTAGTTGTGCTTCAAATGTATTGTAGTACTATTGCAGTTGTATTTTAGTTGTGCTTCAAATGTATTGTATTACTATTGCAGTTGTATTTTAGTTGTGCTTCAAATGTATTGTAGTACTATTGCAGTTGTATTTAAGTTGTGCTTTAAAATGTATTGTAGTACTATTGCAGTTGTATTTTAGTTGTGCTTCAAACGTATTGTAGTACTATTGCAGATGTGCTTAAAATGTATTGTAGTACTATTGCAGTTGTATTTTAGTTGTGCTTCAAATGTATTGTAGTACTATTGCAGTTGTATTTTAGTTGTGCTTCAAATGTGTTGTAGTACTATTGCAGTTGTATTTTAGTTGTGCTTCAAATGTATTGTAGTACTATTGCAGATGTGCTTCAAATGTATTGTAGTACTATTGCAGTTGTATTTTAGTTGTGCTTCAAATGTATTGTAGTACTATTGCAGTTGTATTTTAGTTGTGCTTCAAATGTATTGTAGTACTATTGCAGTTGTATTTTAGTTGTGCTTCAAATGTATTGTAGTACTATTGCAGTTGTATTTTAGTTGAGCTTCAAATGTATTGTAGTACTATTGCAGTTGTATTTTAGTTGTGCTTCAAATGTATTGTAGTACTATTGCAGTTGTATTTTAGTTGTGCTTCAAATGTATTGTAGTACTATTGCAGTTGTATTTTAGTTGTGCTTCAAATGTATTGTAGTACTATTGCAGTTGTATTTTAGTTGTGCTTCAAATGTATTGTAGTACTATTGCAGTTGTATTTAAGTTGTGCTTCAAATGTATTGTAGTACTATTGCAGTTGTATTTTAGTTGTGCTTCAAATGTATTGTAGTACTATTGCAGTTGTATTTAGTTGTGCTTCAAATGTATTGTAGTACTATTGCAGTTGTATTTAAGTTGTGCTTCAAATGTATTGTAGTACTATTGCAGTTGTATTTTAGTTGTGCTTCAAATGTATTGTAGTACTATTGCAGTTGTATTTTAGTTGTGCTTCAAATGTATTGTAGTACTATTGCAGTTGTATTTTAGTTGTGCTTCAAATGTATTGTAGTACTATTGCAGTTGTATTTTAGTTGTGCTTCAAATGTATTGTAGTACTATTGCAGTTGTATTTTAGTTGTGCTTCAAATGTATTGTAGTACTATTGCAGTTGTATTTAAGTTGTGCTTCAAATGTATTGTAGTACTATTGCAGTTGTATTTAAGTTGTGCTTTAAATGTATTGTAGTACTATTGCAGTTGTATTTTAGTTGTGCTTCAAATGTATTGTAGTACTATTGCAGTTGTATTTTAGTTGTGCTTCAAATGTATTGTAGTACTATTGCAGTTGTATTTTAGTTGTGCTTCAAATGTATTGTAGTACTATTGCAGTTGTATTTTAGTTGTGCTTCAAATGTATTGTAGTACTATTGCAGTTGTATTTTAGTTGTGCTTCAAATGTATTGTAGTACTATTGCAGTTGTATTTTAGTTGTGCTTCAAACGTATTGTAGTACTATTGCAGTTGTATTTTAGTTGTGCTTCAAATGTATTGTAGTACTATTGCAGTTGTATTTTAGTTGTGCTTCAAATGTATTGTAGTACTATTGCAGTTGTATTTTAGTTGTGCTTGAAACGTATTGTAGTACTATTGCAGTTGTATTTTAGTTGTGCTTCAAATGTGTTGTAGTACTATTGCAGTTGTATTTAAGTTGTGCTTCAAACGTATTGTAGTACTATTGCAGATGTGCTTCAAATGTATTGTAGTACTATTGCAGTTGTATTTTAGTTGTGCTTCAAATGTATTGTAGTACTATTGCAGTTGTATTTTAGTTGTGCTTCAAATGTGTTGTAGTACTATTGCAGTTGTATTTAAGTTGTGCTTCAAACGTATTGTAGTACTATTGCAGTTGTATTTTAGTTGTGCTTCAAATGTATTGTAGTACTATTGCAGTTGTATTTTAGTTGTGCTTCAAACGTATTGTAGTACTATTGCAGTTGTATTTTAGTTGTGCTTCAAATGTATTGTAGTACTATTGCAGTTGTTTTTTAGTTGTGCTTCAAACGTATTGTAGTACTATTGCAGATGTGCTTCAAATGTATTGTAGTACTATTGCAGTTGTATTTTAGTTGTGCTTTAAATGTATTGTAGTACTATTGCAGTTGTATTTTAGCTGTGCTTTAAATGTATTGTAGTACTATTGCAGATGTGCTTCAAATGTATTGTAGTACTATTGCAGTTGTATTTTAGTTGTGCTTCAAATGTATTGTAGTACTATTGCAGTTGTATTTTAGTTGTGCTTCAAATGTATTGTAGTACTATTGCAGTTGTATTTTAGTTGTGCTTCAAATGTATTGTAGTACTATTGCAGTTGTATTTAAGTTGTGCTTCAAATGTATTGTAGTACTATTGCAGTTGTATTTTAGTTGTGCTTCAAATGTATTGTAGTACTATTGCAGTTGTATTTTAGTTGTGCTTCAAATGTATTGTAGTACTATTGCAGTTGTATTTTAGTTGTGCTTCAAATGTATTGTAGTACTATTGCAGTTGTATTTTAGTTGTGCTTTAAATGTATTGTAGTACTATTGCAGTTGTATTTTAGTTGTGCTTCAAATGTATTGTAGTACTATTGCAGTTGTATTTTAGTTGTGCTTCAAATGTATTGTATTACTATTGCAGTTGTATTTTAGTTGTGCTTCAAATGTATTGTAGTACTATTGCAGTTGTATTTTAGTTGTGCTTCAAATGTATTGTAGTACTATTGCAGTTGTATTTTAGTTGTGCTTTAAATGTATTGTAGTACTATTGCAGTTGTATTTAAGTTGTGCTTCAAATGTATTGTAGTACTATTGCAGTTGTATTTTAGTTGTGCTTCAAATGTATTGTAGTACTATTGAAGTTGTATTTTAGTTGTGCTTCAAATGTATTGTAGTACTATTGCAGTTGTATTTTAGTTGTGCTTCAAATGTATTGTATTACTATTGAAGTTGTATTTTAGTTGTGCTTCAAATGTATTGTATTACTATTGAAGTTGTATTTTAGTTGTGCTTCAAATGTATTGTAGTACTATTGAAGTTGTATTTTAGTTGTGCTTCAAATGTATTGTAGTACTATTGCAGTTGTATTTTAGTTGTGCTTCAAATGTATTGTAGTACTATTGAAGTTGTATTTTAGTTGTGCTTTAAATGTATTGTATTACTATTGCAGTTGTATTTTAGTTGTGCTTCAAATGTATTGTATTACTATTGAAGTTGTATTTTAGTTGTGCTTCAAATGTATTGTAGTACTATTGCAGTTGTATTTTAGTTGTGCTTCAAATGTATTGTAGTACTATTGCAGTTGTATTTTAGTTGTGCTTTAAATGTATTGTAGTACTATTGCAGTTGTATTTTAGTTGTGCTTCAAATGTATTGTAGTACTATTGCAGTTGTATTTTAGTTGTGCTTTAAATGTATTGTAGTACTATTGCAGTTGTATTTTAGTTGTGCTTCAAATGTATTGTAGTACTATTGCAGTTGTATTTAAGTTGTGCTTCAAATGTATTGTAGTACTATTGCAGTTGTATTTTAGTTGTGCTTTAAATGTATTGTAGTACTATTGCAGTTGTATTTTAGTTGTGCTTTAAATGTATTGTAGTACTATTGCAGTTGTATTTTAGTTGTGCTTTAAATGTATTGTAGTACTATTGCAGTTGTATTTTAGTTGTGCTTCAAATGTATTGTAGTACTATTGCAGTTGTATTTTAGTTGTGCTTTAAATGTATTGTAGTACTATTGCAGTTGTATTTTAGTTGTGCTTCAAATGTATTGTAGTACTATTGCAGTTGTATTTTAGTTGTGCTTCAAACGTATTGTAGTACTATTGCAGATGTGCTTCAAATGTATTGTAGTACTATTGCAGTTGTATTTTAGTTGTGCTTCAAATGTATTGTAGTACTATTGCAGTTGTATTTTAGTTGTGCTTCAAATGTGTTGTAGTACTATTGCAGTTGTATTTTAGTTGTGCTTCAAATGTATTGTAGTACTATTGCAGTTGTATTTTAGTTGTGCTTCAAATGTATTGTAGTACTATTGCAGTTGTATTTTAGTTGTGCTTCAAATGTATTGTAGTACTATTGCAGTTGTATTTTAGTTGTGCTTCAAATGTATTGTAGTACTATTGCAGATGTGCTTCAAATGTATTGTAGTACTATTGCAGTTGTATTTTAGTTGTGCTTCAAATGTATTGTAGTACTATTGCAGTTGTATTTTAGTTGTGCTTCAAATGTATTGTAGTACTATTGGAGATGTGCTTCAAATGTATTGTAGTACTATTGCAGATGTGCTTCAAATGTATTGTAGTACTATTGCAGTTGTATTTTAGTTGTGCTTCAAACGTATTGTAGTACTATTGCAGTTGTATTTTAGTTGTGCTTCAAATGTATTGTAGTACTATTGCAGTTGTATTTAAGTTGTGCTTTAAATGTATTGTAGTACTATTGCAGTTGTATTTTAGTTGTGCTTCAAATGTATTGTAGTACTATTGCAGTTGTATTTTAGTTGTGCTTCAAATGTATTGTAGTACTATTGCAGTTGTATTTTAGTTGTGCTTCAAATGTATTGTAGTACTATTGCAGTTGTATTTTAGTTGTGCTTCAAACGTATTGTAGTACTATTGCAGATGTTTGCTTCAAATGTATTGTAGTACTATTGCAGTTGTATTTTAGTTGTGCTTCAAACGTATTGTAGTACTATTGCAGTTGTATTTTAGTTGTGCTTCAAATGTATTGTAGTACTATTGCAGTTGTATTTTAGTTGTGCTTCAAATGTATTGTAGTACTATTGCAGTTGTATTTTAGTTGTGCTTCAAATGTATTGTAGTACTATTGCAGTTGTATTTTAGTTGTGCTTCAAATGTATTGTAGTACTATTGCAGTTGTATTTTAGTTGTGCTTCAAACGTATTGTAGTACTATTGCAGTTGTATTTTAGTTGTGCTTCAAATGTATTGTAGTACTATTGCAGTTGTATTTTAGTTGTGCTTCAAATGTATTGTAGTACTATTGCAGTTGTATTTTAGTTGTGCTTCAAACGTATTGTAGTACTATTGCAGTTGTATTTTAGTTGTGCTTCAAATGTATTGTAGTACTATTGCAGTTGTATTTTAGTTGTGCTTCAAACGTATTGTAGTACTATTGCAGTTGTATTTTAGTTGTGCTTCAAACGTATTGTAGTACTATTGCAGTTGTATTTTAGTTGAGCTTCAAACGTATTGTAGTACTATTGCAGTTGTATTTTAGTTGTGCTTCAAATGTATTGTAGTACTATTGCAGTTGTATTTTAGTTGTGCTTCAAATGTATTGTAGTACTATTGCAGTTGTATTTTAGTTGTGCTTCAAATGTATTGTAGTACTATTGCAGTTGTATTTTAGCTGTGCTTCAAACGTATTGTAGTACTATTGCAGTTGTATTTTAGTTGTGCTTCAAATGTATTGTAGTACTATTGCAGATGTATTTTAGTTGTGCTTCAAACGTATTGTAGTACTATTGCAGATGTGCTTCAAATGTATTGTAGTACTATTGCAGTTGTATTTTAGTTGTGCTTCAAACGTATTGTAGTACTATTGCAGTTGTATTTTAGTTGTGCTTCAAATGTATTGTAGTACTATTGCAGTTGTATTTTAGTTGTGCTTTAAATGTATTGTAGTACTATTGCAGTTGTATTTTAGTTGTGCTTCAAATGTGTTGTAGTACTATTGCAGTTGTATTTTAGTTGTGCTTCAAATGTATTGTAGTACTATTGCAGTTGTATTTTAGTTGTGCTTCAAATGTATTGTAGTACTATTGCAGTTGTATTTTAGTTGAGCTTCAAACGTATTGTAGTACTATTGCAGTTGTATTTTAGTTGTGCTTCAAATGTATTGTAGTACTATTGCAGTTGTATTTTAGTTGTGCTTTAAATGTATTGTAGTACTATTGCAGTTGTATTTTAGTTGTGCTTCAAATGTATTGTAGTACTATTGCAGTTGTATTTTAGTTGAGCTTCAAACGTATTGTAGTACTATTGCAGTTGTATTTTAGTTGTGCTTCAAACGTATTGTAGTACTATTGCAGTTTTATTTTAGTTGTGCTTCAAATGTGTTGTAGTACTATTGCAGTTGTATTTTAGTTGTGCTTCAAACGTATTGTAGTACTATTGCAGTTGTATTTTAGTTGTGCTTCAAATGTATTGTATTACTATTGCAGTTGTATTTTAGTTGTGCTTCAAATGTATTGTAGTACTATTGCAGTTGTATTTTAGTTGTGCTTCAAACGTATTGTAGTACTATTGCAGTTGTATTTTAGTTGTGCTTCACATGTATTGTAGTACTATTGCAGTTGTATTTTAGTTGTGCTTCAAACGTATTGTAGTACTATTGCAGTTTTATTTTAGTTGTGCTTCAAATGTGTTGTAGTACTATTGCAGTTGTATTTTAGTTGTGCTTCAAACGTATTGTAGTACTATTGCAGTTGTATTTTAGTTGTGCTTCAAACGTATTGTAGTACTATTGCAGTTGTATTTTAGTTGTGCTTCAAATGTACTGTAGTACTATTGCAGTTGTATTTTAGTTGTGCTTCAAATGTATTGTAGTACTATTGCAGTTGTATTTTAGTTGTGCTTCAAACGTATTGTAGTACTATTGCAGATTGTGCTTCAAATGTATTGTAGTACTATTGCAGTTGTATTTTAGTTGTGCTTCAAATGTATTGTAGTACTATTGCAGTTGTATTTTAGTTGTGCTTCAAATGTATTGTAGTACTATTGCAGTTGTATTTTAGTTGTGCTTTAAATGTATTGTAGTACTATTGCAGTTGTATTTTAGTTGTGCTTCAAATGTATTGTAGTACTATTGCAGTTGTATTTTAGTTGTGCTTCAAATGTATTGTATTACTATTGCAGTTGTATTTTAGTTGTGCTTCAAATGTATTGTAGTACTATTGAAGTTGTATTTTAGTTGTGCTTCAAATGTATTGTAGTACTATTGCAGTTGTATTTTAGTTGTGCTTCAAATGTATTGTATTACTATTGCAGTTGTATTTAAGTTGTGCTTTAAATGTATTGTAGTACTATTGCAGATGTGCTTCAAATGTATTGTAGTATTATTGCAGTTGTATTTTAGTTGTGCTTCAAATGTATTGTAGTACTATTGCAGTTGTATTTTAGTTGTGCTTCAAATGTATTGTAGTACTATTGCAGTTGTATTTTAGTTGTGCTTTAAATGTATTGTAGTACTATTGCAGTTGTATTTTAGTTGTGCTTCAAATGTATTGTAGTACTATTGCAGTTGTATTTTAGTTGTGCTTCAAATGTATTGTATTACTATTGCAGTTGTATTTTAGTTGTGCTTCAAATGTATTGTAGTACTATTGCAGTTGTATTTTAGTTGTGCTTCAAATGTATTGTAGTACTATTGCAGTTGTATTTTAGTTGTGCTTTAAATGTATTGTAGTACTATTGCAGTTGTATTTAAGTTGTGCTTCAAATGTATTGTAGTACTATTGCAGTTGTATTTTAGTTGTGCTTCAAATGTATTGTATTACTATTGAAGTTGTATTTTAGTTGTGCTTCAAATGTATTGTAGTACTATTGAAGTTGTATTTTAGTTGTGCTTCAAATGTATTGTAGTACTATTGCAGTTGTATTTTAGTTGTGCTTCAAATGTATTGTATTACTATTGCAGTTGTATTTTAGTTGTGCTTCAAATGTATTGTAGTACTATTGCAGTTGTATTTAAGTTGTGCTTTAAATGTATTGTAGTACTATTGCAGTTGTATTTTAGTTGTGCTTCAAACGTATTGTAGTACTATTGCAGATGTGCTTAAAATGTATTGTAGTACTATTGCAGTTGTATTTTAGTTGTGCTTCAAATGTATTGTAGTACTATTGCAGTTGTATTTTAGTTGTGCTTCAAATGTGTTGTAGTACTATTGCAGTTGTATTTTAGTTGTGCTTCAAATGTATTGTAGTACTATTGCAGATGTGCTTCAAATGTATTGTAGTACTATTGCAGTTGTATTTTAGTTGTGCTTCAAATGTATTGTAGTACTATTGCAGTTGTATTTTAGTTGTGCTTCAAATGTATTGTAGTACTATTGCAGTTGTATTTTAGTTGTGCTTCAAATGTATTGTAGTACTATTGCAGTTGTATTTTAGTTGAGCTTCAAATGTATTGTAGTACTATTGCAGTTGTATTTTAGTTGTGCTTCAAATGTATTGTAGTACTATTGCAGTTGTATTTTAGTTGTGCTTCAAATGTATTGTAGTACTATTGCAGTTGTATTTTAGTTGTGCTTCAAATGTATTGTAGTACTATTGCAGTTGTATTTTAGTTGTGCTTCAAATGTATTGTAGTACTATTGCAGTTGTATTTAAGTTGTGCTTCAAATGTATTGTAGTACTATTGCAGTTGTATTTTAGTTGTGCTTCAAATGTATTGTAGTACTATTGCAGTTGTATTTTAGTTGTGCTTCAAATGTATTGTAGTACTATTGCAGTTGTATTTTAGTTGTGCTTCAAATGTATTGTAGTACTATTGCAGTTGTATTTTAGTTGTGCTTCAAATGTATTGTAGTACTATTGCAGTTGTATTTAAGTTGTGCTTCAAATGTATTGTAGTACTATTGCAGTTGTATTTAAGTTGTGCTTTAAATGTATTGTAGTACTATTGCAGTTGTATTTTAGTTGTGCTTCAAATGTATTGTAGTACTATTGCAGTTGTATTTTAGTTGTGCTTCAAATGTATTGTAGTACTATTGCAGTTGTATTTTAGTTGTGCTTCAAATGTATTGTAGTACTATTGCAGTTGTATTTTAGTTGTGCTTCAAATGTATTGTAGTACTATTGCAGTTGTATTTTAGTTGTGCTTCAAATGTATTGTAGTACTATTGCAGTTGTATTTTAGTTGTGCTTCAAACGTATTGTAGTACTATTGCAGTTGTATTTTAGTTGTGCTTCAAATGTATTGTAGTACTATTGCAGTTGTATTTTAGTTGTGCTTCAAATGTATTGTAGTACTATTGCAGTTGTATTTTAGTTGTGCTTGAAACGTATTGTAGTACTATTGCAGTTGTATTTTAGTTGTGCTTCAAATGTGTTGTAGTACTATTGCAGTTGTATTTAAGTTGTGCTTCAAACGTATTGTAGTACTATTGCAGATGTGCTTCAAATGTATTGTAGTACTATTGCAGTTGTATTTTAGTTGTGCTTCAAATGTATTGTAGTACTATTGCAGTTGTATTTTAGTTGTGCTTCAAATGTGTTGTAGTACTATTGCAGTTGTATTTAAGTTGTGCTTCAAACGTATTGTAGTACTATTGCAGTTGTATTTTAGTTGTGCTTCAAATGTATTGTAGTACTATTGCAGTTGTATTTTAGTTGTGCTTCAAACGTATTGTAGTACTATTGCAGTTGTATTTTAGTTGTGCTTCAAATGTATTGTAGTACTATTGCAGTTGTTTTTTAGTTGTGCTTCAAACGTATTGTAGTACTATTGCAGATGTGCTTCAAATGTATTGTAGTACTATTGCAGTTGTATTTTAGTTGTGCTTTAAATGTATTGTAGTACTATTGCAGTTGTATTTTAGCTGTGCTTTAAATGTATTGTAGTACTATTGCAGATGTGCTTCAAATGTATTGTAGTACTATTGCAGTTGTATTTTAGTTGTGCTTCAAATGTATTGTAGTACTATTGCAGTTGTATTTTAGTTGTGCTTCAAATGTATTGTAGTACTATTGCAGTTGTATTTTAGTTGTGCTTCAAATGTATTGTAGTACTATTGCAGTTGTATTTAAGTTGTGCTTCAAATGTATTGTAGTACTATTGCAGTTGTATTTTAGTTGTGCTTCAAATGTATTGTAGTACTATTGCAGTTGTATTTTAGTTGTGCTTCAAATGTATTGTAGTACTATTGCAGTTGTATTTTAGTTGTGCTTCAAATGTATTGTAGTACTATTGCAGTTGTATTTTAGTTGTGCTTTAAATGTATTGTAGTACTATTGCAGTTGTATTTTAGTTGTGCTTCAAATGTATTGTAGTACTATTGCAGTTGTATTTTAGTTGTGCTTCAAATGTATTGTATTACTATTGCAGTTGTATTTTAGTTGTGCTTCAAATGTATTGTAGTACTATTGCAGTTGTATTTTAGTTGTGCTTCAAATGTATTGTAGTACTATTGCAGTTGTATTTTAGTTGTGCTTTAAATGTATTGTAGTACTATTGCAGTTGTATTTAAGTTGTGCTTCAAATGTATTGTAGTACTATTGCAGTTGTATTTTAGTTGTGCTTCAAATGTATTGTAGTACTATTGAAGTTGTATTTTAGTTGTGCTTCAAATGTATTGTAGTACTATTGCAGTTGTATTTTAGTTGTGCTTCAAATGTATTGTATTACTATTGAAGTTGTATTTTAGTTGTGCTTCAAATGTATTGTATTACTATTGAAGTTGTATTTTAGTTGTGCTTCAAATGTATTGTAGTACTATTGAAGTTGTATTTTAGTTGTGCTTCAAATGTATTGTAGTACTATTGCAGTTGTATTTTAGTTGTGCTTCAAATGTATTGTAGTACTATTGAAGTTGTATTTTAGTTGTGCTTTAAATGTATTGTATTACTATTGCAGTTGTATTTTAGTTGTGCTTCAAATGTATTGTATTACTATTGAAGTTGTATTTTAGTTGTGCTTCAAATGTATTGTAGTACTATTGCAGTTGTATTTTAGTTGTGCTTCAAATGTATTGTAGTACTATTGCAGTTGTATTTTAGTTGTGCTTTAAATGTATTGTAGTACTATTGCAGTTGTATTTTAGTTGTGCTTCAAATGTATTGTAGTACTATTGCAGTTGTATTTTAGTTGTGCTTTAAATGTATTGTAGTACTATTGCAGTTGTATTTTAGTTGTGCTTCAAATGTATTGTAGTACTATTGCAGTTGTATTTAAGTTGTGCTTCAAATGTATTGTAGTACTATTGCAGTTGTATTTTAGTTGTGCTTTAAATGTATTGTAGTACTATTGCAGTTGTATTTTAGTTGTGCTTTAAATGTATTGTAGTACTATTGCAGTTGTATTTTAGTTGTGCTTTAAATGTATTGTAGTACTATTGCAGTTGTATTTTAGTTGTGCTTCAAATGTATTGTAGTACTATTGCAGTTGTATTTTAGTTGTGCTTTAAATGTATTGTAGTACTAATTGCAGTTGTATTTTAGTTGTGCTTCAAATGTATTGTAGTACTATTGCAGTTGTATTTTAGTTGTGCTTCAAACGTATTGTAGTACTATTGCAGTATGTGCTTCAAATGTATTGTAGTACTATTGCAGTTGTATTTTAGTTGTGCTTCAAATGTATTGTAGTACTATTGCAGTTGTATTTTAGTTGTGCTTCAAATGTGTTGTAGTACTATTGCAGTTGTATTTTAGTTGTGCTTCAAATGTATTGTAGTACTATTGCAGTTGTATTTTAGTTGTGCTTCAAATGTATTGTAGTACTATTGCAGTTGTATTTTAGTTGTGCTTCAAATGTATTGTAGTACTATTGCAGTTGTATTTTAGTTGTGCTTCAAATGTATTGTAGTACTATTGCAGATGTGCTTCAAATGTATTGTAGTACTATTGCAGTTGTATTTTAGTTGTGCTTCAAATGTATTGTAGTACTATTGCAGTTGTATTTTAGTTGTGCTTCAAATGTATTGTAGTACTATTGGTAGATGTGCTTCAAATGTATTGTAGTACTATTGCAGATGTGCTTCAAATGTATTGTAGTACTATTGCAGATGTGCTTCAAATGTATTGTAGTACTATTGCAGTTGTATTTTAGTTGTGCTTCAAATGTATTGTAGTACTATTGCAGTTGTATTTTAGTTGTGCTTCAAATGTGTTGTAGTACTATTGCAGTTGTATTTTAGTTGTGCTTCAAACGTATTGTAGTACTATTGCAGTTGTATTTTAGTTGTGCTTCAAATGTATTGTAGTACTATTGCAGTTGTATTTTAGTTGTGCTTCAAATGTATTGTAGTACTATTGCAGTTGTATTTTAGTTGTGCTTCAAATGTATTGTAGTACTATTGCAGTTGTATTTTAGTTGTGCTTCAAATGTATTGTAGTACTATTGCAGTTGTATTTTAGTTGTGCTTCAAACGTATTGTAGTACTATTGCAGTTGTATTTTAGTTGTGCTTCAAACGTATTGTAGTACTATTGCAGTTGTATTTAGTTGTGCTTCAAATGTATTGTAGTACTATTGCAGTTGTATTTTAGTTGTGCTTCAAATGTATTGTAGTACTATTGCAGTTGTATTTTAGTTGTGCTTCAAACGTATTGTAGTACTATTGCAGTTGTATTTTAGTTGTGCTTCAAATGTATTGTAGTACTATTGCAGTTGTATTTTAGTTGTGCTTCAAACGTATTGTAGTACTATTGCAGTTGTATTTTAGTTGTGCTTCAAATGTATTGTAGTACTATTGCAGTTGTATTTTAGTTGTGCTTCAAATGTATTGTAGTACTATTGCAGTTGTATTTTAGTTGTGCTTCAAACTGTATTGTAGTACTATTGCAGATGTTGCTTCAAATGTATTGTAGTACTATTGCAGTTGTATTTTAGTTGTGCTTCAAACGTATTGTAGTACTATTGCAGTTGTATTTTAGTTGTGCTTCAAATGTATTGTAGTACTATTGCAGTTGTATTTTAGTTGTGCTTCAAATGTATTGTAGTACTATTGCAGTTGTATTTTAGTTGTGCTTCAAACGTATTGTAGTACTATTGCAGTTTTTGTACTTCAGTTTTT
>CM056449.1:31736177-31813677 GCA_029783895.1 Triplophysa bombifrons
CACGACAAAATTGTCACCGTTCGAGGTACTAATGGGTAGACCTTTCCCGACCCCGTGGGTCAAAGGCGGTCTGGGATTTCTTGTTTAGGTGATCTTCAGGTGATCCAGGAAGACTACGTGACCTCCCTAGTCGAAAAGTTAAATTCGATATGTGCTGATGTTTCTTTGTGCCTTCCTCTTCCCTCAGAAAACCCTACCCATAACTTTGTTCCAGGACAAAACGTTCTTGTGAGGAGTCTGAAGCAAACAAAGGTTGGAGAACCAAAGTACCACGGACCAGCAACTGTGATTGCCGTCACACGGACAGGAGTTCTGACGGACTATCAGCCACAGTGGATACACGCTTCCAGACTGAAGTTGTGTTCTTCAGGAGAGCAGGCAAGCTCCAATTTAACATAGAATCTCCACAGGGGATTCACCTTACTGCATCTCAGGGTAGAGAAAGCACTGACTAAGCTGAGGACAGAACTACCTTTGTGAGGTGGGGGCCACCCAAAGCAAGAAGATAGGAGGCCCATTGAGCCAACAGTGCTGACTCCGCTTCCCCTGAGGTGCATTAAGGGCCAAATTGAAATAAAAGGTCTTATTCCAACAGTTTCCTATGGAATTCTTAGATATCAATTCCTACACTGCGTGCACACTAGCAGAAGCCCTTATTGTATTCGGCCCAGATCTTCTTAACGCAGTAAAAACGACCATAGGAATTGCCCCTGACCCAACTAGAGTAGTGCTGCAACGTCCAATACCAGGTAGCCTAATTCTGTATGCTTTCAGGCTAGAAGGGGGGGAATTAGTTGTAAGCAAAAGAGATTGCCCACATTCACAATGATAGAACCTAACAGGCCGTGGCACCCGTTCAGGCAGCCAGGTATGTGTGGACTGCGTGGAACAACGATTATTCTAACACTAATAAGTATAATAATCACTGGTATAATCCTAAATCAAGAAATAAAAGTAGAGAGAAATGAAACCCTCGCCACACGGCCAAAACGGGAAGTAGCGAAAGTTTCCCTGATAAAGAGACGATCAAGGTCACTCTTAGGGCAGGCAGCAGCGCGAGCTTCCTTTGTGACCCAAAATCTTTAACCATGGGAGCAGCTGGCAATACCGAAGCAGTTAGGGAACAATTCGGAGAGAGTCTGTATATATGCAAGGGGTCTTGTAGGTGGTCAGAGGTGATAGCGTATCATGGCCCTGAAGCCCTAGGCACCGACCCCAGGTTTGAAATAAAGATTGTAAAGTTACAACACAGAGTAATGTGGGATGGAAAACATTGTGTATATTGTGGTAAGGCAAAGACCATTCCTATAGGGTCTCTTCCTTCGCTTCCTGGTCCAGACCATAAGGAAAGTTATGCAGGGGTAATGAATGTTACCATAAAAGAGGTTACATTTCAAGATGAAGGAATTTACTACTGCGTGTGGGCCTTATTAGGTAAAGACCGTTATCAGGAAGTTCAAATTAAAATAGAACCACCAGCGATGAGGGAAATAAAAGAAAGAATTAAGGAACTAAGTGCAAACCCGATACCCAGCTATTTAAATAAGCAAGGGGAAGCACCCCAGGATATTGATTTCATCATGGGTTCTAATCTCGATCAAGAAACTAAAAAAGTAAGAGTTGCAAAATCTAAATGTGGTGGTAACTACGCATGTGCCTTAGCCTTACTGCAGAGAGGAGTCTTAGCAGATGAGGTTAGAGGAGATTGTTGGGGATGTATACAACTCCACTCAATGTGGAAAACGCAAGAGCTTACAGCAGGCTGCTTGTAAATGATGAGGGTGACTGCAATATGCCAAAACAAATGTCTTTAATTGTACAAATGACTCTGAATATCCGAGAAGGAAGACCACCAACATCCGTAATGCGAGACTATAACTGTTCGTATACAGGAGAACCTTTTCAAGGTCCTGCATTTTATGTAAATGCTCGTCCCGCAGAATTATGTGTGTGTTCCAAATCAGGCAGACATATAGTAGGAATGTCCGATGTAGAAATGAAATTACTTTGTCTCAATCAAATAACGGACGTCATAATTGCACCATACAATATCTCAATAAAACTACTGAGGGATTTGAATGTCCATTTTCACACCTAGATAGTTCACCAGGAATGATGTGGGTTTGTGGTGAAACTGCATATTACCATTTAGATGCAGGGGAATGGAAAGGTTGTTGTTATGCTGCTATTTTGTCCACAGGAACTAGCATAATGGAAAAGACAAATCTGGCCACATCTTTGAATAGACAAAAAGGGAAATAAAACTGCCTGATTATTATGCAGGCCACAAGATTAGTGATCCATGGACTACTCCTTGGGAAAACGTGGGATGGTCCCTAGCAGGTTTGTTTACAGGAATCGGTACTACTGTTGCTCTTAACAAAATTAATGGTCTGGCATGGCAAGTTCTTTCTTTGGAAAATGACACAGCACAAGCTTTAAACTTAATCTCTAACGAATTAAAGAAAATGAGAGTTGCCATTGTGCAACATAGACTTGCTTTGGATATATTAACCCCAGAGAAGGGAGGGGTGTGCAAAATGCTAGGAGTATCTTGTTGTTTTTCAATTCCAGATTATGCAGACAATATCACTGACGTTGTGAAGCACATGAGAGAATCAGTTCGTGAACCCACACCGGTAGATGCAACATGGTTTCAATGGTTGGACAGCCTAGCCGGGGGATGGGGACATTGGATAACCGGTACAGTAATTCCAGTTGTGGTGACCATCTTAGTCTTGTTACTATTTTTGCCATGCATGTTGCAGTGTGTGGTCGGATGTGTTAAAAGATCTGTTACTTCCTTTACAACCAAAGGAACCGATCGAATGATGTTAGCAATAAGAACGACTGACGTCAATCAGGCTATGCTGGTTAGATGCACATCTAAAAGTTATCGTCCGAAAGATCAGAATCAAACTTGGGGATCCATATTTGATATTGATCGTAGCAGCGATACGGACGAGGATGACAATGATTATGTTCACACACCGGAGTTAGAACCAGAACCAATACCGGTGATAGAAGAACCACCGAGAAATGTTGATGAACGTGACAATGTAATGGAAGAAGATAATGAGCTTGACGATTCGATAATTGAGATTGGCACGGTAGATGATGAAGAGTAGATATAATTATTTTTATGTTTTCGTTTTTATTGAGGGTGATTGGTGTTATTATGTTTTTATTACAAATCAGTCTGATTGATCTTTTACCACAAAGATCAGCTTGCAAACCAGAAAACCACAAAAAAATACGCAAATGCAATTATCCTTTTATTAAAGACTTTGTATTAACCTTTTGTACTACTCTATATATTTGTTCTTTAAAGGGACACAGGACAGCTTGTAAGACCGTTGGTCTGAAAGTGGCCATTGTGAGAATCTGGATTTCGTCCTGTTCTCCACAAATACTGCATCTGTGTTTATTCCAATATTCATCACATGTATTCATTCCTTTATCTTATTATTCTCTATTCTCTAGTTATTATCTTCTATTCATAATATTTGCTCCTTACTTTCTTGTTGTTTAACCTCGTTGAAAGTTGTATCATGTCTTATGCTGTCTTATGTTGATATAAGAATCTGTTGTTCTCCATCTCAAGGTTCCCAGCTCATTATATTTTGCCGTAATTGCATTACTATTTTGTTATGTACACTTATGCAATAAATCTGAAAGAGACTTTTGATAGGTTACTGAAAATACATCATAAAGAAGTTGATTATTATATAATAATACTATAGATAATCTCTAGATTAATCTTTTGACTAAATATATTCAGAGCACTTTTGGCAATTTAAATACTTTACTTTTTCTACTGGTTCACATCACTACATGACAATTGTCCCACACTATTGTCACTTTTGTGTATAATGTCCTTTTTTAAAACAAATGTGTTTCGAGGAAACAGTTCAGGACAATCATTTTGAATAATGCCAGCCAACAGTACAACTAAAATAAACACTGATCACACTAATGGTGACTTACATATTTAACCTCAATAAGATCTTTTGCAGATGTATGATCTACAGCAACTAGATGGCAACAGTGTTGACAATATACTACTGTAGAAACAGCAGGTAAGAGCTAACAGTGTAAAGCACTGAGTCAAGAGAGGTGATGGGAAGACTCAGGTGAAACACAAGATAATTCCTGTAATGAGTTTTATTAAAGCAGATGAAGAGGTTTGAGGTCACAAGTCTATAAGTCATAACTTGAATAAAATAAAAAAGAATCACATGACTGTACATCCAGGCTTCTAGATACACATTTGCTCAAACTGACTATGAACAAAACATCTGCTGTAACACAAAACCAGCACAAGGTTTAACACACTGGCACCCTCCTCCTCTCTGGAGAGACTATAAGAGAGACTGACTCTAATAGACCAGATTCACCAGGTGAAGCACCAGAGCAGATCATTCTACCATCAGACACAATCCAAAAAGAGAAGAAAACATTACATAGATTGAAATCAGGAAGAATAAAGCATGTTTTAAAGCAATATAGTCTCCTAACCACTTATTCCTCAAACACATTTCCTGCCGCTTATATAAGAAAAAGGAGAAAAGCAGCTCCACTGTGTGGAATAATGGTTTCCTCCAGAACTTTAAACATCTCTGAGAGCACCAGACCCTCTTAAGAGAACACACCACACCTGAAGCAGATGTCAGTGGTGCTCACATCATGAGAACACGCGTGTAAACCAGCTCCGTATACATCTGCCTGACTGCTCAAATCAACACAATAAATTGTCAAGTTAAAAGTGTTTTGTCATTATTTGATGAAAACTAAGACAAAAGGCAAAATCACATCTCATCATCAAGGTCCACTCGAGAGGCTCATGTTTCATCATGTGTGTAGTGATAGAAACACAGCCGCACACAATGTGATATGTTAATTCCTGAAGCCTTTGTGTGTCTAATCAACTTAGTTGTTACATAACAGTTTGTGAATATGTGTGTTGATTCTTATGAAAATATCACAGCCATAAAACTGCTTGAGCCTCATGTTGTACTATCACAGACATCACAGGACTAATGTTACACATTAATAGACATTCAGACAATGTGCTTCATCACTTAGACGTCATCATCTGATCTCATTGTATTTAAGCCACAGCACATTCATCTTACTGTTACAATAGCAGATATAAACCAAACTTAACATTAAACCACAAAAGTCAAGAGTTCAACTAAAGCAAACTCTGATCACAATAAAGGTGATTCAATTAAATTTCAATATTTTTTCAACATTAATAATAGGTGCAAAAGTTTGATTTAATATAATAACATAATTATAATAAATAAACAAATAAAAGTTTTGCTGCATTCAGATCATTTATCTCAATTTATTTCAAACTGCATCATTTAATTGATTTATAACCCTGTGAAATACTGAAATGAGTCTGAAAAACTTCACATTTGAAACAGTTTGAATTAATAATTAAATAATTAATTAAAATACTGTATGTCATTTTAAATGCTGTTTAAGACACACACACACATCTGCATTTGACTTTGTATTCGTTTTTTTTTCGAAAATGGTTTATGGATTCTTACATCAAATTGTGACTTAAATGACAAACTGTTAGAAAATGAACACAGAGTATCAACCAACCTGTCTTTTAAGTTTATTATTTTAATATGTTTCTTCTAATTTGAGTAAAACCTTATAAAGTTCAATTGGTTTTGTAACTGAACAAACATTAATTCAAACATTTAACATTTAGATGAAAAGTGTCACACTGACCTGAGAACAGCAGCTCATGAATGTGTAGGGGATCTACAAATTTGTGAATGATTATGAAGACTTTTATTTTGACAAATTGTGAAGACTTCTATTTTGACGCTTGACGGGCGCCGCCATTTTTGGTTTTGACGAATTGCGCGAAGAGAGATGGAGAGTTAGCACGTGGAGTGAGTGAAGCAGCTGTGAGCTGAGCGCGGATTGTTGAGTTCGTGAAGTCAATCCCGATCTAAAAGTTATTTTTAGACCCGTGACATCAACCAGAGATGTATAACGTTGCCGCGGAGTCTTTGTTTATGTGAAGAAGTTTGTTGAAGTGAGTTTTAAAGAAAAAGTTTTGTGCCGTTTGTTTGCGTGTGAAGCTGGGCAGAAAGGCCTGTTAGTTTCATAAGGTTTCAGTCTCGTGTAGGAGTGAATACTCTCACGTTTTCTTTGTTTAAAACAGTTTTTGTTTCATTTTTCTAAAACAAATATGAGACAGTGAATGCTGATACTGATTGAGTCGTCTGATAGAGCCGTGCGTGCGTGTGTTGTTAGTCTTCTCATTGAGACTCCATCAGCTGGGATTGCAGCCTCGTTGAATCAAGCTGCTGACGTCAGGATCGCGAGCACAATCGCTGAGAGTTAAGTGAGTGAAGAGACAACCTGCCATCTGATGGACTTAAAATTGTCCAACGTGTTCAAAAATTGGACTTACAGACGTTCTTTGAATAAAGTTGAAGTTTATTAACCTGAAAATCAGCGCGCTGGGCTTTCTCACACACAACTAACTCAACAGCGAGTCCCGTTGAATCAGCCCCTCCTAAACAGTGTTTTACATTTTTATATGTGTATGTGTGGGTGTATCTTCAAGCTTGCTTCAGTAGTTAGTGTCCAATCTCACGGCTCTTGAGACATCCCGCCGTTTAGTCTTTAGCCAATGGAGAGATGACCGCTTGGCGCTTGTGGACAACCGCACCCTTCTTCTTTGTTCTCTTAGCATCTGTAAAACACCAAACTTCCCCCAACTAGTTCACCCAACACTTATCTAAACACAAGATCTGTGGTATGTGTTTGTATGCTCTGCTTGGTTCAGGCATAACAGTTAATCACTCCACCCCCCTTGGACGCACTGTTTCTTGTGGTCTAATAATCTCTCCTTCACATAACTGAGTTTACTCCTTTTTCTTTGCACTCTAATAACAGCAGCACAGTAATTATGACACTACAGCATGATTATATTGATAACAAATAACTTGTTTAAACATATGCAATTAAAACATGGTAATGAAAATAACACAACACTGTTAAAGACTTATAAAACCCTTCACATCCATTGGACATCATTCAGCTCCTCATCCACAAACCAAGAGTGGTGATGTACATTGTTTTTCCTGTTTTCCTACTGAATACTGCTAAGCAGAATAACATTGCCGTTTTCTGTCAGTGAGTCATCTAAACTAAACAGTTCAATCGTACAGTCATTTTGATGGAGCCGTTATAAGTGAATTTTTCCTGAAAAGTGGATTCATAAACTTTCTTTTTGTGCTCGTGAACTCAAACGGACAGAGAATAACTTTTTCATTCCTTTTTCCTGGAGTTTTGAATCGAATTTGAATCTTTGAGTCAAATTGGAGTGAACTGTTGAACTTTCAAGTGAACTGTTTCAATCTATTTACAATTGTGAATCTTTCAAAAGTGATCCTGATTCTGAATGTGTTCAAATTGAATTGAAACTGAAACAAATCAGTTTTCTTCTCTTTTTATTATTTTCCACATTTTTATTTAATTTTTGATTCATCTGCATTTAAAATTGTTTCATACTTCCTGTGAAAACAAAGAAAAGAGAAGCATTTTATTTAATGCAGTAAAAAATAAATGTAAATTTTTTGTTAGTTAAGCTAAAACTGTTTGTTTATTTGTGAGTCACTTATACTAAGGAGTGAGGGCGTCTTACCTATCCTGTTAGATCCGGGGAGGGTGGGTTTTGTAGTACGCTAGGTTTAACCCCTGAGTTTTCTACACACACACACTTCAGGTGGCTTCCGTGCATTGAGTAAATCCTGAAGCCCACATCGCCGACTCTTGAGCATTACACATTGCAACACGATAGAAACCACACAATTAGTTTAATTAGTTGTACGTAGACTAAAAGCATTGGGTGGGGGGACTAGGATCCTGTTGCTCACTCAGTCTTCCTTAGTATAGTTCAGAACATTCCCCTCACAAGGCGGTGGCATATTTCCCCCGCCACATAATGATGATCTGGGTATTGCATAGTATTAAATGTAACCAATGGTTCATGGCCTCCACGTAGTGCATTAAAACACTTTAACGCACGACAAGTCTTGGATCATCCCTTACATGTTATGGGCTATATGTAAACATCTGTTCTGTGAAATAATTGAAAGTTATGTGAAAGTTAAGGGCAACGTTAATCAAAATATTCTGGTGCTGTTTACGTTTCTTTCATTCATATTTTTCGGCTTTAACATTTAGTAACTGTTTTTTAAAAGCAATAACATACTTGAGGCTAGTACTTTATCGTAAATAAGTTACTTATACACACTTAACCTCTCGTACCCTATTACTTACTTATTAAATTACACTCTTGAATACTGGATTCTTAGCCAGAATGTCTGCATTTAAATAAAAAAATTAGCTACTAAAATGTTTTAAATACATTTTTCATGTTCAATAACTTATGAGGTAAGTGTATTTCAGGGATAATGTACAATCATACGGTTATTGTGAAATAAAATCCTTTAGTGTGATACAAGCCTGATGACACTGTCAGAGTTTATTGTGCGATAACAAGTTCCGGACTGTACTAGAATGTTTAAAATCATCTTATTTGAATAACCTTAATGTTTGTCCTTGCTGTCATTGATTTCCTTAAATGTGATGCCTATAGACTGTCCCCGTGGAGAGAGAGAGAGGGAGAGAGAATCTTCCTGTGCTAAGTGTTCATGTAGGACTGCCAAGAAAATCAACTCCTGGCCTTTTTCTATCATTATGGGCATTCTTGCCAGCTTGCGTTATGGTATGAGCTTCATCACTGAATGTCTTCTTTGGACTTTTAAACATCCAAGTGTTCTTGAGTCTAGTGGATCTCTGAAAAGTGGTTCAGATCTTTCAAAACATCTGCACATCAGCAACGGTGTACCTGAGTCATCCGATTCATTTCTCCCTTCAATGGCCTCACAGCACTTTCCTTCATTAAGAATAAATGCATTATTGGGCCTTTTGGTTTTCGACCTGGAGGCCACCACAGAGAGAGGAGAAGTGGACATCTCTGTGAGACGTTTGGCCAATTGAACAAGTGGCTGCTTTCTAGACCTTACAAGCCGTTTTAGCTTACCGAGATAATTCTCGAATGGGAATGCACTGCATGCATCAAGGCTGCCAAAAGCCATTGCCTCTTCCGATAGATGTACCATTGAATGGATGTTGTACACAAGAAAGTGGTCGCCATACAGTTCTTTTGTTTTCGCAATGAAGTATTGCATTAGCTCTTTGCTGTATCTGTTGTGTTCCCTTGCCAATGTTGGACAAAGCAGAAGACTCAAGGCAATACTTAATGCCATGAAATGGTCGTAAAGATGGTCACTCAAAATGCCCTTCAGCACGATCTTGCCTGTATAAACAGCAAACTGGCGCAGTTCTGTTGCCTTCCACCTGTCAATGTCCTCTAGATTCCAAGGTTTTCTGACAAAACAGTTTGGAATGGCGCTTCTGAGTGACAGCAGCCTTTGCGTCACCTCATTTATTTGCCCCGCAGACAGTCTTACTTTTCTGTCTCCTCTAACCCACTCTGTGATTAGCTTCTTCATAACACCCAGGCAGGCTTGGTGCATGTAGTCAATTGGAAATTGTTGTATCATATCCAACGGGAGCCTCAAAAAGGGAGACACTGGTGCAGTCTGATTTTCCTGAATTATTGCCATTTCAGCACGAAATGCTTTATTGGTGCGAAGAGTGAGATTGTCTACCTCTGGGTAAGTTACTCGCCCAGAGATCCATGTGCCTTTCTGAGTGCATTTGTCACATCCAAAATACCAAGAATACTGCTTGATCTTCGTCACCATTGCTCTTGCTGGTGCATCACACACAAAGCATCTGATCCTAATATTTTTTCCATCCAGACCATTGTCAAGGAGCTCTTGGATGTCATTTATGGCTTCCTCAGCAAATTCCAGATATTTCGGTTTGGTGGGACCAAGTGTCAGTGTGACAGGAAAAACACTGATGGGGTTTAGGTGAATAGCACAGAGGATGGGCCAAAGATGTGTCCTGCTACTTTTAAAAAAGGGTAGGCCATCAATATTAAATGATAGCTCCAGTGTACTCACTCGTTCAATCATCTCTGTCAGATAACGTTTTAACTGGTCACTAAGGCTCTCTCTTAAATTAAAATGAACACACTCCATTCCTGACTTTTGTGCTGATGTAACAGTCCTTGGAGTTTTCAGCAATGTCCTTGCTGTGGATGGGAGCTCTGGGTGTCCATTTCTTTTAAGTCCTTTCAGGAGATCATCTAAAGCATTATGAGTGATGCTGTGCTTTATTGACCATTCTTGCAGAAATGTTGGGAGTGAAGTTGAGGCCGTTTCATTTACACTCTCAGTTTCCTCATTGAGCGCATTGTTCACAGTCTCATGTCCAGAACTGCAACTCCCAATGAAACCAACATCAACAGCACCAACAGAACTTGAGATGCCGTCATCAATGTCCATTCTTTCAGCATATCCTTCTTGAGGTGTTAATGGATGATCTAATCGTTCCTGCTCCACAGGACCTTCATCCAATGATCTTTGTGCATATTTCCACTGCCTTGTGTATCGCTGCCTCTTAGATTTGGAATCCATTCTAAAGCCAATATACTGGACATGAAAAATGTTGTCATAACATATTTCACAATAATTCATTTAACATCAGTCATAAATTCATAATTTGGAATGCTGCCCTTAAATTGCCTTTTTAACAAAAAGGGACACTTGGCAGATTATTGCTGACCAAAAAAGTAGTACTGGTAGTAAAAAATAGTGATTTACAGTTTGTCATGATTAGATTACAATTTAATAGTAAAAGATTCAAGTAAACTTAAATGTTCCACTGATGGAACAGGTTAATGTGCAATGTCCTCATTTTACTGTAAACCACGACAACGTAACGTTACAGTATTTCAAATTGTTTTGATCCACAACAAACATGGCTCTGATAATGCAGCAATGGGAATGGGATTTAATCCCAGTTTGAATGACTTTTACGTGCCTGTACACCGCAACATGCAAGGTTCAGAAAGAAATGACGATTCAGTCAGTTTGTAAGAACTTGACTGGTAAGCATTTATCCAAGTCTTAAACCCAGATGAAACCTTTGATGTGACTTTAAATTAAGACTCTGAGCCAAAAATCTTGCAATCTTGAACAGTTTCCGAAGTGTCTTTCCTGTTCTAAAATGACTTTACCACTGTGTACAAGTCAGTGATGTGAAGTGATGAGTTTTTGGCTCAAATCTGGCATTTAAAGTCACACCAAAGGTGTTCATCTGGGTTTAAGACTTGGATTTATGCAGACCAGTCAAGTTCTTACACCCTGACTGAATCAGTCATTTCTTTATGAACCTTGCCCTATACACAGAGGCACAGGCAATTGGGACAGGCAATTGGGAATTGCACTATACATTGGAAACCTTCATGATACATTAAACGAGTTAACCACTGTAGAAAGGTTCAAAGAGGGTGGAAGAAAGGAGGCGGAAACCGGCAAACATTTAATCAAATAATAACAAAGAAAAAGACAGCCGGCCGCCCCTCACAGACGACTGCCGACGAAATAACATAAATACAAATGTAAAACATGTTCGGGCCCAGTTCTCTCTCCTCGCCAGTCTGGTCGCTCGTTCTCTTTATGCTCCCGATCTGGCGCTCATTAACAGTTACTCACTGGTCTCGAACCCGGGTTCCGCCCCGCCTACTCCACTACAACTACAATAGTTCTTTCATATGCGCTTTAGTGTTTGTTTACCTCAACCGTAGTACATTTAAATTCATTGTATAATTGGATTCTGTATGCATTGATTAAAAGTAATAATAGTTATTTTACCACATTTATCAGTTGCAGTTCACTTTGTCCATATATTGGAGCATTTCCATCATAACTTTTCTAAATCTTTTTGTGATGTATACAAAATATTTTAATCATATTAATACATAATTTGTATAGCTTGACAAGCTATAGTATAACTTGTCAATATTGTTATTGGCTTATTTTCTTTTTATGTTGTTCAAATATTGTCATGTGGCATTTGATTATTTAAAGAATAATCTACGGTAGAACATTCATCTTTCTCTGCCGTCTCTCCAGTCATTTATTCATGGCAAGATGTGGAATCACACTCTTCTTAAAGCCACAAAGTTTTGCCTGGCTGTCAGTGCAGCCAAGAAAAGCATTTGTTGTTCCCGAGTTTTGTAATTACCTTTTAACAATCCTGCCTGTAGCAAACAGTATTGCAATAAAACACTTGTTTATAAACAATACATATACTGTTATTGTCGGAGCCAGCCAGTCAATTCTGCCTTACAACTTCTGCCAGTATCACCCAAAACCTTTACAGCACTATCCCCAGGAAAAGTGTATACCACTCAGCATTAATTGCATATATTTTTTTTATTTGAAATGTAGATGAGTTCTAGAACAAAACTTATGTGACATTTAATCATGGTGACAGTGTCCCCCTGTATCATAATGCTATATATTATGATATAATTCATAGAGTCATTCCTATAACCAATATATATATATATGATCAGGAATAACGCTTGTTGTTGCTGCTATTAATCTACTTTTATTTTTGCAGGTGTTTATCTGTTAGGATCAAGTGTTTCCCCAATTTCAGCATAATTCAAATGGACACACTCCATCCCTGACAAGCAATGTTTTAATTGTCTTTCTACAATTCCCGTGATGTTGGGAGTGCTTGATGTGCTTTTAGTCCCTCTGGGAGATCAGGTTTTGAGAATGAGTGCTTTATTTTCATGTCAGACGATGTCGTCATGCTGGCCCCATCAGACCAGGACCTTCAGCATGCACTGGGACGGTTTGCATCCGAGTGTGAAGCGGCTGGGATGAGAATCAGCACCTCCAAATCTGAGGCCATGGTTCTCAGTCGGAAAAGGGTGGCTTGCCCACTTCAGGTAGGTGGAGAGTTCCTGCCTCAAGTGGAGGAGTTCAAGTATCTGGGGGTCTTGTTCACGAGTGAGGGAAGGATGGAACGGGAGATTGACAGACGGATCGGTGCAGCTTCTGCAGTAATGCGGTCGCTGTACGGAGCTGAGCCGCAAAACGAAGCTCTCAATTTACCGGTCAATCTACGTTCCTACTCTCACCTATGGTCATGAGCTGTGGGTCATGACCGAAAGGACAAGATCCCGGATACAGGCGGCCAAAATGAGCTTACTCCGCAGGGTGGCTGGGCGATCCCTTAGAGATAGGGTGAGAACCTCGGTCACTCAGGAGGAGCTCAGAGTAGATCCGCTGCTCCTCCACATCGAGAGGGGCCAGCTTAGGTGGCTCGGGCATCTTTTCCGGATGCCCCCTGGACGCCTAGGGAAGACCTAGGACACGCTGGAGGGACTTTGTCTCCCGGCTGGCCTGGGAATGCCTCGGTGAGCTGGAGAGCTGGAGGAAGTGTCTAGGGGTGAGGTAAGTCTGGGCATCCCTGCTTAGACTGCTGCCCCCGCGACCCGGCCGCCGGATACGTGGAAGAAAATGGATGGATGGATGCTTTATTTTCCCTGTATTGATTCTGCATAAGCTTATTATTTGCCCAGTCATTTCTCTTGTTCCATATGTTTGATTTATTCCCAATTTAATAAAACTGTTAAAGCCTCTTGTAATTGTAGTTTACTGTTTGTTTAGGCTTGCCTGAAAGCTGATAGGCCAGCAATGTCTAATTTCAGCAATCTCAGTAATAGTAAACCAAAAAAATATCTAAAAAACATCTACTGCCTATTTTTCCAGTAAGCGGAGTACAGAATTGTTTGCCTCTATATGTTGTCACTAGTGTAGTGTTTAGTCCCCCTGTCTTTCAGAGACATTGCAGTATTCTGTACTGTATGTACTGTCTTACAATAACTGAACTTATGTTACACTTATCAGATGGCAAAATCCATGATTCAACACTGTAAAACTGTCAATAAGTATCGAAAATTCATACTACAAACACTGTGATGCCACACATTGGATTTATACGATTGTGAAATGATTAGGTGCTTGTAATTGCTCCTTGAAAGTAAAATCGGTTCTAGTTTTACACTATTCATAATCTTACTGACCTGATATGGAATTTCCTTGAAAACCTGAATGCAGACTTCGGAAAATGGTAAGAAACAGAATAAATGTTGTAAATGCGTGCTCGTATTGCCTGATAATGGTTATGTTTTGTCAGGCTTATAAGGATCACTTTTGGAAATTAATAAAAAAGAGTTTTCATCTGTTTATGTATGGTGCTATTAAAATTAAATTTTTCTAATGTAGGTTCACAGTAAGTCTTTGTTAATTAAGACTTCATTTTTAATGCTATATAAACTAAAGGGAAACCTTTACCGAACGTTCACTGCAAACGTTCTGGAAACGTTAGCTGTTGATTAGAAAAACGAACCTGCAGGGAACGTTCCGGGAACGTTAGCTGTTGGTTAGAAAAAACTAACGTGCAGGGAACGTTCCGGGAACCTTAGCTGTTGGTTAGGCAAAATATAACATGGTTCCCAACAAAAAAAAACAAATGGGAACCATAGGGGAACGTTCTGTGTTTGCTGGGAATTCTACTCTTTCCTCTTTTAATGTATGTGGTGATGTTTCAGGAAGAACACTTGTACATTGGTAAAGAAAGAACTGTTTGCTTTATCATGATCTGTGTTAGGAGACTTCTTTAGCTAATCTTGAAGTTGATAATTTTATAAATAATGACAATTACCTTTAAAAATGTATGATAATATACAAACAATTGTTCTTGACACATTTAGACATTAGACAGATTTAGAAACACTCATCATACAAACATCAACAATGGTGACAATCACCAAACCAATGTGAAGCTTTCTTTTGTTGATTGTCATCATTGTCGAGTTTTGTGTGATGATTGTTGATGTCTAAGTGTGACAGTAATTATTTTGTCACAGTGTTTTCCACTTTTTATAAAACGAATTTGCGTTATTCATGAAACATGAATATCAGTATTACTTAAGAACCTTCACTTTACTGTTGCACATTTCATAAGAAGCCAATATTGCCAACTTAATCTGTTTACCATTTATCTTCTAAAAACACACAAGTCTTCTTATGGAAACACATCACATGTATTGAAATAGGAAATTGAGTTGACCCAAAGTCCAGAGTCCAGAGCCCAACTAAACCAAACACTGATCACTGTCATTGTGGTTTGGTGAAATTTAACATTATTAGCATTAACTTTAATTGATAAACAACAATTTTAAACATTGATTCAACGGTTTGTACCTGTTAGCCTGCTGCCTGTGGTCAGAGAACGTCCTGAAGATTCTGTGAAGGTTCACCAAATAACATCACACATATACATCAATAAGTTGTGTATCACTTATTTTACATTTAGACATTTAGATTTAGTCACTTAGCAGACACTTTTATCCAAAGCGACTTAAAAAGAGTTTGGGAGCAACAAGCGATGTCAATATTTTATCAGTAATAAGGCTCACAGTGAAAATAAAGAAATATATTAAATATATAGAATATATTAAAAAATCGTTAATGTACACAAACTCATATGCAGTTCGTCGGAGTCTGCTGTTTTAACTGTTAATTCATTAACCTACTCCGGAAGGCCATTTTCTAAATTTAATCCAGAACAATCTGAGACACTCAAATCTCTCAAATGAAAACGTCCACCTGCACACTTGACCTTCTGTCCTGTAGTCTCTTCAAATCATGCTTTGATTATTTGTATCCTTCAGTGCTTGCTATAATGAATGATCATTTGTCAACTGGTGTGATGGCTCTTGCACTTAAAACTGCTGCTGTCACTCCCATTTAAAAATACCAAGTCACTGATGTGAACTCTCTTTCCAACTATCGCACGATCTCGAGTCTTCCTTTTCTGGCTAAACTCTTAGAGGGTAAAATTGCGGCCCAATTGAACAACCACCTAATAGAAAATAATCTATTTGAGCTCCATCAATCTGGGTTGCGGAAATTGCACAGCACAGAGACTTTGTTAGTCAAAGTTACCAACGATTTACTAATAGCCTCTGATTCTGGATCTATATCCCTTCTCATTCTCTAGTATCTTAGCTCATATTTTGATACCATTGACCAGGCAGTGCTACTTAATCGCCTTAAATATGTATTTGGTCTATCAGAGACAGTCCTAGACTGGTTCAGGTCTCATCTTTAAGACCGAAAACAGTTTGTGAGTATGGGTGACTTTAGATCCAAGGTCGGTCCCTCGGTTTTGGGTCCCCTACTTTTCAGCATGTATATTCATCCACTCGGTGAATTACTAAAATCGCTCAATCTGAATTTTCATCTTTACGCTGATGAGACGCAGATTTATATTCATTCAAGATCAGGCCAAAATGTGGACAATCTGCATCTCTCAAACTGTGTTATTATGCTAATTGGCTCTCCCCATCAACTGTGCAAGCCCGGCCCTATGACCATGTATACTGATGGAGTTGCCCTGGAGTTTCAAAGCAAACTAAAAAATCTTGGAGTCATCTTTGATGCCTCGCTAACATTTGAGCCTTTTATTCAGAACTCTGTTAAGACATCCATTTTTCCACTTAAGAAATATTGCTCATTTACGTCCTCTGCTGTCCTTCTCAGTTGCTGAAAGGTTGATAAATTGTTTTGTATTCTCACGTATTGATTATTGTAATGCACTTCTTGCTGGAGTATCTAAAACCTCAATTAGCTAATTACAATATGTACAAAACTCTAGAATTATGTCTGGGGTTAAATCCAGTGATCATATTCCACCAGTTTTAGAGTCTTTACACTAGCTCCCTGTCAAATACGGTATTGATTTTAAAATCCTCATGTTTATCAATCTTCATGTTTACAAGATACTCATGTTTAGCCCATGTTTGACTGTTATAAATGTGCCTCTAAAACACACTATTACAGCAAATTAAAAATAGATATAAAGTTTAAGAGCCAAACTAAAGGAAACACAAAACACTATAAGGTTGAGTTCTTATTTTTCATGTTTTCTTCAGTGATTGTGTTTGTTATCAGCGGGTGTTCATCATTAATGATCAATCATCACTTCATTAATCACATTAATTATGTCATTAACTTTAACTCTGCTTCACTGTTACTTTTAAACACTCTGAGTGAGAATTATATAAACACTAACAGTGTTCATTTAACACCGGTGGTTTTGCTGTGCATGGTTGATAGATCATTTTCTGCTTATGCTCCTAAGATCTGGAATTCAGATAAACATGAGGGAGGCAAACTCTCTACCCACTTTCAAATCTTGTCTTAAAACATTTTATTTCAGAACTGCTTTCATTTGACTGGATCTTTTGCTTTGTTTTTACAGTATTTTGTTGTGCTGCTTTATTAATGTGTGATGTATTATTTTGATTCTTTGTTCAGTGCTTTGAGAAGGAAACTTTTAATGGCGCTATATAAAATAAATGTATTATTATTATTATTATTTTTATATGCCATTTAGGAATAAAACAAACGCTAAAAGTTTAAGTTTCCCACCCGATCAATGTATAATGTTTGACAAACCTGGGACAACATTCAATGCATTAAAAAATACTATTGCCCTATATCAATGCATTATTAGTTAAAGTATGACTTATTATACTTAAGGGCATATGTCTAAAAAGGGACACTTTGTAATTTCTCCCAACGGGGCCTATACACTGAAAAAAGTGAGACTTTGGATCATCTTAAAAAAAATACTTTTTCTTTGGACAACTTAAAAAAATACGTCAACTGTTACAAACAACTGTATAAGTTTTTCTCAAATTATATTTATGGCTTGGTTCAAATCAAAATTTAACATTTCAACAAACCAACATTATTGTGATCAGGGTTTGCTTTAGTTGGGCTCTTGATCTCTGGCTTCAGATAAATGTAATCTCTTTTCTCTTCACATTTACAGATGCTTTTATCCAAAGCTATTTACAGTACCTTTAGTCTCATTACAACTTTATCTATCAGCATGTGTTCCCCATGAACCCACAACCTTGCATATTTAGCCCAATGCTTTACTAGCACAACAACATTAATAATATAAACAATTTCAACAATGGTATCAAACATCAAACTAATTCAGATAAACAGATCAACTCCAATGCATGTTGGGAGTCATGAATGAGTTTTGTACTATGATGTTACCCAGCATCAAGGGCGTATATTTGGTTTGAACATTGGGGGGGTTGAACGTCCCAGATAGCACACGAACATCACAGAGACGTCTATTTGATGTGTGTGTGTTTACATCTGGAAGACGTATTTTGTAGAGTGTTTGCTCATCTTCCTGTTAGAAGATGTCTTTAAGATGTAATGATTTAGAATGTATGTTAAACTGACATTTTATAGATGTCTATCAGATGTTAGTAAACAGCAGAGGCTTTCCAGATGAAGTGATCTTTAACAGACAAGTTACAGACGTACGTGTGCTATCTGGGGTTGTATGCTGCCTGTTATTTTATTTTTTTAATGTGTATTGTTATTGGATCATTTATCTATCTGTCTGTCTGCCTGCCTGCCTGTCTGTCTGTCTGTCTGTCTGTCTGTCTGTCTGTCTGTCTATCTATCTATCTATCTATATGCTTTAACTGATTACAAATTCAACATAAACAAATATGAAAGAGACAACATTTAGACATTTATTTTAAGATTTTTACATTCTGTCTTAATGCCTTATAATTTTTTTTTAAAGGGAAACGCATCGGCTCTTGAACAACTGTAAACATTAAATTTAGATACACCACTTACTCACTTACTACACAGGTTAAATGACAGCTCCAAAAATCTGCTTGCGAGACGCAAGTTGGTCACAACCAACAACAAATTCTTGGCACACTAACTTGTTTTCAAAGATGTCCAACTTTTCTTGGTGGACATGACAAACTGCCACATAATTCTGTCTCTTTTGTGACATACTTGAGCGTAGCATATTTTTTGTGACATACTTAAGTCTGCTGACTTTTCTACCCTGCTACTATATTTACCTCGAATCTGTAAAAAAAAACTTGTTAAGAGATTATACACCTCATAACGTTATGAAATTCGTGTATAATCCTCATTCATAAAATTCTAACATAGAAGAGATTATAAAAAGAAAGAAATTAAGTATTGAAAGCGCCAGTAGGCGGCACGGATTCACTGTTTTAATGAGTGAGCCACTTAAAATATTCATTAATCCAATTCGTTCAAAAGTCTGATTATTTTAGGAGGAAAACAAACATCAATGTGAATACTTTTGTTATTGATAATTACAGACACTATTGAAACATGAACTAGCAAAACAGATGGCTGCTTTGGTAACTTGTTATACTGATAGTTATAGCTAAATAGGTATGATGACATCGTAACCACTCGCGGCGAAAATTCTGACTAAAAAATGTGTTCCAAGCCGCACGGTACTAAAATGTGTATGTCATTCAATATCTTCTCCTGGCCGCCTGGTGGTAGTATGTTTTTCCTGAATACGGCTGTAACTACATAGAGTTCAAGCCCCTGAAGCGTTGGACACTTCGGGATTTCAGCCCTAATGTGATTTCAGGTCACCGCGGCTTTCAGAAAATTTGCCGGTCGGTGGCTTCATCTAAGCTTTGCACATGAAATGTAGGTGGACCTAAATACACAGATTTTATCTTGTTACTTACGAAATACCATCGAAATCCATCGAGGAGAAAGTATTTAACTAACTCGCGGAAATTGTGAAGTCACATTTGTGGCGGGTAGATTAGCGAATGTACTGCAGGCGCAGTTCTAAAAAAACATCGTCTGTATTCAACTCATTCTGACGGTGTTTTTCGTGAAATTATTACTCATGCTTTGAATATGTGTTGTATGAATATGAATGAACAATTAATTTTGATGTGTATTGTTGTTTTCTCTTGTATTCTCAAAATAAATGTTTATGAATATGAATGAACGCTTATTCATTTTATTTGTTTTGAGTGAGGTACCATGTGTCTGATGCCCATTCCAGCTAAAACATTATATTTTCATGATTTCATTTGAAAGAACTAACAAAATTCTACATTCGTTTCAAATTTCGTGCAAATATCTGATAAAATAAGGAAGTTACAAGCAAAAATGTGTTAATTATAAGCATTTTCGGTCACACGACTTCCATTGGAGTTCATGTTAACTATTTTACTATATTCCTCGGTATTATACATATCATAACTTTCGCAATCCTCAACTGATTTTCACAATTCAGGTATCGTCGGAAAGGGAATTTTCAGCTCTGTCTCGTCCTGTCATCCATTTTGAGCTTAGGGGTGTTTGAAAATTTTGTCATCATACCATTGCAATGGATTAGCTAGCTAACATATATGGTGTGTACTTAGCTATTATTACACAATATTCTCATACCTCATTCTCAGTAGGCCTACATGCTTTATTTTTTTCATCCCTCTCTGACCAGCAGTTAAATATAGTACGCTGTGCAGCGCTTCTCTTCATGTTTGGCGTACGTTAAGTTACTCGTGTGCTCTCCAATTCAACAACACTCGCGTTGTTTTGGTGAAAGTGCGACTCATTGGTTGGGCGATACCAATCGGTTCAATGGAGGGGGAGTATTTTTTGTCTAAGTTATAATGACAAACTCATATTTGATTGGGAACAAAATTATTGTCACAAAATAAAGTAATTCTACATATTTTGATTCTACATTTGATCTACTGTGATTTTCATGTTGAAATATTGGAGGGGTTGTAACCGATGGATTTGAATATGGTCCGTGTATCATCTGATCATTTGATAATTCCATTCAATACAACAAACGGGAAAAGAAAAAAAGAGTCGATATTTCGTTTTTCCGTTTTTCTGTATCTACATTTTTTTAAATAAACGATGGTTTTCTTCTAATTTCATCTTAAAACGGGAAATCCAATAGAGACATAAACCAAAACGAAACAACGACCCGAAATACTGTTTTTTCATTTTGGGTAATTTCACATGGTCTTCTGCGCGCGAAGGCTTTGCGCATGCGCAATGTACAGCCGCTTACCTTTACCAAGTGCATGCGAACTTGCGTTAAACTCGAAATGGACATGGATGCTTCGTTTGTACTTTTCACAACCACAAAAACAGTCACACTGAGAGAGGAGGACATGAAGGTGGAAAATATTTCAAAAATATTTCAGGTAATATTGAACGATGGCTAATTAACTTTCACAATACTTTCCAGAGCTTACATCGAAGTTTGTTAGCATTATTGCTTTTAATATGTGACATTTAAGTGAACAGTTAAGTACATTTAAGTGAACAGTTAAGTAGTAACAGCTCGTAGGCAACAGCAAAGGTGTAAATCCATAAATTACGGTTGTAAATTAAGAAGTTATCGGATGCGAACAGCCCCTCCCCCGTTACCTCAATCAACAGAGTTCATTAAGTTCCCCCAGCTTTATATAGTCGTTTACACTATAACTACTGTACATTACATTTGTTTTAGTTAAATTAACCCAGTAAACTACAAAATGATAGTAGTCATGTACATATGCCTATCCAGGAAATCATTTTTATTATGCACATTTGGCTTGCGTTACTGTTTTTAGGTAACATGCCAGAGCCTGTACCTCACTGACCATAATAATGTGGCAGTGTTCCCCAGAGAAGATGGCCACTTTAGTTCTTTGGATCTCAGGGACCAGGCCCACTACGGAGTACATGGATCTGGGGCTTCTCCCAATGCAAGTGTTGTTAATGTCCCTGCCTTAGGGCCACCTCCTGCACCTTCCTCAAGCAGCCAGTTTCGCTTTGCCAGGTCAGCAAGCTCTGCAAGTACCTCAGTGCATCCCAGGGCCCAGTCTCTGAAGTACTTAACAAGGTAATCTATTTATTTTACTTAGTTTAAGAGGTAAATGTTTTACATGTACTCTTGTATCATTGTTATGAATGACAATAAGTGGAATTATTGTGAATTTCAGGACAGTCAACCTGGGAGAGTTACAGAGTGGAAAGCTTGTGAACAGCAGAATGGTGGTTGTAAGATTTACTGAGCAGGAGGCGACTGTCCCCAGCATAATTGCCCAAGTAAAAGAAGCTTTAGGAAGCAACGCACAACTGATTCTGACAGATCACAATGGAGTGGAAATGATGGACTCAGAAGGAACAAGAGGTGCTTTCTTTAATTTACCTTTTCAGATTGCAGTCTAGGTAACCATTTAAATTGCGGCATCAACTTACCCACATTTCAAACTACACTTCATTCTTTTATATTATTATTTATTTTTTACTATAAAAAATAAAAATGTATCTTCTCTTATATGCCATACCATAGGACACATCTGCATATTAGTCTGTCAACTGCCCATTTGCATCCATGTGTCAGTCTTAAAGTGATAGTTCAAATTAAAATTATGTCATTATGTACTCATCCTCTTGTCATATCAAACCAGTATGACTTTCTACCGCAGAACACAAAAGAAGATATTTTGAAAAGGGTTGGTAGCCAAACAGCACTAGGACCCATTCACTTCAATTGTATGGACACAAAACCAATGCAAGTGAATGAGTGACAGTTACAAACATCCTTCAAAATATTTTCTCTTGTGTTCAGCGGTAAAAAGAAAGTCCTGCAGGTTTAAAATGACAAGAGGATAAGTAAATGATGACACAATTTAAATATTTGGTTAACTGTCACTTCACCCAGAATTAGATCTCATTTAGCTACTTTTCATTTGTGGAAATCATTTAGGCTCCTTTTACTGGAAGCAGAACTCTAGAAAAATCATGGCTGTACCAGAGGGTGACTTCCAGGCTATGCAACAAAAGAAGCGGAGAATCTCGTAAGTTGCAAGAGAAGAGGTTTCTCTTAACCCTCCTCACTGTTTCTTTTCACATCAGTCACCATAAAAGGCTAAACATGAGCTTTGTCTCATTTAGAAGGCTGCGTCCTTTGGAGGTCACATTTGTTGGCTGCATGTGTCATACTTTTTATTTCAGAGAAGCATCCATTGCATTTCAAGGTAAGATTGACAGCAGTACTATTTTGTGTTAATTTTTTGTTTCTTAAACTGAAAAGAGACAGCCTCGATGAAATATGCAGCCTTCAAATGCGACCTCCGAAGGACTCAGCCTTCAAAATGAGACACAGTCTCAGATCAGCAAAATCGGTCTGATAGAACATATTGAGAGAGACTAAATGAAAGCCAGTTAAAGAGTGACATTCATCATCATTCTCAGTGAATTCACAGTTTGTCCAAACACCTTCATGTTACAAGTCTTTACCATTCCCACAGCAGATACAAAGTTATGTGGTTTGCATTTATAAATTAACATTACATATTTTTTACAATATATATTTTCATGTTTCATAGACGCAGAGATGATGAGGGTGGACTGGACAGTGTATTCGAAAAAAATTGAGGAGGTTGTTTTGGCTGCTCAGGGTTTAACTGAAGTGACTTCTACCATCCAGGAACTCTCTAACATTGTCCATCAAAACAGGAAGACCACATTAGCACTGACTGAAGAACAGTCCAGGAATGTGAGAGCTGCCTTCACTTGTCTGGTTTGCAGAGGTTTGTTTTGTCCTTGAAAATGGTTATTTACGTTTACTTTTGACAGGCGCTTTTGTCCTGTCCTACAGTGACTTAAGTGCATTCAAGCTATACATTTTTACCAGTATGTGTTAACCATGATAGAGTGATAGCACTTAGAGAATGAAATTGATGTTTGTGACTGGAACATCTACAAAGAAAGATCTTGATTTACTCTTTCTAAAATAGCTGTTAATCAGAGCACAGCTTTTTAAAAAGTAACATCAACTTAACTTTTATATCAAGTTCAGCTGTTGTGTATTGCGCTTTCAGAACTGTATTATTTATTTCCTGTCTTACAGAATTTATGGAAGATCCTGTATATGCAGCATGCTGTGAGAGCTTAGTGGGATGTAGATCCTGCACTACTTTGTGGCAGCAGAACTCACCACAGTGCCTGAAGTGTCGAGAGGATGATTTTTCCAGTAAGACTCACAGGGTCACTGGCCTTTCTGAAATAATAAATGTAGTCAAAGAACTAGCACAAAGAGATTAAATTTATTCTTGCTGAAGTTATTATCGCCACAAAGCCTTTTCAGTGTTTTGTGATGTCTAAGCCAAAATTTTGTTTTACATTTTAGTGTTGTTACGAGACCAAAGGGACTTTAAAGTTTATAAATGTGTTGTTGTTGTCCATGGTATTGTTGTCTGCTAACTAAGAAAAAAAAAGAGTTAGAAAATGTGCCAAACATGTTATGTCAGGCTCTTCTGTGGAATGCCAAATTAGTTTAAAATGTAATTGCTGCTGTCATTTTTGAAAAATAACAATAAAAGTCAATACCAGTTTCTTTACATTTTTGTCTGTTTTGTTTCCCAATTTCAGCAAAAATATTTGTTCCCATAAAAAATTTCCGTCTATACTGTGTAATATGGACAGAATGTAAGTAAACAACAATATTGGAATGGAATTTATTTTATTAGTATTAAGATGGACAGTTGACATTTATAGTTGCATTAACACAGAATTCTCATTATATGATACACATCTAGGAACATCTCCTCGTTATGTCAATTAGGCGGCTCAAAGCGTCCTTGAATGGACCACAGTTGTAATTCACAGCACTATCAAAAACAACTGAAAGATGTGGGTAATATTGTGCAAAGTGCTGTTCTGCTCTCACTCTGTCAACCTCAGACAGAAAGGGGTCACTTCCGAATGAAGATATTCTGGTAAGGGATGATCCCATATCCCTGTCATAAATGTCAGCAGCTACTGTGGAATCTGGGAGAAGATCTGTTGCGATTTTTCTTGGTGTTCCAGACCCTGTGAGGTAATTTGGTATCCCCTTTCCTTTGAAAAGAAAAATATGTTAAAACACTTATAGAACCAGTTACCGTGAATACATATGGAATATATGGGATGTGTAACATACCTGGAATCCTGTGAGCATTCCATGAATTCACAAATCTGTTAATACCAATCTGGCACATTTGACAGGTCAGATTGGATGTGCAGAACCTCACCAGGTTGTCCTCCATATCTATTGCTTCCTGATCTTGTAGCTGTACCAGGGCTTCCTTTAGTGGGTAATTTACCCGGTTGTTGATTTCTGGCCAAATCCTTTCCACTGTGTGATTCTTTAAAAAAATGAAATAAAAAAGACATGGGTAAAGTTGACTGAAAACTGGTAAATAAAGTAATGCTGTGGAGGATGAAGTAATCAGATTCTTTACATGAAAGCACCACTACCACAATGCTGAAATAGTCCTGGGCCTGTATTCAGCTATTTGTCAGCCTCATACATATTTGCACCTCAAATAGCCAAACTGCAAACTATGTATGCAGTTTTATAATGAACTAACTAGAAAAATCATGGCTGATAATAAGATGTTTTGTGAGTTTGTCTTAGTGGCTTAGGAGTTCTTCTGACTACCCCTAACTTTTCTCAGATTTGGAACTGATTTTAGTAGTAAAACACTTTCTGAAATACACATAGAGAAAAAATGTTTGAATCCTACAATTAGTACTGACATGCATATTGTTAGAATAACTTTTTCGAAATCACCATATTAGGAGTTACTTTTACCGTTAAGATTTTTTATGAATACAGGCCCTGCAATGCAGCAAAGTAGCAGAGCATGGATATGCTGGAGAACACCTCAAAAAAGCAAGAAACTCTTAAGAGAGAGTAATTGGCTTAATATAATTTAATACACTACTTTTAAGCACTATTGTAATGTAGACTGATGGCTTGTAGATGGCTAGCATTACCCTTGTTGATTGGGTTTGGAGATATGGCTCTCTTTGCTGGTTGTATCTATTTTCTGACAGCCTCTCTTGCATGTACAAGCAGAGGTAAAACTCTTTACCATGATCCACACGAAGCTGATCCCACATTCCATATTGTATAACTGCAGGTCTACATGAACAATAACGACATGCTTTATTGTTGTATTATTACAGTTAATTTAAACATACTATCAGAACTTCATTATTCTTTTAGAAACTATAATTATACATTACACTTACCTGTACACCTCTTCATAGATGGCTAAATTGTTTTTTGCAGGCATTGTTGCATTTGAGACAATTTTCTTGCTGTATCCATCCACAGCAATCACATGAGTTGCTCCAAACATGACCAATTTTTCATTTTGGTCCAGGTGTAACTTGTGTCCCATATACTCTGCATTATATGGGATTGGGTTAAAGTTACGGATACCCTACAGATGAAGCATAGGCAGACATGTACATGGCATACATAATCCTAATTGTTCTAAAATAATCATTCAAATCTAGGACTACTTAATAACATACCCGGCGCCGTTCTTCGTGGTATGGGGCATGGGCTGCTCGCAGAACACGTCCAATTCTGCCTTCCCCTGCATATACCCCAACAGATGAAAGGTAGCCTGTCATCATTTTACGACCATAGGTCGATCCAGTCTGTAGGAACACACACTATATATTTGTCTGCATGTCTATTGTTCTTTGTGTCTAATGATATTCTTCCAAAGCCATTCCCTAAACTTAGTGGTAGTTCACCCATGCAAATGAATGGGTGCCAGTTACGAACATTCTTCAAAATATCTACTTTTGTGTTCTGTGGAAGAAAGTCATACAGGTTTAAAATAACAAAAGGGTGAGTAAATGATGTCACAATTATCATTTATCACTTTTATCCTCCAAGAAAGCGTGTGCATCATGACTTTTAAATACATAATCGGGAACATTTATGCACATAAGTTTGTGTTCAATATGTTTTACTAAAGTAGTCAAGACCCGTTTGAATACAAAACTGTACACACACGCACACACACACACACACACACACACAAAGTTTTTTTTTTAAACGTAAAAGAAGAGAAAAGCGAGACGGTCCCTAAGCTAAGCGTGAACAAGAAACTGGAAAAGCGGATGCTTCGCGTTTTTAAGGTGGAACGGATAGCGTCAATAAGAAACTGCGATTAAGAAGCTGGATTCAGCCTCGTGTAAAGAGGAGCAATCGACCGTCGACAATAGAACTCAAGAGGTAAACTCTGGTGCTTTTATGGTAACAGCCACCAGGTGGCGCCATCGGCAGCGCGGCCTCCATTCAGCGGATCTTCTGTTAATGTTGTAATTGTAAGTATATATTTGATGAAGTTTAAACTACTTTATGAGCCTTTATATTGTTTGGACATTTCCGTTTCCCAGTTATTATTACTACACTATGTCTGAAATATATGAGTTTATATATATAATGAAAACATGAATTTCACAACCTGAATTTTCAGGACAGTGAATTCATTAAAAAATATTTTAAAACAATGAAATTTAAGGACAATGAACGTCGGGGTAATAAATTCGGGAGCTATTTCCAATTCAAGTCCTGGGGACTGATTTTATTTAAATGTTGCATAGAAACTATCCTTAATTTTATTATACGATCATTTCTCAAAGTGCATAAGTGTGATTCATAGAACAAACATACTCACTGAAAACACGTGTAGCCAGTAAACAATTTTTGGTTCCCAGAACGTTCTGGGAACGTTAGCGCATGGTTCCCAGAACGTTCCCGGAACAGATATTCTAACGTTCCCTGTTGGTTTTCCAGGAAAGTTTTCTTAACGTTATAAGAACGTTCCCTATAGGTTAGGGGAACGTCCCCATACCTTTCCCCTAACGTTACGGGAACGTTCCCCTAACTTTACGTGAACGTTCTTCTAACGTTAGGGGAACGTTCCCCTAACCTTAATGTTATGATTAATGCAAATAAGTCTGAAATCATGTGTTATAGCTTGTTTATTGCTTAAAGAACAAGAACCGGGGTTAAATCAATCAACATTTTTAAATTAAACTGCATAAACACCCTTAAACAACATACAAATAAAACAAATACAAAGAACATAATATTAACTTTAAAACGTTAAACTAAAAGCTAAATATTTAATTTTTAAAATAATAGTTTAATTACTATTTATTAAATGTAGAATGAGAAATATAATATAAACTACATGAAAAACCTTAAACAACATTCAAATAAAACAACTGGAAAATAATAACTTTAAGACGTTAAACTAATTGGTAATATGAAATTGTATACATAACATTAAAATTACTATTTATTAAATGTATAATGAGATATATATAGTCTACAATTAATTAAAATACAGAAGCAAGTCCACTATCTTCACTTCAGCATCATCTGAAAACAAAACAAAAAGGAAATGAATAAGAAGAATCTTAAACACTATAGTTGAAGTGAATACTTATTATGTGAAATAGTTATTAATTGCAGTGTCTCCAATGAATAATGTTGATCGTTAATACTGCCTGCAATTAATTTACAAATCTTTTCTAAACCTATTGGCCCATCTTATAAAAAGTCAGAGAGTTGATTGAATCATACTGATAATTTACAAATGACATTGTTTACCATTTCAAATGCCTGTGTGGGGCATATTTTAAAACAAGAGAAATTTCGTCCTCCACATCAGTTGCCCTCAGCTGCTTAAAGTTTTTTTGTGTTGCTCCTGTAAAATAGAATGACAATCTCTGATCAGATAAATACTCCCTTTATGTTCACACAGTAAAACAAAACTATTTAATGACCCTAAAATGACACAAGTTAGGACCAAACTTGCCTATTACTAAGTTGCAAATTTGTAGGTCTTGGAAGGCCTGTTTATTTTTCTTCCCTTTCAGACTGTAGGCCCCCAAGACCTCATTTAGGGCAATCTTGCGCAACATTTTGCGGACCGCAGCACCAGGATTTAAGCCCCCAAGGGATCGAAGGTAGTTCATCTGTAATAAAATATGATAAATAATTAATGCAATGAAGGAATTTAATTAAAAAATTGAAGTGTGTTCAAAGAACGTTCATAAATATTGATCTATTTGTATTTTTTGATCATGTGAGTTCAAATTTGCTTATCAAGTCTTAACTGCCATACACTGCAATGCTAAAGAATCAGATTATAGTAGAATCTGAAGAATATATATATCTGAAGGAAGCAGGGGATGAGAAGGAGAATAAGATGGAGAGAAGAACACATGTATTGATAACTCATTGTATCGGTACCTCAAAAGGGTTGTAGACTAACAGATTGTAAAAAGGAAACATTTTGTCCTAGTCCAGACCTGGTGCAGGTTAGCCATTTTTGGCCGGGAAATGGCACACTGCTAAATTAAGAAACCACATACCTATCTTTCAACCCTATTTTTTATGTATTATACTTTGTAACAAGTTACAAGCTGGTAACTCTTTATTAAATCGACAGTGTTCAAAATAAACAAAAAAGTAACAAGAAACAAATAACTTAAACAACATTCCCTGATGCTCAAGAAGTCAACACCATACAGAATAATGTGCAAAAGTCTTACCCAACAAAATGTTTTAAGCCAGTTTTTTATATTTTGCTGTAGTGTGTCTGTAGGAAATGTAAGTCTACATTTCCCAGCATTCCTTTTGTTATTATTTGTGAAAATCCAGTGACGTTACTATATGTACAGGGAGTCTGACAACAATGAATGCTCCACACAGAAATGTTGCCTTGTCATCATCTAGACTGATATTATTACATTAAGAAGGTGAAAAATGAGACAGACTAAATCCAGAAGACCTGTGGCAATGTCTCCAAGACACTTTACGAAACCGACCTGCAAAGCTGAATCTTGCTTTAATCGGCTTTAAACCCATAAGGAAGTCACTACAAATATAGATTTGTTTAGTAAATAGAAGGTAATTGATAAATAATATTGATTTATGACATTTTTATTATTAAGCATCCCCACTTTACAGATTACAGAAAAAAGTGCCCAAAACTTCATTGTACTGGATGTTTGCAGGTGCTCCTTCAAGTGTCTTTGAGACATTGTCACGGGGTTTAATCTGTCTCATTCTTTTCTCCTTCTTAATGTAATAAACAGACCAGATGATGACAAGACCACATCTCTGTGTGGACCATATCTATTGTTTTCATACTCCCGGTACACATACAAAAATCTCACTGAATTATCACAAATAATGACAAAAGGATTGCTTGGAATATAAACTGTAAATTATCCATCTACTCAAAACAAGTTAATTTCCCTTCACATACAAGTGTATGTTCTTTGTGCTTTTTGGAAAAGTTATGTTAAGTCAAAACTGATCAGGATGTTGTATATTGATGTTGAATTAATTATTACTTTTTGTGTTTTTAATATTCAGAAAGATTTGTAAGTCTTTGCCAAAGGTTCTGTTATCTGGGTTTTTGTGGATTACTATTATGCAAAAGAGTAAAGACTGTGGCTATGCAAAGGCTGGGCTGCATATTGTTGCTGGATTTTGTTTGATTTAAATTATTGTGTACCTGTTCTTGCTAATGCAGCCATAATCTCTTGCTGTACTACAGAAAGTGATGTTTCTTTTTAAGTTATAACACATTTTAAGTAAATAATAATAATCATTTACTCACACTCTTATCATTTGAAAACTGTATGACTTTCAATTCTTATACAGAACACAAAAGAAGATATTTTGAAGGATGTTAGTAACCAAACAATGGCCGTACCCATTCACTTCCAGTGTGTGGACACAAAACCTATGTCAAGTCAATGAATAATGGTTCCCAACATTCTTCAAAATAGCAAACATTATTTGTGTTCCGTACAAAAAAGTCGTACAGGTTTGAAATGACAAGAGGGTAAGTAAATGAATAAGAATTTAGTATTTCAGGTGAACTATCACATAATTATATATATATTATGTTAAAAATGATATCATTAAAAAAAACTTCCTATGTCGTACAGCAAGAGATGCATTAATGAAAGGAGGGTGAGTAGGCCTAGTATTTGAAGTTTAATGTTATATTAAGAATTATTATTAGTAGACTATACAAAATAAGTTCAGGGCTGTGTTTTTTCCGATAAGGTTGTCTTTTAACGCACTACGAAGACTCTAAAGGTACACCTTAACTACAGGTATACCTTCTCCAGTTGTGTTCCCCGAACTAGGAGGTGACTTAGGTGGCACGTTACCAGGTGCTGTCTATGTCTGTGTTGCTGAATCAACAATCTTTTTTTACTCTATAAAAGGACTGCTTTACTGCATTTTATAAAACTGCCAGTTCTGGTCCTTGATTCTGATTGGCTGAGCGGAGTTCTGAGCCGTTATAAAATACCCCGATATATAACGGCTGACCGCACCACATAGCCTAAATATCATTTTATTTACTTTATTTAATGAAACCTTGCTAAGCATATGGAGTAACTGTTTTATAAAAGCAGTCCGCTTCGCGTCGTGCCTATACGCCCCTTAGCTGTTATAAAATGCACTGTAACCCACGGCTTCTTGGGGCTTATTGCTTTAATGTGAGATAGCAGCATTCTTTATAAAGGAAGCACTTTACAATTAGTTGAAGTTGCATTTATTAGGAATCATACATTGTGATTTCTGGATTTTTTTTAGATTATGTCTCTCACAGTGGACATGCACCTATGATGACAATTTCAGACCCCTCCATGATTTCTAAGTGGGAGGACATGCAAAATAGCAGGGTGTTCAAATACTTATTTTCCACACTGTATTTATATATACATATATATTTACCATCTTTATTTGTTTGTCCTTGTGGGCAAGTTCAGAATCCAGCAGCTGAAGTTCTTCCACTGTCTGACACGGCCCATTGTCAAGAAGGTCCCCTCCATCCTCTACCACCGTCACAGCTGTAGAAGCCAGCAATTGTCGCTGCATGGCCAGGATTTCTTCTTGGTTTTCAGCAATGTCTTGCAACTTTTGCAAGACTTTTGTGCGATAGTCTGTAAAGCATTTAGAATAATATTGAATATGCTTCATTTTAATCTGACTGAATTTTAAACGGACTTACTCTTTGTTGCTGCTTCAGACGAAGACTGGGGCTCTTCTAAAAGGAGCTCTTTGGCAACTGTTGCAAAATAAAGCAATAAGCCCGAAGAAGCAGTGGGTTACTGTTTTTTTATAACGGCTTAGAACCAGGATCAAAATCAAGGACCAGAACTGACCCTTTTATACAAATATTTTTAAGTTTTAAAAGTATTAAAAGTGATTAATTTATTATAGAGATACTCTAATTTTAACAGTCAATAAATACAAGAATGCAATCACATTTTGCACAACCTTGAACATTGTAAGACACACTTTGCTGTGGGTACTTCTGCAGAGATTCTTCTGCTGTAGAAAAAAATACCAAATAAACTATTAAATGATGCCTTACTGATAAGGTTTCAGGTTATGAAAATTAAATAAGAAAAAAATATGCTTACAATTTACAGAACAACCACTTGAAATGTCATTGTTGTCTGTTAGAAGTCAAAACGCAAGAGAGAAAAAGAGAGTAATATACTGCATGTCTAGTACTAATACTTAAAAACATATTTTTATATTGTACGAACCTATGTCCAGAGGAGTCTTGGGCAAGGTGTCTGTAAATAAAAACTGAAAGACAATCAAGGCTGGAAAACAATTATGTATTATTTTTAATGCCACCAACTTACATTTAGGTGGAACAGGTTTATATATACTTTTTTTTGACTTCTTCTTTGCTAAAACTCTGCAATCATCTGAAAATAAGAACAAATTGTGTTAAAATAAAGTTTAGAGCAGGTCTAGTCAACTCGGCTCCTGGAGGGCCGGTCTCCTGCGGAGTTTAGTTCCAACACGAATCAAATTCAACTAACCAAGCTGATGAAAGTATTCAGGACTATTTGAAAATGATGAACAGGTGTGTTTGATAAGTGTTGGAACTAAACTACGCAGAATACATGCTCTCCACGATTGGGACCGACTAGCTCTAGCAAAGAGTTCACAAAAACAGTTCAAATTGTATCTTAAATCTAATTATGTCAAATCTAAATATCTGAAACAAAGTAGCAAAATACAATTTGTCCAAAGAAACTTGTCTATATGGAACAATGACATTCTTTCCTTTAATACATATTTTTTATTTTTAATCACAATTGGTTAAAGGTTTTATTTTAGGGTTATTGAGGTGCCCAAAATGTCACAACTTAAATTTTGTTCATTAATTTGTTTTCTCAGAAACATCTCAGAATAAATGAATAGAGCTTTATGTGTATATGTGCTTCAGGGAAAAAATATATTTAAATAGCATTTAGTAAACTAGAGAATGAGTGACTTGTTTCATACTGTTTATAGTTTTAAGAAATGTTTCAGTCTTTTGAAGAGTTGGAATAATGGTGTTGGAAGTGATTTGAATTGTTACCACTTGAGGAGGAATCTTTTTCTGACAGAAATCTCTTTGGCTTCTTCTGTGCCCTCTTTTTAGTTCTTGTGGTGTCCTCTGTTTCAATATTTGAAGTCTCCACAACACGGGAACATTTTTCTACAGCTGTGCTGTATGAGCCTAAAAAAATGTTGGGTCAAATATACCTGTTTAGCAATGCTCTTGACATTTAGTTTGAATAATTTTCTTGCAATTTGAGCAGGGATATTTTTTTTAACCTATAAATGAAGAAAATCTTGCTTTATGTATGTGTGAAAAGTGCATAGTGTTTATGGATACAATATGAAATTCCTCCATCCCCCTTGAATGTCAATCCCTTGATCTCTCCCTGCATTTCCCCATTCCCATTCCTAGCACTGGATATTATATATATCCTACAATGGAATTCCTTTACCTGTTTTCAGCCAAAATTTTTTTAACTGTAACTTCCTCCAGTTGATCCTGTCAGGTAAACTGCAGCTTTTCACAAGCTGCCGCACATTGGAAAAAGTCCAATAGCAGAATATTTTTCCCTGAAAAAGTAAATATAAAACACTGTAAATATATGCATAAGCTGTAAATTAAGTTAAAACAAAAAAACATTGATTGAAACAAAAACATACCTCTTTGCTCTCCTCCAACCATGAGGTGGGGACAATTTCGACCGAATTGTCGTCTGAGAATTCCACCACTGCATACTGTTTTGTGGCCATCTGTTAAAATGAAATTGGATTTCTCTGAGGATCAGTAGACAGAGTTCATATCAAACAAAAGGCTAATACAAAACTATAAAAACAAAAACGGTTAATGATGATCTGGGTATTGCATAGTATTAAAAGTAACCAATGGTTCATGGCCTCCACGTAGTGCATTAAAACCCTTTAATGCACGACAAGTCTTGAATCATCCCTTACATGTTATGGGCTATATGTAAACATCTGTTCTGTGAAATAATTGAAAGTTATGTGAAAAGTTAAGGGCACACTGTTAAAAATGTTCCGTAATTTTTACGGAAAAATACCGGCAGCTGTGGTTGCCAGGAAGATTCCGTAAAAAATACAGGAAAAGAATGTAAACAGTCTTGCCGATTAAAACTTCAGGGCACAAACTTCAAGCTGTGAATGAACTTAATACATTTTAGTCTTTTATATCAACAGCATTTCTTTATATAAAATTAAAACTTCATCTAATTGCATAAAAGTGAAAACATTACATTTACTTAATTTATTTCTTTGTTATTCTTTGTAAAAACATCAAAGTCACTCTTATACAAAGCAACATGCAGCATGACATCTGTATCTCATTGCCTGACCTTGACTTAAACACAGACTCACTCTTCAGCATAGTGGTGACCCACAAAACATTTAATATCAGAAAAACAAGCGAAAATACAAATTCCGTAGTTTTTACGGAATAATACCGGCAGCTGTGGTTGCCAGTAAACTACTGTAAAATTACGGGAACATCCTGTTTTTATTCATCCAATCAATTCACAGTGGAACACATGAGCCACACCCACTATTCATTTTCGAAACACGTCAGAATACTGAAGACGATCATCACTTCTGCTTCACAGGGACTGCAGCATAACATCCATGACTTGATGCTTTATTGGTTTATTTAAAGTCACCGTTTTTGTGATCAGTGTTTGCTTTAGTTGCCATCTTTCAGCCGTCATGCAAAAGTTTTCAGTTTTCTTTGTGCTGCTATGACATTGTTTTATATAAAACATAGTTTTGTAGCAAATCACATCAAATGAAAGTGTGATTAGGTATTTACTAAATCTTTATCTGGGATGTTGTTTAATTACTTATTGTATTTTATGTTACAAACACCTCAATGAATTAACATTTAAAATTCACATTTCATGCAACAATCAATCTAAAAAGTTTTTGAACTATTAAAAAGCTTGCATTTTGTCTTTGACTCACACATCAAGAATCAGTGTATGAATCTCAACAGTGGTGACTAACAAATGCAAAGCTTACAGCCGCAATGCATGCTGGGAGTCATTGATGAGTTTTGTGCTTTGATGATACCCAGAATGCATTGCGTTTATCTTTAATGTTTTTTTCTGTTGTCACCATTGTTGAGACAAACTGTTATATTCTAGATATCTGCTAGAACATTTATTATGTGTCACATATGCTGTCAAAGATTTTCGGTATATTATTTAATTTCATAGAATATCATAAATGATGATAACAAATAACTTTAAAGCACTACCTAAACAATCAACTATGTATATACTCTCCAACCTTAAGCAGTTATTAGTTAGCTATGTCTGAGCTTTTAACCACGTGTTTCAGTCTGTTTCAACACACAGATATTAAAACTGGGGAAAGACTTCTTCACATGGAAAGCAAAGGGTCAAGATCCCAACTAAAGCAATCACTCATCACCATGATGGTGACTCAACAAAACCATTAAAATGTAAACTTGTGGTAATTCTCAATTAGAACTTTTGAAGACATGCAACAGAAATAAAGTGACAGTGTTGTCTGTAAGTGAAGGTGATAAAAGTGTTTGTGGAGTTAAAAAAAACTCCTTGTGAAAACTATGGAATTTCACTGTTAATTTCCCAGATAATTTGACAGTGTTTTTTGTATTTTTACGGACGTTTTTTGACAACAGTTTTCTCTGTGAAAACTACAGAATTTCACTGTTAATTTCACAAGCACTTTAACAGGGTTTTTACCGTAAAAACTATGGATTTTTGCTGTTAATTTTACAGACAATTTTACAATGTTTTTCCATATTTTTTACGGACGCTTTCTGATAACAGGTTTTTTGTGTGAAAACAACAGAATTATACCGTAAACTTAACGGGCATTTTTTACAGTGCAACGTTAATCAAAATATTCTGGTGCTGTTTACGTTTCTTTCATTCATATTTTTCGGCTTTAATATTTAGTAACTGTTTTTTAAAAGCAATAACATACTTGAGGCTAGTACTTTATCGTAAATAAGTTACTTATTCACACTTAACATCTCATACCTTATTACTTACTTATTAAATTACACTCTTGAATACTGGATTCTTAGCCAGAATGTCTGCATTTAAATAAAAAAAATAGCTACTAAAATGTTTTAAATCAATTTTTCATGTTCAATAACTTATGAGGTAAGTGTGTAACAGGGATAATGTACAATCATACGGTTATTGTGAAATAAAATCCTTCAGTGTGATACAAGCCTGATGACACTGTCAGAGTTTATTGTGCGATAACAAGTTCCGGACTGTACTAGAATGTTTAAAATCTTATTTGAATAACCTAAATGTTTGTCCTTGCTGTCAATGATGTCCTTAAATGTGATGCCTATAGACTGTCCCCGTGGAGAGAGAGAGAGAGAGAGAGAGAGAGAGAGAGGGAGAGAGAATCTTTTTAACAAAAAAGGACACTTGGCAGATTATTGCTGACCAAAATAGTAGTAATAGTAGTAAAAAAAAAGTGATTTACAGTTTGTCATGATTAGATTACAATTTAATAGTAAAAGATTCAAGTAAACTTAAATGTTCCACTGATGGAACAGGTTAATGTGCAAGGTATACATTCTGTTGTGTGTTCCCTGCGCTGGAAATCACAGCCTTTTGTATTATTGAGCTACAGGAACACTTTAGGAACATTATTGGTAGCGCACTGATGATGTGATGGAGGAAAATGTTGTACTATGATCTAAATATTTTGGTTTACACACCAGAGGAAGACAAGTATCTCTACCTTAGTGACACTGCTTGTTTCTCAATGTTATACAAATAAAGTAAGCTACTTTTCTTTGTTTGTATATTGTATGTTGAATCCGTATTTCAATAACCTGTTACACGTCAACCCAGCCCAGCAGGTGGCGATATGTCCGTATGTGTGAGAATCGTTTATAAACCAGAAGAAGAATCTTGTTCACCAAGTAGCATGAGCTCAGCTGTGCACAAAGCCACAAAGCACGTGATTTGGAGTCATTTGGCGTTTTTGATGTTGTTAAAGGTAAGCGTTTATGATTATTATTATTATTATGTTTGTTTGAATTTTTTTGAAATGCTCTTTCCGTACGTTCTTTCACCTTGTGTAGTCGGTAGAGTGTGAAAGTTTGGTAAACTGCATTGCCACCTGATGCGACAACTTTTTACCCTATTGTGAGTTATAAATTTTAAAGAATAAAAAGTTTTTGTTGTTGCCAGAGCTTTATCAGAGTTGCATAAATCCTAACATGAGTCTGCGCTCGCCTCCACGTCCTCATCTTACTGTAAACTACGACAACGTAACGTTACAGTATTTCGAATTGTTTTGATCCACAACAAACATGTCTCTGATAATGCAGAAATGGGATTTAATTCCAGTTTGAATGACTTTTACGTGCCTGTACACCGCAACATGCAAGGTTCAGAAAGAAATGACGATTCAGTCAGTTTTTAAGAACTTGACTGGTAAGCATTTGTGACCCTGGATGACAAAACCAGTCTTATGGGTACATTTTTCAAAATTGAGATTTATACACCACATGAAAGCTGACTAAATACACTTTCTATTGATATATAGTTTGTTATGATAGGACAGTATTTGGCCGAGATATAACCATTTAAAATTCTTTAATCTGAGAGTGGGAAAAATCTAAATATTGAGAAAATCGCCTTTAAAGTTTTCCAGAAGTAGTCCTTAGCAACGCATATTACTAATGATGGGAAATAAATGAAACTTACACCATTGATTAACCACAGCTTAAACTTTATACACACAAAATTTCATAAAATTAATTTTCCAGGAACATATACAATTTTACACCTGAATTTTACACTTGAGCTGGCAACGAATCATCAATAACAGAGGCAGACCAACATGCTAAGATGATGTTTTGTTTACATTTTGTCAGAGCAAAGTTGGCATAACTTTGACAAACAACTCATGAAAACCACTACTTTGTAAAGAAGGCATTTAAGAACGTATGTGACTGACTGACCTGAACTTTGAAGAATTTTCCCACTCAAGCGGGTCGAATTCTGAGTCTGCAGTGAACACTTTGTATTCCTTCATGGCACGGAGTCGAAGCGATCTAAACATTAATTGAATTCGTCGTCTTCCGGGGCATCCTCTTATGTCAAGCCGGTCTCTGGACATTCTGTATTATCTTCCCAATGATTTGCGAAACAATCATTTACTAGGTTCGTTAAATTATTGCTGTCATTAGCGTTTAGATTGAGCAAACGCGCTTCCATCAGAATCCATGTTTTGAAGCGCGATCATGACGGATTGTGTACGCTGCGCACGAGAGACGCTATAGCAGGCCGTTGCTAAGAGGAAACAGGTTTGTTTTAACACTCTCTATTGGCTTACCCTTGTAATGACATAGAAGAGAGTAGATTAACTTGAAAGCGGAATCTCTTAACTTTACATAGATACCAAACTTGAATAGGTAGTTATCATAGAGCGGACAGCAGCGAGTTAAGTTTGTAGGCATGTTTCTGACCATTTTTTGTTCGCGATATTAAGGGATCGACTCACATAAATAAAGTTTTGATATATTTACGGTAGGAAATTTACAAAATATCTTCATGGAACATGATCTTTACTTAATATACTAACGATTTTTGGCATAAAATAAAAATTGATCATTTTGACCCTAACAATGTATTTTCGGCTTTTGTCAGAAATATACCCGTGCGACTTACGACTGGTTTTGTTGGCCAGGGTCACATTTATCCATGTCTTAAACCCAGATGAACACCTTTAATGTGACTTTAAATTAAGACTCTGAGCCAAAAACTCATCACTTCACATCAATGACTTGTATACATTGCTCCAGTCATTTTAGAACAGAAGAGAGCTTCTTCCAAAACTGTCGCAACAGAGATGGAAACAAAATTCTTTAAGATGGAATTGCAGATAGAAATGCAATCTCGAACAGTTTCCGAAGTGTCTTTCCTGTTCTAAAACCTCTTTACCACTGTGTACAAGTCAGTGATGTGAAGTGATGAGTTTTTGGCTCAAATTTGGCATTTAAAGTCACACCAAAGGTGTTCATCTGGGTTTAAGACTTGGATTTTTGCAGACCAGTCAAGTTCTTACACCCTGACTGAATCAGTCATTTCTTTATGAACCTTGCCCTACACACCGAGAGGTATTGTCATGTTGGAAAAGAAAATGGCACTCCCAAAACTCTTGCTATAAAATTAGAAGCACTCAATTCCATAGTATATCATTATATGCTGTAACGTTAAGATTGTTACCCTCAGAAATGCCTTAAGTAGTCAAACCTGTTTATTAGGAGGGGGCGACCCAAAACCTTTGGCAACATAATGTATATGAGTAAAGCTTCATTTAGCTGTTTTATTTTTTCTATTTAGGCTGTATACCATTAGTTTATGTAGAGCTTGTTTTAAGCCACCACAGTGTTATTTAGAACAATAATGAAAAATCCTTTCATCAGACTTTCATTTCAGGAAACTCTGTTTGAACCACAAAGTGTATGAACTTACACTCTACAACAAGGCCTTGCCCGTCTGTCGTCTTCAGTGGGAAAACGTTGGTGTCGTCTGAAATAAAAATGGAAAAAATGTGGATGGTATCTTACAGTTTTATTTTTGTTGACTTTGAAACCTTTTTATGCATCCCTGAAACAAGTGAGTGTTTCACAATATTTTTAATTCTTCTTTTGTTTTTGCTTTAATTTTCAAGTGCTTGGAGACTTTCTGTCTGTTGTCTGGTGGTGGTCTATAATTGCAATTGAATATAACGTCAACTGGTAAGTTAACATCATTTAAAGTAGTGAAGGTTAACTTTAGTTTAGTTAAGACTATTTAGTTAGTTTAGTGTTAGGTAACCAGTGAAACATAAAAAACATGTAAACAGTTTTTTGTCACATGTGAGCTCAATGAATGAATGAATGCCTTAATAAATTAATTATTATTTTAAAATACTAATATTTCATGTCTGTTTTGATGGATATGGAAATCAGAAATGTTACAGAATCAAATCTAGATTGCTAGAATTTTTGTCACCAAACAACAAAACATTATGAAAGTTTGTGTGAAAGAAAAACTACATAAATTATCTCTCAAATGACCCAGCTTGACATGCACATAACAGTTTGTGATTAGATAAATTTAGGCAGGTAAATGCCTGGCAATGTTATTATAAATTAAATCAAATAGGAGCTTGTGAATTAAACAGTCAAATCTGAATAAATCCCCAGCATCGAAAGCAAAATCAGCAGTGTTAAGTGAACACACCTGCTGTACTGTATACAGTTGAGGTCAAAAGTTGACATGCATTTTGCAGTATCTGGAAATCTTTGCACATTTTAGAAAAAAATTTACACGGGACAATCAAGAAACCCAAACCCAACTATTACAAAAGATACAAACTTTCAGAGATGCTCAAGAAGGTAACAATACATTTAACGTCAGATGGGTTTAAACCTCAGAAAATTATAACTAGTGTCAATTGCTTATTATTTTGTTATATGTGAAGCATGTCTAAATTTTGCTGCTTCTGGAGGGTGTTGATAAATTATAAATGTTATTTTAACAAAATAATACAAATGAAAGCTGGTCACCTAAGTTTATGCCTACCTGGCTTTTAATTGTATGGTTTTGATTTCTTGAGCATCAGCGAATGTTTGTATCTTTTGTAATAGTTGTGTATGAGTAAGTTTTCCTCGGTGAAAAAAGATAACTCTCTATTATACAGTTACTGGTAAACAGGATTCAAATACGCAGAATACTGGCACTAATTGATTAGATAACATCATACAGTAGTAAGAATCATGTGTATGTAAACTTTTGAATGGGTTTATTTTTGTAAAATGTGTTTTTTGTAAAGTTAGTTATTCTGTGATGTTGACTATATGCAAACATATTTTATGTAAAATAACATGTTCAGGACAGTACATGATAAAAAAAATGTTATTTTCAAAATGCCTCTTGTCATTCCTAAATTTGCAACATTTTCCAGTATGTACACTTTTAACCTCGACTGTATACAGGTCTCAGGCTCCGTAAGTAACACTGAAGCAGAGTTGTATAGCCTTTGTCTTAAGTCTCTTGACGCAGGAAACAATCATCATGTGTTAAGTTAATGATATTTACCTAAATTTGATTTAATTGCCAATATACTTACTATGCCAATGAAGTTCTGTAAGGGGCACTTAAAAGTTTATTTAGGTGCTGTTGAAACAAGAAAAAGAGCAAACATGACAAAATATGAGTTTGAGATTCAGGGATTACTGACTAAATATGTTTTGATGAACATGGCAAGCTAGCAATGCAGAATGCTATGTTTGCTTATTAACAAAAAACTGTCTCCCTTAGGATATTACTGATAACTTTCTTGCTGCATGACATTGATTTAACTGGGTGTCTGACAGTCACGCAAAACATATACTCACAAAAAGCCAAAGACGCTTTGTGAATGGGCTCTTAAGAGAACCTTTGGGGCATATAGCTGCTGTGGACACAATAAGAGAGAGCAAACATAACTCAATATGAGTGAGATGTGTCTGTTCGAGATCCATTTAGTTTCATCAGTTGTTACTGTCAAAAGGGTGCGTAAATATGACAGAATTTTCATTTTGCGGTGAACTATTACACTCTAAAAAAAGGCTGGGTTAAAACAACCCAATTTGGGTTATTTTGGTAACCCAACGTTGGGTCAAATATGGACAAACCCAGCGTTGGGTTATTTTAACCCAGCCAGTTGGGTTAAATCTTTGACCCAACATGCTGGGTTGTTTTATTTAAATCAACTTTTGCTTAAAAATTACATTGCTGGTTTAAAACAAACCCGAAATGTTTAAAAATATAATAATAATTTCACAGAGAATTACTTGAGGCATCAGTAAGAATCAAAAGTTTTATTAAGGATCAAAATGCAAGACAAAAGGAATTCATAAAAACATGCAATATGTTATGCTCAATGAACAATAAAACGGCATATAAAACACTGTGATGAAATGTATGTTTATACATATTTAAAGAAAATTAACATCAATAAATTACATTAGTTTGGATTTTAACATATACATTTAACAAGGTTATTAAAGTGGCACAAGTAAATATAAATAGTTCAACAACTTAACAATTCAAAAACTCATATAGACCTACAGTTAACAAAGTGGCACGTGTAAAATGCTTTAGGGCATTTCCAGCGTTATGGATGCGACATAAAAACACTATAAAAAGTATTTTACTAAATCCTTGTTGATAGAACCGCACTTATATGATAAAATATCAGTCTATGCACAAGTTTTCTATAAACAAAAAGAAATAAACAAGTGTTATGGATGTGAAAAAGGGACACCGTAACTTTCCTCTTCATATAAACTCACAAAACATTTTAAAGAGCGTTAGTTCTTTCGGTTCCAGTACTGCTTAACCTGACACATCCACGGAGCGTCTTACTGAAGAGGATTCTTTTCCTGGGAGTTTGTAGACAACAGTGTGGTGTGCACTTTTGGAAGTGGATGTCCAGCAGGAGGGTTTCTTTATCAATTTGTTAATCTTTAAAGAGAAAAAGAGACAAGAAAAGAATTTAAGAAAACTGGCCTACCCAGAGCACAATGGATTATAATAAACATATAGAGGAATAAATCAAGTTTACCTTTAAGCCTGTTATGAGAACATCCAAGTTCCAGTCGACTTTCTCTTGAATAGAATGATCCATTAATATTTGCTGTTATTCTGCAACCTGTCAGTGAGGGAAAAGAAGAAGAGTGGGATATAGTACAGAAAGTGAAACACAGTCTCAAAAAAATTAAATTATACACTTTAACACAACACTTAAACTAATTCGACAAACTCGGGAATAAGTAGAAGACTAAAAAGACCAACAATTGTTAGTTTCATATACCCAAAATTAATTATATCGCACGGTTAACCACTGACGTTATAAGAGCCAGCGGTTATTCCCTAAGCACTGGCCGAGATAGAGCTGCTCTCAGCGGTGCCACAACTGCTGACAGCCTGAAGCTCAAACCTCCGACAGCAACTTAACAAAGTCTCAATGAGGCGTTATGTTTATATATAAATCACGTATTTGACTTCTTAACAACTAGATTCTGTTCTAAAAGACTCTTAAAACTACGTTCCGTCACGAACATTAGTGGTATTTATAAAAGAAATGTTGGATGTTTGCTTTTGACACGACGCTCTCTCGTGTTTACCTTTAACTAATATAAAGATGCGTAAGTTACTGAACTAAATGACTCACACGGGTCAGAAATTTCATAGGAAATGTTGACCAAAAAGAAATTTAAATTATTAAAAAGCTGTAAATTAGAACAACGTGGGCATAACGTTACAGACTAGCTATCCAAAGCTAACGAAGCTAGATTGTAACGTTACTTTCAAACCTAATGCGAACAGCGGAATTTTGCATACTTTTGCATTTTTTTTTTTTTTTTGATTTTCAGTAATAGTTTTATACATTAAAAACTCGTAAAACATACCTTTTATTCTCCGAATAACAGCTTTTCGAGATGAGGTGGATCAAAATGCCCGCGAAGGTAGAGTTTGTCTGAGGCGTCGAGGAGTGGGAGGGGTTTACTCTCTCAACTGTCACTCAATTGGACCCGACTGGTAACCCAGCGTTTGGGTTACTCATAAAATGACCCAACACTGAGAAAATAACCCAACAAAATGACCCAACAGGCTCAACCCAGCTGTTGGGTTAAACAAATAACCCAGCATTTTTTAGAGTGTACTTTAATAAAAAATGATGTCTCCCTTGAGTCCCTTAGGATATAACTGATAACTATCTTGCTGAATGACATTGCTTTTACTGATTTAAACCCAAATACAGAGAAGGGTGTCTGACAGTCATTCAAAACATATACTTACAAAAAGTCAAAGACGCAATGTGAAAGGGCTCTTAAAAGAGCCTTTGGGGTATAGGTAGCTGCTGATGACACACAAAAAAAAGAGCAAACATGACTAAATACCGTGTCTTAAAATATGTTATGTGGAACATGGGAAACAAGATATGCAGAGTAACTGCTATGTTTGTTACTTACTACAATCAGATGCCAATTGACTCTGGAAAAAATTATAATTATTTATATTAAATTCACAGATTTATATGATTTAGGAGTTGCAATATTTATGTGCTCCAACAATTGGAAGCATATTGAAACAGGCCCAGGATTGGGAAACACTGGGATAAAGTAAACATCTGTTAGGTATGTTTATTTTAATATTTATGGCTGTTTAACACATGCTGTGGCTTCACCAGATCTGCGAAAACTAACAGCTCACTTTTACTGTTCCATCAGCCAATGAGACGAGTTTCTGTAGGAGAGACACGTCTAGCCCCACCCCGTTATGCATTCCACGAGCGCAGAAGATCAAAGTGAGCCACACAGTGTTTGTGAGTGCGCGTCCAGTTTTGTTCAAGATAAATTCTCGTGCTCGAGGAGAGGTTGTCAAGTCTGTCTATAAGCACTTGACGTGTGCGAAGGTCTCTTGCTCGAAGCCAATTCTGTGAGGCGACGCTCTTCAGACAAAAATGTGTATTTCTTTTCAAGTAACGTTACCATGTGAGGTGTAACTATGGAGCGAATTGTTTTCTGTTCATCCGTGCGAATTTGCCCCATTACCACAATGTGACGTTAACGGAAAGAGCGAGTGACTAGAATACGACGGAAGCCGTGGGACAGATGTGGTAGATTAATGTTACATGTGGAGTTCATTTCATGATAAGTTAGTTCAGTGGGTTTCATGTGAAAGTGGCAGTTGTTTAATTTGAAGTAGTGAAACCGATCTCCTTCTTCCTACTGCACTAGATAAACTCGATTTTTTCAGATTTTTAAGCATAACGTTATTTACATTTAGGTTTATACGTTTAACTTGAATACATTGACCAGTTAAGTAAAAATAATTTCCTCAGGAAAGCGGTCAGTGATTCCAATTAGAGTGGAATATGCAGCTATGCGCGCGCGCACGTATATCCCCTCAGTCATGTTTCGCGTATCCGCGAGTTGAGTTTAATTGTTGTGAGAGAACTTTGTCTATTTCATATTTGAAAACACATTTTAGTGTAAAGGGTTTAGTTACACTTTTGCGGTATTGGGATACTTGAAAGCTTTTGTGACACGAAATTCTTCTATGTCCCCGTATTAGTTTTACAACTTATATTTTCTTAACTTTGTCTTAGTTTTAAATGTCATTTACAATGACACTTAAAACGTAAAAGCTCACTACAAATGTATTTTGTATAGGCTGATTAATTTAAAAAATTATTTTACCTCAGGATAACTGACGGACCGGAGGTTCTTCTCAGAAGGTAGTCGCTCTGTGCGCGCTCACGCGAGCAAAATATAACTTTTGACAGTTTTTTTCTTTGGTTGACTTATTTTCGTTTTTCTAAGAAAATAATGTGCATTTATATAATAACTTGTTTCAATAAATTATGAATATAAAAAATATTATTTTAAATATAAGTGTGCAATATGGTAATTGGAATCTGAAAGCGAGTCGGCAAACAATAGATTTTTTTGCGATTGAATGCCAATAACAGACTATTGTGCAGACTATTATTTATGCAGTTATTAGCTAGTACAAGCTGCCCTTAAATGCTTAATGTGTCCATCTAAACGAGAATTTTGTATAACTACCTCTAGAATGCATATTTATTAAAAATCATTTATTTGTTTGCCATAAGTTAAAAGCAGTTCTTATACCCTAAAAAGAGCTATAATAACTGTTTACTAAGGTTGTTATTTATTTTAATACTTAATAACAACGTTAATCATAAACTTAGTCCTTTGTATTTAAATTATGTGTTAGAGGTGTTTACACATTTTCATTCTTTTTCTTTAATTTTTCTTTAGGAAAAGTGGATTCCAGTCACTGTTTGTTCGGTCTATAATTCAACAAACCAAGGATATGACATCTCATGTTTCAGCCATAAGCCAATGGATGAAAAAGTGTTTTAAAGGTGCAGTTAAAGGGGTAAGCATGATCTGTTTGATGTGTGTAAAGGTTGTTTTTTTATCATAGTCATTGGAGGGTTTAGTAAATAGTTACATCTTTCAAAAAATGTATCCATGTTTCCCCAGACCTATAGCGTTTTATAACAAGTGGACAAGTCTTAAGGTAATCTGTATAGATTAAAATTTAACAACGATGATAACTTTAATATTTGCCACACATGTAAGCCAAGTGACAGGTGCAGCCACACAGAATACATTTTAGTGTAATTGTAGTAGTATTGATTTGTCCATTAAAACTAAAGGTATTACCTGAACATAAACATTTCTTACAATATATATATATATATATAGTGGGTATAGAAAGTATCCAGACCCCCTCAAGTTTTTCACTGTTTGTTATATTGAAGCCATTTGCTGAAATCATTTGCTGCCACCACCATGCTTTACTGTTGGGACTGTATTGGACAGGTGATGAGCAGTGCCTGCTTTTCTCCACACATACGCCTTAGAATTACGGCCAAAAAGTTCTATCTTGGTCTCATCAGACCAGAGAATCTTATTTGTCACCATCTTGGAGTCCTTCGGATGTTTTTTAGCAAACTCCATGCGGGATTTCATGTGTCTTGCACTGAGAAGAGGGTTCCGTCGGGCCACTCTGCCATAAAGCCCCGACTGGTGGAGGGCTGCAGTGATGGTTAACTTTCTACAACTTTCTCCCATCTCCCGAATGCATCTCTGTAGCTCAGCCACAGTGATCTTTGGGTTCTTCTTTACCTCTCTCACCAAGGCTCTTCTGCCCAGATAGCTCAGTTTGGCTGGACGGCCAGCTCTAGGAAGGGTTCTGGTCGTCCCAAACGTCTTCCATTCAAGGATTATGGAGGCCACTGTGCTCTTAAAAACCTTAAGTGCAGCAGATTTTTTGTAACGTTGGCCAGATCTGTGCCTTGCCACAATTCTGTCTCTGAGCTCTTTGGGCAGTTCCTTTGACCTGATGATTCTCATTTGCTCTATCATGCACTGTGAGCTGTAAGGTCTTATAAAGACAGGTGTGTGGTTTCCTGATCAAGTCCAATCAGTATAATCAAACACAGCTGGACTCAAATGATGGTGTAGAACCATCTCAAGGATGATCATAAGAAATGGACAGCACCTGACTTAAATAAATGAGTGTCACAGCAAAGGGTCTAAATACTTAGGACCATGTGATATTTCAGTTTTTCTTTTTTTTAAAATCTGCGAAAATGTCAACAATTCTGTGTTTTTCTGTCAATATGGGGTGCTGTGTGTACATTAATGAGGAAAACAAATTAACTTAAATTATTTTAGCAAATGGCTGCAATATAACAAAGAGTGAAACATTTAAGGGGGTCTGAATACTTTCCGTACCCACTGTGTATATATATATATATATATATATATATATATATATATGAGTTTTTAAATGTCTTACCTGTTCCCCATCTTTTTTTCTAGTCAAATGACTCATCCAACTCAATCCAATGGCCTCCTAAGAAAGAAGACGCTGTTCGGTCTTGTAATTTGCATTATGTGGCTTCCACAGATTGAGTCTACGAAGAATTTGTAAGCTCCATCAACTGAACAGCCACTTGAATAAGCGTCCGCTGTCGTGACTTTGTGAGCTCTGGAAGAAAATTCTCAAACAGGTGTGTGCTGCCTGCAAGGTCTGGTGGAAAATGCACAATAGGCTGGATTTTGTACATCATGAAGTATGTGTTATTTGCTTAGCAGACATTCACACTTTATATCTCCCCAGTCTAGACCGGCTGGTCAGTATTCACTTCAGCATGGTCCTAGCAGTGTACAAAGAGTGAACTAGCACATGTTAGTAGGTTTTCTCCTGTCAGTGTCACCTCAAATTAATTTTAAACCTGTAGAAAAGTATTATTGATTATTGAGCTTTGTTCTTGTATTCTCTTTGTCCTTGTATTCTCTAAACGAGTTAACCAATGTAGAAAGGTTCAACGAGGGTGGAAGAAAGGAGGCGGGAACCGGCAAACATTTAATCAAATAATAACAAAGTAAAAGACAGCCGGCCGCCCCTCACAGACGACTGCCGACGAAATAACATAAATACAAATAGAAACGTAAAACACGTTCGGGCCCAGTCCTCTCTCCTCGATGGTCCGGTCGCTCGTTCTCGTTATGCTCCCGATCTGGCGCTCATTAACAGTTACTCACTGGTCTCGAACCCGGGTTCCGCCCACTCTACTCCACTACAACCACAACTACAATAGTTCTTTCATATGCCCTTTAGTGTTTGTTTACCTCAACCGTAGTATATTTGAATTCATTGTATATCTGGATTATGTATGCATTGATTAAAAGTAATAATAGTTATTTTACCACATTTATCAGTTGCAGTTCGCTTTCTCCATATATTAGAGCATTTCCATCATAACTTTTCTAAATCTCTTTGTGATGTATACAAAATATTTTAATCATATTAATACATAATCAAGCTATAGTATAAATTGTCAATATTGTTATTGGCTTATTTTCTTTTTATGTTGTTCAAATATTGTCATGTGGCATTTGATTATTTAAAGAATAATCTACGGTAGAACAAACATCTTTCTCTGCCGTCTCTCCAGTCATTTATTCATGGCAAGGTGTGGAATCACACTCTTCTTAAAGCCACAAAGTTTTGCCTGGCTGTCAGTGCAGCCAAGAAAAGCATTTGTTGTTCCCGAGTTTTGTAATTACATTTTAACAATCCTGCCTGTAGCAAACAGTATTAAGATAAAACACTTGTTTATAAACAATACATATACTGTTATTGTCGGAGCCAGCCAGTCAATTATGCAGTACAACTTCTGCCAGTATCACCCAAAACCTTTACAGCACTATCCCCAGGAAAAGTGTATACCACTCAGCATTAATGCAGTGGTTGATTGCAGCATGTATTTGTGGGAACTCGTAATAATAAAGGAAATCAAATTGATTGCTTAAAATATGGTTGCTGTTTCCATCCTCTTTTCCATCTATTAAAATTGCACTGAGAACTAACAGTTGCAAAGAATTTCCTTGTTTTTTTTAGTAAACACATTACACATGTTTCAATTTGCATATATTTTTTATTTGAAATGTAGATGAGTTCTAGAACAAAACTTATGTGACATTTAATCACGGTGACAGTGTAACATGCAGTGACAGTGTCCCCCTGTATCATAATGCTATATATTATGATATTATTCATATTGTATGATTCATTATATATATGATCCGGAATAACGCTTGTTGTTGCTGCTATTAATCTACTTTTATTTTTGCAGGTGTTTATCTGTTAGGGTCAAGTGTTTCCTCAATTTCAGCATAATTCAAATGGACACACTCCATCCCTGACAAGAAATGTTTTAATTGTCTTTCAACAATTCCCGTGATGTTGGGAGTGCTTGATGTGCTTTAGTCCCTCTGGGAGATCACTGAGTAAATGTTTTGAGAATGAGTGCTTTACTTTCATGTCAGATGATGTCGTCATGCTGGCCCCATCAGACCAGGACCTTCAGCATGCACTGGGACGGTTTGCAGCCGAGTGTGAAGCGGCTGGGATGAGAATCAGCACCTCCAAATCTGAGGCCATGGTTCTCAGTCGGAAATGGGTGGTTTGCTCACTTCAGGTAGGTGGAGAGTTCCTGCCTTAAGTGGAGGAGTTCAAGTATCTGGGGGTCTTGTTCACGACTATGGGAAGGATGGAAAGGGAGATTGACAGACGGATCGGCGCAGCTTCTGCAGTAATGCGGTCGCTGTACGGAGCTGAGCCGCAAGGCGAAGCTCTCGATCTACCGGTCAATCTACGTTCCTACTCTCACCTATGGTCATGAGCTGTGGGTCATGCCCGAAAGGACAAGATCCTGGATACAGGCGGCCAAAATGAGCTTTCTCCGCAGGGTGGCTGGGCGATCCCTTAGAGATAGGGTGAGAAGCTCGGTCACTCGGGAGGAGCTCAGAGTAGATCCGCTGCTCCTCCACATCGAGAGGGGCCAGCTGAGGTGGCTCGGGCATCTTTTCTGGATGCCCCCTGGACGCCTAGGGAAGACCTAGGACACGCTGGAGGGACTATGTCTCCCGGCTGGCCTGGGGACGCCTCGGTGTCCCCCCGGAAGAGCTGGAGGAAGTGTCTAGGGTGGGCATCCCTGCTTAGACTGCTGCCCCCGCGACCCGGCCGCCGGATAAGCGGAAGAAAATGGATGGATGGATGGATGCTTTATTTTCCCTGTATTGATTCTGCATAAACTTATTATTTGCCCAGTCATTTCTCTTGTTCCATATGTTTGATTTATTCCCAATTTAATAAAACTGTTAAAGCCTCTTGTAATTGTAGTGATGTGTAGTTTACTGTTTGTTTAGGCTTGCCTGAAAGCTGATAGGCCAGCAATGTATCTCAGTAATAGTAAACAAAAAAAATATCAAAAAAACATCTACTGCCTATTTTTCCAGTAAGCGGAGTACAGAATTGTTTGCCTCTATATGTTGTCACTAGTGTAGTGTTTAGTCCCCCTGTCTTTCAGAGACATTGCAGTATTCTGTACTGTATGTACTGTCTTACAATAACTGAACTCATGTTACACTTATCAGATGGCAAAATCCATGATTCAACACTGTAAAACTGTCAATAAGTATCGAAAATTCATACTACAAACACTGTGATGCCACACATTGGATTTATACGATGGTGAAATGATAAGGTGCTTGTAATTGCTCCTTGAAAGTAAAATTGGTTCTAGTTTTACACTATTCATAATCTTACTGACCTGATTCGGAATTTCCTTGAAAACCTGAATGCAGACTTCGGAAAATGGTAAGAAACAGAATAAACGTTGTACATGCGTGGTCTCATTGCCTGATAATGGTAATGTTTTGTCAGGCTTATAAGGAACACTTTTGGTAATTTAGATATTTAGAGAGTTTGAGTTAAAGATTTTTCATCTGTGTTTGTATGGTGCTGTTAAAATTAAATTTTTCTAATGTAGGTTCACAGTAAGTTTTTGTTAATTAAGACTTCATTTTTAATGCTATATAAACTAAAGGGAACCTGTACAGAACGTTCCCTGCAGGTTATTTTGGGGTTTTATTGTTACCCCAAAAAATCTAACCTGCAGGGAACGTTCTGGAAACGTTAGCCGTTGGTTAGAAAAAACTAACCTGCAGGGAACGTTCCAGGAACGTTAGCTGTTGGTTAGAAAAAAACTAACGTGCAGGGCATGTTCTTGAAACGTTCCCCTATGGTTCCCAACAAAAAACAAAATGGGAACCGTTAGGGGAACGTTCCGTGATTGCTGGGCTCCACCATCTCCATCTGTTACCTCAGATCACCATTACATAAATTGACTCGCATAGTTATGTGAAGATGCGCGACAATGCAAATTAATCCAATTTTAGTGAACCCCATCACATAAGCTAAGTTTATGAACTTTGGTGAGAATTTAGCAAAATTTGAGTCAAACCGGCGAGTGCCCCGCGAGCGAGGTCAAGCATTCACGGTTCAGGAAAGCCTCACACGGTGTCCACTTACTACAATCTATATATCGTGTCTACGCACAGCCTACACATATAACATGTCAAATAAAGCAAACCAAACACCTCGTCATCACAGTTGACTTTGCTTACATGATGGAATATCATACATCTCGCAAGTTATTTTGGATAAAATTACTTTTAACCAGATTAAATGTTATTTTAGCTAAAAGTGAGTTACACATAGCCGGACTATATCGGGTCTATATTTAACCTAGACGTTGAAATGAGGGCTATTGCTTGCTGAGTAGAGTTTATGGTCACACGGAAACACTTGCATGTAAGTTAACATGTTTAAGTTAACCACAATATCATGTGACGCTGTCTACAGACACTCTCTCGCAAGTAATTCCAACTGCGCAGTCTTCAAATTCAGTTCATACACAATAAAACGCCTTTTATACAGACACGCAGTTTGCAGAGTTCTCGTTTGCTTGCTGTAAAAGCGCCTTTTTCAGAGAAACCCTGCAGCTCGAGCAGTAAACTAACGCCACTTTTCGTATTTTTTCACTGTATTTGATGAAATAAATTTAAAATTAAATATACATTACGCGTAATTATATATAATATATATATATATATATATATATATATATATATATATATATATATATATGCTATTATTTAAAATATATAACAATTATCCTGCGATGAAACATTCATATTGTCATTTTGTTTTAGAGAGAGAGAGGGAGAGAAAAGGAAAGAAAAATAGAGTGGTGATTTTTGCATTCGTGTTTTTTCAACTGTTCCTATCTTTTCTCTTATATTTAGAATGAATTTCTGTATGAAAATTTTTCACACACAAATTTGTGCGTTGGCATGCTTGGTGAATGAGACCCAATGGTACTGTTTATCATTTATATTTCTTCACTTGATGACATCATAGCATGCATGGACTTCAATTTCATTGCTATGCTGATGACATTCAAATCTACTTTACCACAAGATCTGATAGGCTATCCCTGCCTGACTCACTTATTGCATGCTTCAGTGATATCAAGCATTCTGTAATAAATAACTGAAATATTGATGATTGGCTCTACTACCTCTGTCAAAAGGATGGACCTGTCCTTTGACATTATAGGCTTCATGTTAAACCTGCTTCATCTTCAATAACTCTTTTTACATCTTCCTAATATTGCACGTCTTCGATCTTCTCTCACTCTTGCTGATGCTGAAATCTTAATTCATGCATTAATCACATCCTGTCTAGATTATCGTCTAGATTAGTGCAATGCTCTATTTCTTGGTCTGCCAAAAAAAATTCATAGCAAGGTCACAGTATGTTCAAACCTCCACCAAGTGTTCTGCTCCCAATACTCCTCTACTGCATGATCTTCACTGGCTGTGGGATCACATATTCAATTTAAGATAATACTTGTAACATTTAAGACATTAAAAGGTCTTGCGCCTCCATATCTGTGTGATCTACTCTACTCCTGCTCTCCTGCCCGGTCCCTCAGGTCACCTGAGCTTGGTCTTTTGTCTATTCCTCGTTTTCAGCTGTCCACTGTAGGTGGTAGGTCATTTAGTCTTCACATGCCAACAGTCCAGAAAGATCAGTGTGGAGATCTCACGCTGAAATTAAACCTTTTGGATGTCATACCTGTGGAAAGACTTGAACATGTGAAAGTTCCCTTTAAAAACAATTGACATACTGTACATATGCCATCAGGTCGGAAATAGTTTCGAATGAGAAGCTAGTCTCAGATCTTATAGTGTTTTTACTCTGATCAGTGCTGTTACAAGTTTATTTCTGCATCACATCTAAGGATACACCTGAGTAAACATGCAAATTTAAAGTCTTATTTGTGGCCTAATTTTGGCCTGTTTCAAAACTCATGAAAAAATGATTGTTGGTTCATGTAAACAATTTGATGTTGTTAAAGAGTACCTAGCATATTGTTTTTTAGGCCCTACTTTGGGTAATGGAGTGTCCAACAACAAGTTTATGTAAATACAATGTGTTTAAACACTATAGTGTCGTAATAATAGGCAGTTATTCGTACGTTACTTCTTGACTGACTCTCAAATGATTCGTTCCGCGATTCATCTTTCTAGGCCCCGCCTACCCGCTAACCTTGTCTCATGTGATTGGTCAGATGGTGTAGTCTGTTGTGATTGGTCAAACAAGTTCATCATTTGCCGCAAATGGAACCACTACCATCATTACAGGATTACGGTTTGCATGTGGTTGGATGTCATGTATATTATATGTGTAGCTAGAAATGGCGGCGATTTTACCGAACCAATATAAGTCTGACAAGGAAGAAGACGCTAATCCACAAAAAACTCCACCACGACTGGAGCAGGATGTTTGTCAGTGGCAAGTGACAACTCTTGTTATAAAAACTCCCAGTGTGACAACATGCATGTTGTGCTTTTGATCATCAATTTTTTTCTTAAAATACTGTTAATACTATTATTTCGTCTTAACTGTCTGTTTTCATGGTACATAGAGCATTTCAGAAAGTCGATGTTATGAAAAATTATTGTAGTATCACCCAGATATACCTATATAGGTGCACATGTAGCAAATGTGGCAAAATGCAAAGTTAATAGCCAGATAAACAAACTGTAACACCCCAGAAATAACGCTACATGCTAATGTTAGCGTTATATGAGCTAAACACAGACATAAGGTACAAACATATTTATTGAAGTTAAAACAAAAGTCACACTTACAGGTTGTGATTCGGTGGAGATAACAGGTCAAACCCTGGGGTTATACTCCTTTGGTATCGTTTGAAAAATGAATTGTAATCAATTTTCCCCTCAGACATTCTTGCTTTGGTAGTTGAAATAAGACGGACTTAGTGTCACACCGTAGAACACAGGTTCTAGACATGATACACACGCGTCACGAACGAGCGACAGTGTTTGGGGGAGGAGAGATAAGTTTTTCGCGCCAGGCTCAGCAAAACGTAGGCGGGGACTATGTATAGTGGCATAGACATGAGGGTGTACTAGTCCACATCTCGGTTGTGTGATTCAGAGTCGACTCCCATTTTAACAAGCAAATAACTTCGTTATTTATTCACCTTCGGACTTACAACTTGGCAGAAAGCTTACTTTCAAACACGGCAACATAACAGACTGCATGAAATGTCATTTTCATGATCTCATGCTACGTACTCTTTAATGTCCCTCATTCCCTTACCGTTTGTCGGTTCATTGTATCATTGTTCATTGTTACTTCGTGTTACTGTTGCTACTTCGTACTTCTGGATTGCCTTGTTCCTGTCTCCCGTGTGTCTTGGACTTATTATTTAGACTTTACTGGACCCTGTTTTGTTTTTTTCCGATCATGGGAAGTTTTCTGTTTGTGAGTCTTGTTCAGTTCTTGTTTGCCCCACTGTGGGTTTATTATTTTGTGTTTAATAAATATCGTTAAACCCTTCACTACTGCATGCTTTGGGTTCTGTTCCGTCCGGACGTTACAATTGTTTGCAATGTACAAATTTGGCTTTATTTATCACGTGTGCAACCCTTTGGATGTTAAGAACACGTCTGTGAGAATTTGGATATCGTCTGTGTCCCCACTTAGTAACTAATAATAATATTAATCTGATAACCCATACATATTGTGTGAAATGTATTACAATGATTATTGTTCATGCATTATGTCTAAGGTTACCTAAGGTCAAGTGCTGACCTAGTTAGAATATGCAGGCCCATGTTGTTTTATATATTGTTTTATATGTACTTAGTTAACGGAATATTCTGTCTTATATATACTTATAAAAACAAGAAGTTAACAGTACTTGCAAAGTCATACAGAGGAGTTTTCTCCTTCTGAGTACAGCTCCAGAGACATGTCTGAGAGATTCAGAGACATGTCTTCACGATGACTTGACATGAATCTGGTCACATGACAACCAGAATGACATACTGTCTTTGAATGTTCTAGATGAAGGAGAACATTACACCAAATAAGGAGTTAATGAATTTATAAGGAGCTCTAAGAACAAAGATCTAACCCACATGAACAGTATTAATAGTTTCAATGACACATTTACTTCCTCTTTTCTGAATACAAATATGGGACCTATTTTCAATAAACTTTGGACTCTGATTGAACTGCACATCTCGTGTCTGTGTCATTCTTGGTCTCCTGGATCCAGAAACTCTGAAGCTTCAATCGACTCGACTCTTCAACTTAGAATAATTGAACTTAGACTTAGGGGACAAGTAAGAAATAATCTTACAACGTCTTTCTCAATTTTCAATTTCAGTTTAGGTGCACTTTAAACCCGAAAAGTTGGCATTACTCAAACATTTTTTATGTTTTAGAGGTCCTTAGTTTAAGTAAGCAGAACTTTCAAATTTTAATATCAGTTGAGTGTTCCTACCCAATCTTAGCAAGTGCATCTAAAAAATATTTAATTGATCCTTTTTATGAAATTAAGTAGACAGAGCTTAAATAACTACACCAAAATTGCATTTTTAAGTTTACTAAACTAAATTATTTCATTTTTTTAATTAACTTATATCTTAGTTAATATGTATATATCAAACTCTTCAATTTACGCATCTCAGAATGAGCAAGAAGAGACTGATCTCTGAACTGGCATTTGCACAGATCCTGCTCACTGGTAACATAAGTTACAAGTCAAACATAGCTCTGCAGAGCCTAAGCACATGCACCACTCTTCTAAACAATGGTAGCCACAAAACTTAAAAATGAACTCTTCTAAATATCTAAGAGAAGTGAACATTAAACACTAACAATTCTTTAACTTTACTAAAAACATGCAAACAGTTTAAAAAAAAATGTTACTGCTCCATATACATGCTGCCCCTTGGCAACATTATTAGAAAACATGGAATTAGCTTCCACTGTTATGCAGATGATAATCAGCTATATATCTCATCAAGACCAGATGATTCCTTTAAGCTACACTGTTAACGATTTCCTTGTATTTTTACAGTAAGTTACTGGCAGCACAGACGCCAGTAAGTTACTGTAATTTGACAGTACAGTACAGTACTGTAATATGTTATTACAGTACAAAAAATATTACTGTATAGCTACAAAACAGTATTTTACTGTATTTTTACAATATTTTGTAATTTAGTCTATTTTTACTGTATTTGTATTATACTGTAATTTGCTGTAATACCTATATTGCCCCATTATTTATATTATATATCAATATTATATATCATAGCTAGTTTAGATATAAATCTATAGTTATTCATATTACAAAACAGATATACTTGACAATATAATTCAAAAGACAATACAAGCAATGTTTGCATTAAACATATTTTATTGATACATATGACACTTAAAAGATTGAAACTTCTCAAAAGTGCAAGGGCACTCAGGTATGCCACTTATAAAGCGGTGATTAGCCACATTCCTGTGTTCCTCTACATGTGAAAAGCATTTGATATTGTAGTTGAGAAACTACATGACTTGCAGTTGTAACTGGACATCCTGGGATGACTTTCCTGTTTCAAAAATGACCAAATCCAGCCAGAATATCAATGGTGAGACTGTAACACAAAAAGAAACAAATAACAAAATCTGTAAGCCATAGAAATAAGTACAAATTGTGAACTAAATGGTGAAAGAGAATTCAGTAACACTTTACTATAAGGTTTTGTTCCATAACATGTATTGATGGTTTAGCTAATATGAACTAACAATGAACAATATCTTTTTCAACATTAATTAATTCATAATGCATTATAAAATTTTATTAATGTGAACAGAGATAAATTGGTTGATTTAAAAGTGTATTGCCAAATTTTTAAATGTATTAACATCCTATGTTAACAAATGTAACCTTATTGTAAGTGTTACTAAAAAGTCATTAGTAAAACCAAAAACAAATTTGAATTAAAAGTTGTATTATTATGGTCAATACTTACAGAAAACCCTTAAACCCAGGATGCAAAAGTGGACCAAACTGTCACGTTAGAGCTGTAAGACAAGTAAAAAAATATGTTACTTGCTGAAATTTTGAAACCATTCTGTTTATTAAATACATTTAAAATAGCCAAGCAAAAATGAAGCAAAATGATCATTTAAAATGTTTCCCCTTTATGCATTTATATTAAGAGTTTAGATATTTGGGGTTGCATTTTTCAAGCTGATTGCGCTCCTCTCTCCGACGTAAAGTGTCATTACGTAAAGGCGGAGCCAGCATTGCTCGTTACGAAAGTACGTGCAATGATTTGAGTCTTTGAAAACTTGTTTTAAGTGTTGTAAGCAACATTGCTACAAATATGCATATACTACTTATTGGCCAACTGAATGTAAATCACTCGAAAGAACATCATCTCTACTTTTTACTGATATACCGTAAACAGTAATAACACCGCAAACCCATTTATTCACATAGTACCTTAATGAAAACAGCAGTAATCTGGAGCCTATAGATCGCACTCATGACGCAAATAGCGATGAGTGATTGATATGAAAATGTTGTTTTAGCACATGCACTATGGCAAGCCATTTTGTCATTTAAACCTTGAGGTTTACTAGTATCTATTTTTAGGCTACTAGTACTTATTGTTTAGTCACTAGTAACTATTCCATTAGATACTAGTACTTAATCATTAAATACTAGTACCTAAAAATTAGATACTAGTGCTTATTTATTAGATACTAGTACTTATTCAATAGATACTAGTACTTAATCATTAGATACTAGTACTTATTCAATAGATACTAGTCCTTATTTATTAGATACTAGTACTTAATCATTAAATACTAGTACCTAAAAACTAGATACTAGTGCTTATTTATTAGATACTAGTACTTATTCAATAGATACTAGTACTTAATCATTAGATACTAGTACTTATTCAATAGATACTAGTCCTTATTTATTTGATACTAGTACTTATTACATCAGTGACTAGTAATTATTCTATTGTTACTAGTAACACATTATAGATTTTTGCCATTGATTTCTATGGAGATCTGTCATTTAGATATCCACTATTCAGTTCTGACTAGTGTGTCTTCCGATAGTCACTAGTACCTATTTATTAGGTACTAGTATTTATTCTTAAGGTACGGATACTTATTTATTAGGTACTAGTACTTATTTTCATGACACTAGAGCCTGTCAAACGGATACCAATACTTATTTTTTAGATACTAGGACTTATTCATTGGATACTAGTACTTATTCAAAAGATACTAGTAGTTAATTTTTAGATACTAGTACTTATTCGTTAGATACTAGTACTTATTTATCAGAAACGTATACATGTTTATCAGATACTAGTGCTTATAAGATTTATACTTGTATCTATTCACGAGATACTAGTACTTTTTTCAATAGTGACTAGTAAGATATTTTATTTTACAAGTAAGACTTGCGATTGAACTCTACAATTGTCTTTCTGACTAGTCATTACAAACGACAGGTAAAAAAACAATTGTGACCAGTAAAATAAGAAATGTTACTAGTAACAACCGTAAAAGACACTAGTGTCTAATATATAAGTACTAGTACTTAATGAATTGCTACTAGTGCCTATTAAATAGGTACTAGTAAACATTGAATACAAATCCAGTATTTAAAAACAAGTACTAGCATTGAATGAATACATACTAGTAGTATCAAAAATATACTAGTCATTATTGTAATACGTACTAGTCAGAAATTAGTAACTGATATCAAAAACAGAATAACTACTAGTACCTATTCATTTGAAGATATCTTCTGCCTTAAAAGGTACTAGTAAGATGAGTTTGAAGATATCTTGATTCAAACACATTATTGCATAAACATGACTACCCTCTGTCATCCAATCAGAGTTAACATACTTATACTATGCAAAAGGACGATGGCTTTGTATGTTAGCTTGTCTGGCTAATCGATTAGCACAAAAATACAAATACTACAACATAGATAAATTAGACTGTGGCACAAAACTAACTATTGCCAACGGTCACGGAACTTAGCTATTTTTCAAAATACAGTTAACGGCTTTATTGGTTATCAGTATTTGAGCACTAATTAAGTAACCATTTATTTACGTTATTTTATAGCTGACTTGAACAACATTAGCGGTCGTGTTTTTCAGTGTGGAACATTGTAATAATTGGCAGATAAATAGCGTGTCCCCATTCTGTTTATGCTGTCACAGTGGATGGCTGCGTGCGAATAAGCATATTTCATTAGCAGACTACGTTAGCTGAGGTAAGGCATTAAAATACGTAATAATAAATCATTTTTTATTCAGTTTTTGTCTTTATCAGTTAATTTGTTGTATGTATCAGTGTTGCATGGAACGCGTCTCCATTTGCCTTATTGCACAAATTGATTGGAAAGGACAGGATAAACGTGGATTTTCAATGGCACCTTTCACTCTTTCTCTGTGTTGCGATCGTCTCCAGCTACACAGTGGGAGTGTGATTATAATCCGTACGGTTATTTGTAATTCATTGTCTTAAAAGTGTATGATATATTCAGCAAGATGTATCAATGCAGTAAGAAAGTCGTGCTAGATACTTGCAATGGTTGTGAAAAACGTGCTAATTTAAGTGCCAGCGAGGGCTGTTAAACAAATATATCTTATTTTCTCGTGTTTTAAAAAAAGTAATTTTAGTGATGTGCAATATGATGCCCAGGGTACGGTTACACATATAAATACAGTATATGTATAGTGTTGTGGGATATGAATGGAATTATATAGTTGTTACAAATGAGAACTCTTTTACTACATGTTTTTGGTACTCCTTGATTTGTTACTGACTGAGCCCCTTTTGGACCCTGGTCTTAACACGAAAACAGCTGTAAATGAGACTGTTTGATAATGTTTTTGTCCAGAATGAAACGGCAAAAGTGGTCTTCAATGAGCCGAAGACAGCACACGTCATTCCTCCTATAGTCCATGCAAGGGATAGGCAACGTTTTGCTTCTTTTGTTTACCTCATTTGTAAATTGCTTTGGATAAAAGCGTCTGCTAAATGTGTGAATTTATAGTAAGTATGCTTTTTCTTGTCTCTCTGTTTCATACAGGTTCCCGGTATGTTTAGCAACAATCCTGTCCATTCAGAAAGGTATGCCACACATGATTAGCACTTGTTTATAACTGTTTGGTCTAGCCACAAATAATAATTTGACTGTGATTGTAAGACAGTAAAGGGTTTGGTAATAAAAAGGTAGTAGTGGTTGTTAAAGGGAGGGTGAGGTAGTGTTTTTAGAATGGAAAGTAAAAGGTTGGAATGTTTGTATCGTTTATACCCATGCACCACACACAGTATTGATGTCAGTTCTTAGGAATGGTGCACTGACACACTTTACCGGGGATGAGATGGAAAAGGCAATACAAACTATCTCAGGCTGAGCCGAGATAAACTTGGCGTGCTGTGGAGGCAAAGACCACACTTACGGTGAGCTGATTGAAATACAACAGTTGACTGGTGCTAAGGCAATGGCGGTTTTGATACTTAAAACAGGGATTTGTTACTTTGCAGTTCAACTGTAATATCCCTAAGCCACACTGATGCTGCTCAGTTCATCTCACATTTAAAAGGTGGCAATATTTTTCAATCAAAGACTGCAATCTAATTACATTTTCCTTACATTTACCCTAACATTCACATTACATTGACTAATATGTCCTACTGTCATACAATAATCATTTAGCAAAACAAGGGAATCGTTTGTATTGAGCACTTTATCATTTAGATCCAAAAGCAAACAGACCCAGTAATTGCAGGTAGTTTGCAGTCGCAGGGAAAGATGCTGAGCAGCTCAATGCTCAGTTGGTAGTTCAGGAGTTTTCATATTAATCTAACGTGGTGAAGGTTTTGTAGATGGGCAAATTAACCGCATATCTCATCCTTAACAAAATGGGAATGGTCCTTAAACTGGTAAACCAAAATGTACCGCTCTATAGCATTTGATGCCGATGTCAGAATGATGAAGCACTTGTTCTGGCTAAAGGAAACAGTCCTAACTGCAGTTTTTCAATGTTTTTCTCTTTTACAGGGTGTCAAAAAGAATCCCTATGTACTCTGGGACTACACTGCTGCTTCTCCTGGAGGTCTTTTTGGTGTCATTAAAGTGTATGAACGTGAATCATGTCTGTTCATTATATCAGAGAATGCTACACGCACAAAATGAAGATACTTTTCTATTTTAGTACTCTACTTCTTATGTTGGATAGTCAAGTAATCCTAGTGTTGTAAGCTCCTGAGGGATTCTCAAACACTGGAGATGGTGGTCTAGTGGGTTAAACCACTGAACTGGTAAATCAGAAGGTTGCTGGTTCGATCCCAGCAGCAACCACCAGTGTGTCCTTGAGCAAGACTCTTTACTCCATGTTGCTCCAGGGGGATTGTCCCTGTAATAAGTGCACTGTAAGTCGCTTTGGATAAAAGCGTCTGCAAAATGACTAAATAGTAAATGGTAAATAGTACTTTGGATCCAGGGACCCCTTACAGGGGAGATAATTTTTCAAGGACCCCCTGAAAAATATAACAGTTGCACTCTTAGATATGATTAAACTATTTATTTTGTATTTCCCAACCTTAATACTTCAGACCCGAGCAATAGTGAAAAATTAAAACACATTTTACATTGAATCAAGTTAAATACCACATATGTGCTTTCACACGGTGTCATTACAGCATTAATACATATCCTTTTTTCATAAGACTTAACATTGAAATGGGTGATACAATAATCAAACACAATTTTTTAATTTATAGATAATATTACGGAACCAATGGCTATGGATTGCAGACCACCACGGTTCCCTGCATCCCACTTTGAGAACCCCTGCCATAGACACTTTGATGGTGGGCTTGCCCCCCAGAATTATTAGAAATAGCCAAAGTTTCCCAACAATCTTTGAAATTGCAGTGCCCTGATTGTTGCTAAGAGGTCTCCCTACAAACAGTGAAACTGTAAGTTAAGTTACTTAAAAATAGCAATTTAACCTCATCCATGTTACGAAATATTATGTAGCAATTATGCAGTGAAGCTACTTTGTAAATAAAAGACACCATGCAGTTGATTAAAAGTTTCTGTGTTCCTTGATGTCACTACTACTTAACAAATAATCCAACTGACTTGCCATTAAGTAATAGTATACTTATGGTACAAATAAGCATGAAAAATGTGATTCTCATCGGAAGAGGTATGCCTTCATAACAGTCAAAAAAGTGAAATATCATACATTTAAATGGCATTTTTTATACATGTCTATAATAAATATTTAATTTGCTAATCAAATTGCTAATCAGCCAGTCACATGGCAGTTCACATGTGGTGAACACCACTTGCTGAAGTTCAAACCGAGCATCAAAATGAAGAAAAAATTGATATATGGGATGTGATATATATTAAATTATATTAAAAAATACACTGTACTACCTGAGTATTGTTGCCAACCATGTCAATGTCTTAATGATTACGGAATACCTATCTTTTGATGGCTACTGACAGCAGGATAATGGACCATGTCAGAAAGCTCAAATAATCTCAAACTGGTTTCTTGAACATGACAAGGAGCTTACTGCACTCCAATGGCCTTAAGAGTCACCAGATCACAATGCATTTAGCTTTGATGAAGGAACAATAAACATGTCCAGGATAAGTGGGAAGGGACACAAATTATCTGAATATTATCGCAAAATACATGTTCAACTGTAGGGCGTTGCTTTCTTGTGCACTGCAGTGTGTATTATACTGTATGTGCATATGTACAGTTCTGTGCACGTTATAGTATTTAGACCCCCACAAAATGTTTTAAGCCAAATATTTATATTTTGGTGAGGTTTGTCTCAAGTAAATGAAAGTTTACATTTCCAAGCATTCCTTTTGTCATTATTTCTGATAATCCAGTGAGATTTTTGTTTGTACACAGAATTTGACAACAATAGATATGCTCCACTTAGAGATGTGGTCCTGTCATCATCTAGTCTGTTTATTATTACTTTTAATAGAACAAATGAGAGACAGACTAAATCCAGAAGACCTGTGGCAATGTCTCCAACAAACTTGAAGAAGTCGACCTGCAAAGCTAAACACACACACACACATGCTCACACTCACACAGCGGACAAAACACAGGCGTATAACACATACATAAAACAAAGACATACAGATATGCACAGAGCACTGCAGGAGACATAACATGCAAACAATGACAAAAAGACATTATGCACACCAGATAAGAGAAGATAAAAGAAAGAAACATATGGTAACATGTTATGCTGAGCATTAATTATTTTATGAGAAGTAAAAAATTCAACAAAATATTATGTTTACGATATAAATAAGTACAACATTCTAAGACTGATGCCAGCAGCCCATTGGCGTGCAAGGAACCTTTGCGGTTTCATTTAGGCTGAGGGCTCAACCCAAATTCCTACTCAGCCAGCGACATGGCAGCAACTCAATGCATTTAGGCTTTAGACTTGGTAAACGTGCCTTCCTGAAGTTCAAACTGAACATCAAAATGGGAAAGAAATGGGATTTATTATGTGAGGAGAGTTTACCAAATAAGCATAATTTAAATGGCACGGCCTTCTAGAATATTATTGCAGACAATGTCAATCTCCTTCTGACCAGAGTGTTCCCATCCTCTTATGGCTACTGTCAGCACTTCCAGCAACCATGAATGTTAATTAATAAATGTATATTAATAGATTTTTTTTATTCAATATTAATTCTTCAGAACACAAAAGAGGCTATTTTGAAGAATTTGCATTGAAGTGACAAAAAAGACCCATGTCTCTGCAATAGAATGTCATATATACAGGAGTAGGTTCGTTTTTCTCATGGATAAGTGTATGATCAATTGAGAGGTGCCAAGCCACGCCCATAGCAACTAAACAAGTTAACGTGGCAACCATTAAGCTAGACCTACTGTATATCTCTGCAATAGAACTTCATATAGACACGGTTGGTTTCTTTTAACTTGTGGTTTTGTGTGTTATTAATTGGCAGGTACCATTTCATGCCCATAGCAACCAAACAGGTTAGTCTAGGAACCGTTTAGCGAGATCTATATCTCTGTAACAGAACGTCTAGAGACATGAGGATTGGTTTATTGCACTCCTATTTTACACATGACTGTAAGCATGCGTAGTCTGTACTAAAGATAACTGACCATAATTGTCACTTTAATTGGTGTGGGAGAGTGTCATCCGTTGTGGATGTGTCAAACAGGGATATTCTCAAATCCGTACATCATTGAGGCATGGGGTGTGGTTTATGATTCATACATGCAAGAAGCCTTTGGTCTATCATCAATTTACAATTGCCAGGGCACTGCCTAGCAACCAAACAGCATACCTTGCCAACCGTTTAGCAAGACCTATGTCTATGCATCAGAACATCATAGAGATATGGTGTTTGGTTTGATTCACCCAGGAGTCGGGGAATCATTAATTGGCAGCTATAAATCCACTGCCTAGCAACCAAACAGAGTACCTTAGGAACCATTTAGGTAGACCTTCATCTCTCCATCAGAACACTCTAGGGACATGAGGGCTGGTTCTTTTCCCTTGTGGCCTTCGTATTATCAATTGGAAGTTGCAATGCCATCTCCCATAGCTACCAAACAGATTATTTTAGCAACCGTTTAGCAAGACCTAAATCTCTGCAGTAGAACATTGTAGAGGAACAAGGTTGGATAATTTCCTGGTGGCTCGGTAAATTATCAATTGACAGGTGCCAAGTCACGCCCGTGGCAACATTTGTAGATAAATATATCTATAATAAAGGGGAGAGGGACACGGATGATCTTCTCAGCTGTATTCACTGTCCACTGTAGGGTGTTGCAGTCTGCTGCACTGCAATGATTATTATATGTGCGTATGTATGCATATGTTGTCTGTCTTAAGTATTAGTGATTAACCATGGATTTTTTTTGCATTTGGAGTACTGATATACATTGTGGATCTGTTCAACGACAGCCAGGCCTCTTAGATGCCTTAAACTGCTCGAACCTGCTAAATGCTGCTTGCCTCTTTAATTACAAGTTGTGTTTTTTGTTTAATGTGTCACAGTAATGATCAATCTACAGGGGATTCAGTGCTGTAACATCCTGAAGTCTGCCTTGTCAGAGTTTTTCATCATAAAAGTGATCGGGTTTAAATGTCTGGAGTTCCTGTCGGGACGAAAGTAACACTTACTTTCGTCCCTTGGGAAATGTAACTAGATTATGCTGATTTAATTTCATTTAGTTTTCATATTTTTCATAGTATTAGAACGTTTTATAAAATGCATTGACGATTGCAATTACATAGCTCTAAATATAATAGTTTATCATTTGCAGAACCTGTTCAAATAGATAATGTTATGCTTCCTATTGTTCTCCCTATTTATTATTGTGGACAGAAAGCGCTTTTGTTTTGTTCATGTTGTGTTTTTCTTTGTGACAATATCACGGTTTATTATAAATAGATGATTTGCAAAAGTGGATAACAAAGTATTTACTAATCTTCATTAATCATGTTTTTATTGTGCATTGTCGACTGGACAATAAAACGTAATTATGTTAATCGAGTTATCTGTTTTATGCAAATGAACGCTTCATATACATCCGTACGTCCTAATTATTTGTTTTTGCATTTCATATTGTATTGTGTCCGTGATTATAGAGTAAGATGCGCAGCATCTGTTATCCTGTTATCACTTGGAATAAATGACTAACATTTTAAATCCTTGTGCTCCCACAGAGTGATCACAACGAGCTACAAACGACATAAAGGTATTTTCGCACAATATTCATGGTGTGAACACTTACATAGGCTATTCATGCGGATCAGAAATTATGAATCTGTAATAATAAATGCGAATATGATAAGGCGCGTTTAGTCAAGTTTTTATTTTCATCCAAGTTTCACTTCCACCATGGAGTTGTTTCTAAGCTGGAAGGCAGAAAAATGCGCTTATTTTCAGATCCGTTTTACACTCCGGTCATGTGAGCAGATATTTTAGTTCATAACACAGCAAACGTTGTCCTAAAGTCCCAGAATGCATTTCGTTCGTTGCCAACGTCATGCTCCCATTTTCTATGCCCAGCCCCTAGTGTAGTGACGTCGAATTGCCGCACTTTTTCATAAGCGTACACTAATGATATCGAAGAGTTGTTATGGATGTCACGCAACAGCATGCCAGCTCCAATTTATTACAAACTGAGCAAGAGCAACCTGTAGTAGCCGTTTTTGATAGAGTGTTTAATGCCCTTCAGCGTGCAAGACGAGAATTAATGGCTTCCACATCAACTAATGGAGAATCCAACATTTTGACCACGACCAGAACGCTCTTCAGGAGGCGTAGAAATCATGTTGAAGGTTAGTAATTTTTAAGTGGATATATTTATTTTACGGTTAGCAAGCATTTGGGATGACCTTGTCATTAAAATGTGATGTATTATTCAAAATATGTAAGGCATATAAAAATGTTCGCAGACAAAATTGAGAGTAACGTTATGTTTTGCACATACAGTCCGAAATTTTGTATGCGTTTTTCGTATTTATCTCTGGTTTGTATGATGTCTCTGAATTTATTTAAGAGGCCACTCAAAATGCTTGACTGATGCGAAAAACGCAGAAAATCGAACCCGGTCCGATTTTTTTTATGACTGACGAAAATATCAGAGGCAGTGTGTAAATGTAAATGACACAACGTGAGGTCGTATTTATTTTTGAATGTACGTGAATTTCGGACGCAAATTTCGGACTCAATGTGCAATGGGCTTAGACAAAGCAATCCCAGTAACTTCACAACCAAAGCCTGCGCAGGCATTATAGGTCTCAAAGGGTACGTTTTTGTGGACTTTATTGGCCTCGTGCTGCGTTCCTTTAACATGTTTTGTGTTAGTAAATCATTTGTAACATTAATGTCTTAATGTTAATACCTTTAATGTAACTAAATCTGGATATTACATTTGAACTAAGTGTGTTCCACTTCTTGCGGTGACTTGAAGAAGCGCATATGCGGGTTAGAAATTTTGTCATACTTGGCGCCAAAACTACGCCCAAGTCTCGCGAGAAGATAGTCCCAGCCTCAGATGGGACGTCATGCCCACGGCCCGTTTGCTAAACATCTGATGCATAGGCACAAGGTGCGTCCCAAACAGCGCACATATGCAACATTCTGCGCCATTTTGTTGTAAAAATAGTAGTGCATTCACATTGAAATTTCTCAAAAAAAACAAGTGCTCTTAAATTACCGATGATGTGTGGAACTGTGCAGGGATACACTTATATACAGTATATATACTGTATTTAAATAATGCACATTTTTTTATTGGTTATCCTGATATCGCTATCATTTAAAATAGACCCGTTACGTACCTTTATATTTATTTACTTGTTTATTTTACATTAAATTGTATTGTCATGATCAACGTAACAGGTAAGTCAGTACATTTCAAATGTATTTTTTGAAACATTTAATTTTCATTAAAATATACATCAAATATACAATATAATATTTTACATTCCTTATGTCCTTTTTTTTCATTAAACTGCATCAGCGTCATATGCATACATGCAGTTTTAGTTAGTACAGTCCAAGTTTTCTCATAACTGCTGAAACCTTAAAGCCATCGTCCAATATATTAAAAATCATGATTATGCCGTAAGTGAGTTTTTGCAACATGTGCTACACTGCCACATTTTTATCATAGGAAAATCTACATATCATTCCCAACCAAAGTATTGTTTGGTGTGAAACATGTTGAACATTAATTGACAGGCAGTCGATTCCTTAAATGAACAACTGTTTCCACACAAAAGCGATTTATATAGTGCAGTGAAGTTTTCATGCATTGACATCCATTACAAAACACTGACTCTCGACCACATCCACACAAAAACGCAAAAACACGCTATTAAGCGCTGTCAAAAGCATGCAAAAACCAACAGGAGGTGATATAACCCTAAATAAAACCGTGTTGGCTAATCAGAATCTACGATCTATGCGCAATCCAGTCATTTATATAGATCATTTGGGTACGATTTGGAAGGGATCAAATGCGATAAAACGTAAAAGTTTTTGTGACAATCTCTTCCATTGCTGACATTTGAAGGCGACAAAACAGCGAAATTTGGGTAGTGTCCAACTTGAGCCCTTCCCTTAATGCAGCCACTTACTCTCAGTGGAGACTATGATATTATATGATATGATATGTCCTTTTCTTTGAACAAAACCAGGAATAATAAGTTGATGTATTGATAAGACTCAACAGGAGAATGATTCTGAACAACAATATTTACAATACAACTTTCGATTAGGCATATCCACAAGAAGAGGACGTTCATCCTGGCAAGTGGGCCTTTTTCTTCTCCCAGGACCAGACATTCAGAGCCTTCCATCCTTGTTTGACCGGAATGCGCTCACGAATAATGGATTAGGTTTGTCATGTACTCCTAAGCAATGGAGTAATTCAGTGTATTATAAAATTATTTAAAATAATGTTTACAATGCATAATTGTAAAACATTTTAAGTCAGCGCTTACACTTTAAGTTTTGAAGAGAATTGTTCTCTATAAACTTTTTTTATCTACAATATTTTTCAAGGAGTTCCAGCAAAAGAGGTAGCAGATGGCATGCTGTCAACTATAGACTTAAACTGGAGCCTGGCAGATCTAAACCATTTTGTTTGTCAGAGCTTCCCTATGATTAGTTTGAATCTTGTGGGCTTTGAGTTGGCTAAAGTTGACAAGGGTAAAAAAATCAAGAAGGTCCAAGCAAACTCTGTAAGAGATCTGAAAAAGGTTGTCGGGAAAAGCAGGCTATATGTTCTCCCTCGTGCTGAAGTGAGCCAGGTAAAGACCATAATGTTTATTGCTTTGGTAACTACTGATTTTATGATTTTATCCATGTTTTCTAAAATATTTTAACAAAACATGGTAATGCAATTACAGGCAAGCAACATGCCTCAGAGTCAATCTCCAAACATTACTGCAACAGATCCTGCAAGCAGTCTACAGGAGATGCTTCCTGTAACAGCGAGTGATTTAGAGGTGATTTTATTCTTAAGAATTATTCAGTTGATCACATGAATTGAGATTCTAATGTGATGTTGTTTATTGCTATGGTAACTTTGCATTTACATTATTGCATTTAGCGCACACTTTTGTCCAAAGCAGCATACTGTGCATTTAGTCTAAAATCGTCTTTTATCAGTATGTGTGTTCCCTTGGTATGTACCCACAACCCTTTGTATTGCTAGCGCAATTATCTCCCAATTGAGCTCTACTTGTAGGACTTAAGGTCTTTGATATGCATTGTTGTAACACTTGTTCTTAGCACTGGAATTATGTTATCCATCTTTTCTGAAATATTTTAACAAAACATGGTGATGCAATTACAGACAAGCAACGTGCCTCAGAGTCAACCTCCAAACATTACTGCAACAGATCCTGCAAGCAGTCTACAGGAGATGCTTCCTGTAACAACAAGTGATTTAGAGGTGATTTTATTCTTAAGAATTATTCAGTTGATCACATGAATTGAGATTCTAATGTAATGTTGTTTATTGCTAGGTCATTGGTAACTTTGCTGTCTTTTGTCCCCAATGTTGAAAAGCTTATTCTTTAGGACTGCAATACTTGTATCCTTATTTCTAAAATGCTGTAACCAATACATTATATTAAAATGAATGACGTTGTTAAAAAATGTCTTTATAGGAATGGAGGGCTTTAAGGAGGCAACAAGACATAGAGTATAATGAATCATTAAGAGCTGATCAGGAAAAAGTATTTTTTTTTAGCATTGTATATGTGTATTCAAATGTTACCCAAAATATTCTTGATTCTTGTATACTGATGATTTCACATATTGACAGGATCGGCGAAGACAAGAATTCTCAGCATTTGAAGAACGATGCTTAAAGGTGCATTGTCTGTTTTTTCGTACATTTCTCAGAAAGTCAGTCTTTAGAAGTCTTCTGACTATTACATTGGGTTTCCTACAAATAATATAGTATGTGACCCAGTTTGCGAAAACTAAATTTTCTTTGTGTTTTACTGCACTGTAAAAAATGCCCGTGAAGTTTACGGTAAAATTCTGTTGTTTTCACACAAAAAACCTGTTATCAGAAAGCATCCGTAAAAAATACGGAAAACACTGTAAAATTGTCTGTAAAATTAACAGCAAAAATCCATCGTTTTTACGGAAAAACCATGTTAAAATGCTTGTGAAATTAATAGTGAAATTCTGTAGTTTTCACAGAGAAAACTGTTGTCAAAAAACATTCGTAAAAATACGGATAACACTGTCAAATTCTCTGGGAATTGAACAGTGAAATTCCATAGTTTTCACAAGGAGTTTTTTTAACTCCACAAACACTTTTATCACCTTCACTTACTGACACCACTGTCACTTTATTTCTGTTGCACGTCTACAAAAGTTCTAATTGAGAATTAACACAAGTTTAAATGTTGATGGTTTTGTTGAGTCACCATTATGGTGAAGAGTGTTTGCTTTAGTTGGGATCTTGACCCTTTGCTTTACATGTGAAGAAGTCTTTCCCCAGTTTTAATATCTGTGTGTTGAAACAGACTGAAACAAGTGGGTAAAAGCTCAGACATAGCTAACTAATAACTGGTTAAGTTTGGAGAGTATATACATAGTTGAGAATTTAGGTAGTGCTTTAAAGTTATTTGTTATCATCATTTATGCTATTCCATGAAATTAAATAATATACTGAAAGTCTTTGACAGCACATGTGACACATAATAAATGTTCTAGCAGATATCTAGAATATAACAGTTTGTCTCAACAATGGTGACAACAGAAAAAAACCATTAAAGATAAACGCAATGCATTCTGGGTATCATCAAAGCACAAAACTCATCAATGACTCCCAGCATGCATTGCGGCTGTAAGCTTTGCATTTGTTAGTCACCACTGTTGAGATTCATACACTGATTCTTGATGTGTGAGTCAAAGACAAAATGCAAGCTTTTTAATAGTTCAAAAACTTTTTAGATTGATTGTTACATGAAATGTGAATTTTAAATGTTAATTCATTGAGGCGTTTGTAACAAAACATACAATAAGTAATTAAACAACATCCCAGATAAAGATTTAGTAAATACCTAATCACACTTTCATTTGATGTGATTTGCTACAAAACTATGTTTTATATAAAACAATGTCATAGCAGCACAAAGAAAACTGGAAACTTTTGCATGACGGCTGAAAGATGCCATCTAAAGCAAACACTGATCACAAAAACGGTGACTTTAAATAAACCAATAAAGCATCAAGTCATGGATGTTATGCTGCAGTCCCTGTGAAGCAGAAGTGATGATCGTCTTCAGTATTCTGACGTGTTTCGAAAATGAATAGTGGGTGTGGCTCATGTGTTCCACTGTGAATTGATTGGATGAATAAAAACTGGATGTTCCCGTAATTTTACGGTAGTTTACTGGCAACCACAGCTGCCGGTATTATTCCGTAAAAACTACGGAATTCATATTTTCTCTTTTCTTTTCTGATATTAAATGTTTTGTGGGTCACCACTATGCTGAAGAGTGAGTCTGTGTTTAAGTCAAGGTCAGGCAATGAGATACAGATGTCATACTGCATGTTGCTTTGTATAAGAGTGACTTTGATGTTTTTACAAAGAATTACAAAGAAACAAATTAAGTAAATGTAATGTTTTCACTTTTATGCAATTGGATGAAGTTTTAATTTTATATAAAGAAATGCTGTTGATATAAAAGACTAAAATGTATTAAGTTCATTCACAGCTTGAAGTTTGTGCCCTGAAGTTTTAATCGGCAAGACTGTTTACATTCTTTTCCTGTATTTTTTACGGAATCTTCCTGGCAACCACAGCTGCCGGTATTTTTCCGTAAAAATTACGGAACATTTTTAACAGTGTGTTTTCTAAATAAATTCGGTGAATATGATTCTGTTATCTTGATATATTTTATATTAACTGAATAAGAGTGTGTAAAATATTGAAATCATAGTGAAATTAATGCTTCCTATAAAACTGATGCTTGTTTTTGCATAATGACATTTTGAGACTCCAGCCTGGTTTTCACAAGCAGTGTCATATATTTTTGTCTCAGAGAATAGAAGAAAGACAAAACAGGAGGACTGAGGAACCTGCTGATGGCATACCTCTGAAATTTACTTTCCCGGATGGGACAGTAGAAATTCGAAAGTTCCTAACATCACAACAAATACAGGTAAAAGATGTTGAATAATTAAGACAATGTCATATACAGGGCTTGACCCTTAGTGACAAACTGGTAGTTTTCTTCTTCTACCGCTGTGTCTATGGCAGCCCATATAACTGTATGATAAAATGTAATGCATTTTTGAACATAGAACAGTCTAAAATGTTACCTTGGCAAATTTCAAGGTTCTAAACAAGTCCCTGTATCCCAAACAACAGTTTCACATACATTTTTGTTCAACCGCACTCTGTTTTTGACGAAACCACCATAGCCAACACGCACCCTTAGCTGATTTACTATATGAAGAGTTTCTTTTGGATTTATGGGCATAGCTCTATAATTAAACAAAATGCGAAAGGAATAGTTCACCTTTAAAATGAAAATTCTGTTATCATTTACTCACATTCTTGTCATTTCGAACCTTTATTACCTTCTACTACAGATTACATAGTAAGATATTTAGAACAATGTTGGTAAACAGAAAACCATTGGTCCCCATTGGCTTGCATTGGTTTTGTTCATGCAAATACGCCATCTATTGGTCAAATCGTGAAAACAATTTTAAGATTTTTAAGTGCTTTTAGCTATGCATTGAAATTGCTTTGAAGTTACATCACAGAGAGCTTGCAACCTGCTAGCAACATTTTGACTTCAGTACAAAGAGTGCAACCAAACCGAATAACTAAATGTGAATATCTGCTAAAACTACCAAAACTTGCCTCAAAGCAAATACACTTGGACTGTGTGGTCAGTAAAATTATTTTCTGTTTTTCAGGTTGTGTTTGACTTCATTGGCTCACATCCTTTAGCCAGTGAATATTTCTACATTAGGGCAGCTACATCCTCTGTATCTATTATCAACACAGTTTCTGGAACTCTTCTTGATCACTACTTTACTTTCCCCATGAACATTCATGTTCGATGGATGGACATGCAGGATGTGCAGGTTAATAAATTCCCATGAATGTTTCTAACTATTACAGGATGTTCTAAAGCCGCACATAATTTAAGGGTCCAATTACACTGCCATTGTGTTTAAATAGTTTTAATGTATGACATATAATGTATTACCAAAATTGGATAAATGACAAATTTTTTTTTATTTTTATTTTTTTATTTTAATAATTTATGCTTGTTTTGTGTTATTTTCCCAAAGGATATTTTTCAACAGCAAAATGTAGTTGTTTTGAGAACGTCAGATCAATCTGAAGGTAGTGATGAACTTGACGTACCTTCTCTGGAAGATATGTACTCCGATCACATTCAGGTTGTTGGTGACTTACAACTATTAGATCCTGGATCAGCAACATACTCCAACTACATTGACATAATGCCAGACAATGAGATTGAGATAATGCCAGACAATGAGATTGTGGAGCTAGATGAAGTTCTAGATGCTTCTGAAGTTGTGTAAGTAGCTTATATTGTGCTTGAAATTGTTGCTTTAAACTAATTTGTGTGCACTCACATTTTTTTGTTTGTTTCAATTGTTTGTTAATACTTTTTTTTTTATACATTATGGCATTATTAGGAACTTGGAATGTTCTACAGAAAATATACTTCTGGAACTTGGGAAAGAAATAAACTACAATTCAAGTTGCAGATTTAATATAAATAGGAAAAATGTGCTGGATGGTGCACTAAGAGCGTTTAGTCGGAAGTCCTACAATCCCTTCAAGAGAATTTCTGTCAAATTCTCTGATGAATGTGGAAATTTTGAGGAAGCTGTTGATTTGGGAGGCCCAAGGAGGGAGTTCCTCACCTTGCTTACAGAGGAGATTGAGAAATCTTCAATGTTTGCCGGCCCAGATGGACGGAAAAACCTTGCTCTTGACTCAGTAGGCAAGTCACCATATAACTAGGATTTTCAGTTTGGGTGGAAGAATGTTTAAGACAGTTTTGACTGATACTGAATCTGGTGTTTCATCCTTCACAACCATATAATTATTGTCAATTTTTCACCTTAGCCGTGAGAGAAGATCGATACTACTTTATTGGAAAAGCAATTGCTGCCAGCATGGTTCATGGGGGACCATCTCCAGGATTTTTTTCACCCACCTTATTTGAGTGCGTAACCAATGGCAATGTGTCACCCACCATCGAAGATGTGAATGACTTTGACTTGACAGCTAAATTTACAAACGTAATATTCCTAAATTAAATAACTGTACATTGTCGTATTCCAACATGTTTTGACTTTCATTTCACAATATACATACCGGACTTAAAAATGCTTATAATTCTGCAGATTTCACATGCAGCTTCCATGGAGGAGTTTTATCAGGCAACAGAGGGTATGAGTGAATACCTAGCAAATGCAGGCTGCCTTCGAGCTGTAAAGTGCCTTCAAGACAAAGATCTACTTTTGCAAGACATCCTCTTGTTCCAAGTTGTGAACAGACTCCACGGTCCACTTGAACGGTAAGTATGATGTATGATTACTCAGCTCTCAAGAATACTTTTATACTTAATACTTAACTCTTAGACCAGTAACCTCATTAATAATGATGATAATTTTGTAATATTTTTGACATATTTGGATAGTGAGGCATAGCTCTGAATGCCATACTATATTACTTGTAAGGATTAACAATGGTGTGGGTTTTATGCCAATTCAAATTTAGCCTGTTATCCTTTTTTTACTTTTTTAAAAAGTGATCCTGTCTGTTGAAAATCCAGCTCAAATTATTTTTTGTTTTTTTACATTCAGGGTGATTGTGATGACATGATTTAAAGTCCATTGTTAAAATGTAACCTTGCTATCTTTATTTTTTCTCAACAACTTTAAAGTAAAAAGGGTAAATTTGTTGAGTCAGGTGTTTGGGTGTGTCCTCTGCTCCATTTTGTGATTACCCTGTTTAGGATTAGTTTGTGATTTGACAACTAACTCCAGCATCCCATTCTTATTTTTCTTGAAGATTCAAGGAGGGCCTGAAGACTCTAGGATTGTTGAATGTTGTTGTTAAACATAAAGATGCCTTCAGACCCCTTTTTTGCAGCCCTCAAAAGCCACTTACTGCAGACAGCCTGGATGAATTATTTGAAATTCGTTACTCCATTGCTGGAAGTAACAGGCGGGCACAAGTAAACCTCACAGTAGCCTTTTGGAGGGACTATCTTCTGGATGCAGAAGGCAAGTAATGGGACCAATTGGTATTTGTGGTTTCTTGGGTAATTGGAACAGTTAGTACACATATAAAATGGCATAGACCATTAACACACACACTTACATAAATCTCCTACATATCTTGGTACTCAGCCTTTTCACATTTTTACTCTTTATTTTTCAGAAGGCAGCTCTATCTGCTCACTGGACAAAATCCTTATGTTTGCAACTGGATGTAATGTTCTGCCTGCCATTGGATTAAAGCCACATCCATCCATTGAGTTCTTACACACCGTAGATGCCTTACCTTTGTCTGCTTCAGTGAGAGAGAAGTTTCCAACTGCAAACACATGCGTGAACTGCTTGCGTCTCCCCTTGCACAAGGACTATGCCACTTTTAAGTTGAATATGGACTTTGCCATATGCAATACACAAGGATTTGGTCAGGAGTAGGATAAAATTTTACTACAGTTCTTTTATTGAAAAGTCCCTTTTTGGCTTCAAACACTAGAGCTTCATTTTTTTTTTAAAGTGGTTTAGAAATAAAGCTATACTTGGTCACATTTTTTGAAAGTTTGTTTCGTTTTAGTCTAAAATGTTCTTAATAAAAGGTACCAAAAACATGTTCGAAATACAATGGACCAGACAGACTTATGTAACAGTAAGTCAAGTTTAATGAATTCAAATGTTACATTTACACAAATAAAAGGAATTTTAATGCTTTAAAAGGAGCTGACCATTTCTGAGTAGATAATGTAATTTTGTATTCGGTTTCATTCAAAAAAGTAATTTAATGGTTCTGCATTTATCTTAAAAAGAAGATAAAGAAAGTAAACAAAGTACAGACAAATGGAGAGGCGCACTCCAACATTCACAAACTTGTCATACAGTTAGAGATTTCGTTGCAGCACATTTGATATTTTACTTTCAAGTCTGCAATGCCCTCTATGGCTCTCAAAACATCTTGTTGTTGTTCCTGGCTAAGCTCAACACTGGGTTGTGGGACATAAACGGCGGGGAACTCGTTTCCCAAATCAGCTGGGAAGTCATGAATTCCATGCTGTGCCAAAAGTGCCTCCAAATTGTGGTCCCTGAATGGATCATCTCCAAATACATTGTTGATAGATGTGCTGTCTACCCACATGTTGGTAAGCATGCCATCAGTCCATATCTGAAATGGTGTTCGATTGTGTTCTGTTCTTAGGCAGTGGTGGTTCCAGGCCTCACGAAACCTGCTCAGTCTGCTCTGTATTTCTGGTAAATACACAAGATGAAGGGAAAGCTTGTGTATGTCATTTGCAGGATCAAGTGTGCCATTGTCCTCAAGGCTGTAAAATTCGTTGTAGAAACTATGTAAAACATGCAAGAAAACGTCTCTCCAAAGGCGCTCGATTCTCTGGTTGTGCACAGATTCCCCTGTGATGTGGCTTCTATGCTCTACACCATGAACGACATTCATGAACAACGCCACCTGTGTGTTCTCTCCTCCATGATCTGATCGCACTCTAGATGGAAGTCCATAAACACATGTGGCTTTTAAAAACTGTGTAAGCACAGTGGCAGCTCTGTTGTTGGCATTACAATTCAGGTATGTTATCAGGCGAGAGTATCCATCTATAGCTCCATG